>ML681994.1:19164858-19187266 GCA_007922195.1 Podocnemis expansa
CTGGCCAGGGTGCTGAGGGGGCACGCCTTGAACTGTTGTTTTGGAACATCTTGTTCCGAAACAACACGTTCGCACGGCCTTGTTTCGAAACAACCGTGGCGAAACAACATTGTTTCGCCCACGGACTAGGTTTAACTTGTTTCGAAACAACCATGTGTCGTGTGAACAGCCTAAATCTTATTTCAAAACAACCCCTGTTGTTTCGAAATAAGAGGGCTGTGTGAACACAGCCAGGGAGCATACAGGAAATGTGTTGTCCATGCTATTTTCCAGGGAGTAAGTAGAAGGGGTAAAATCTGGTAGTCAGAGCAGAACCAGAGGAGAGATCAGAAGGCAAGCCATGGGGCAGAACCAAGGTCATAGGCAGGAGATAAGCCAATGATCAGAACCAGAAGGTGGAAATCAGAAGATCAGAGCCAGTCAGGGACTAAGGCTGGAATGGAGAAGAACAAGGACTGAACAGGACACTGATCTGGTTCAGCTATAAACATGGAACCACTGAGCTTCTGTGGTGACAGGGCTTAAATGGGCATCTGTTGACTCTTCTGACCAATCAGGGGAGCACAGTCCCTTAGTGCATGTTCATTGGGCCTGCCTGAGTTTTTTGGGTTGCTAGGCAACCAAGCCTGGAGTCAGCCAGCATCTGACACTCATAGCATTAAGACTGGGTTTTCCCAGGGCTTCACAATCCATACAATAAAAGCAGATCTAGCCCTCTAAGTGTAGCACATCTCTTCCAGCATGGGATACTGTGTTGTACAAAGAGCCCATCTTGTCCCGTCTGTCAACTTTTTATCTAAGAGAGGGCAAAGGTGAGAACTTTGTTCCAGCCTCCAGCAACAGAGTATCAAGCAAGTGCAATGAATTCTACAGCTGAGGTGACTGTTGTCCTTCACATTCAGCTCAACAAGCCACCGTATATATTGTATACATTACAAACTGACCCTTTAATCCAACTCCCTCTCAAATCTCTTTCAGTATTACCTGCAGGGCAACTTTTCTCTCATTTTCTGTGAGCTGTAGTAATTAGATGTGGATTAGTGGAGTAAACAATCTATCATTTACCTCTTTGAATGTACTGGATTAAGCTACCCTGTACAGTATCACTTCCCATTAAGCGCCTGCCTCGCTGAACACAAGCTATTTCACAGAGATGGAGGTCTTAATAACCATGCCTAAAGGGAAGTTATTATAGGAGAGAAATAGCAGACTTATAAGCCATGGCAAATGCATGGACGGTGTCAGGGCTAGAAATTCACATCACTGGGTTGTGATCCTTGCTGGCAGGCAGTGGAGCAAATATGTTACTGTGCCACTGTGCATAATCTTAGTGTTCACCATGTCTACACCATATACTGCATAAATTGGAGTCTTCCACTGGCATGCTAAAAAGGACCATGAATTCTGTTTCTTCATACACTTCTTTATGCTGTGTGCATTTTTTAAAAAATTAACTAGCTGCACACCATGCAGCCAGTAGCAATTCTATGTAGGCTCACAGCAGTGTATAGCATGAGTTTACATTTCTTGGAGTTCAGCTTGTTTTTGTGGGGCTGCAGGCATTTCAGTTTTCCTCCTTCATTGCCTCCTGGCTTCAATGTGAAATTCACTCCAGCAAGAACACTTGTGCAGACTGTCTAACGGCTTCACTGCCACAGTTGATGGGAGAGGCATTTTTCGAAGTGGAACGGGAATTTGTTGAGAGTGAATATAGTCATAAACAAATGCAGCAAATCTCTGCTCTTATCCGTAGGATCCTATTAGTCATTGTCTGTGAGCAGTTGGATGGTCACCAGCGTATTTATGGAAATATTTGCAGTACCAAAAGTTTTGTGAATTCTAGCATGGATTATTATTTGTTTTTAAAAGCCAGGCTAGGAAATACTTTATTTGCTATTTGTCCTTTGCTGCTTTTTCTCTTGCTTTAAGAAGTGTCAGTTATCCAGCCCAGGAGCTGAAAGAACACCATGATGTGCCTATAAGTGATCAGTCTCCCAGCATGAATTATTACATATTCTGCCATAATGCTTAACAGCTCCAGCCACAGACAAGAGCCTCATTGTGGGCTAGGTTGTATACACAAATAGAATGAAGAAACAGCTCTGGCTTCAAAGAAACGTATAAACACATGGTGAATACACCAATAAACAGCCATCAGAGTGAAACAAATTTGCATCACTATTAATCTAATGCATACCAATAACAAATCCACTGCTAGAAATAAGGACTTTTTTGTGGGAGAAGGCCAAAATGCATCACTTTATTTGTTCATGGTGAATAACTGGACCAAAATATTTACCAAATTCACAGGCACGTATCAAATTCAGGGGCCATATAACTAGAGGTTTACCTTGTTCCATGAACCTGTTCAGTAGGGCAACACTTGGAGCTGTCTCAGTATCCTTCAAATAAAATCACAGCTATGGTACAAGACAAGTTAAAAGGGTGACTAACACATATATTCCCTTTACCTAAAATGGCACCAAATCAATGGAGCTTTTCACGTGTTCAGAATAAACTGTGAAGAAGAGTCTCCGGAAGGTATGACATCCGTGAAAGCATCACGGCATCAACTAGTCGTTATCGTCTTATGCTCTGATGCCATTACTGGATGAAGCAATCTCAGTTTTCCTTTCTAGGACATATGTCAGTCTGTTGGCTTCCAAAGAAATTTTTCTTCTGGTTTTGGGGTGCTTTGAGCTCCCCGGGTCTGTTCAGGCACCACTATAAAATCACAAAAGGTACATTAAGATTCAATCTTAAGTCATAGAAGATGGGCATTTTAGAGGTCAGCCTGAAACATGAGAAGTGAAGTTTTACATGCTGCAGGCCCTATTGTCTTTTGCCAGATGCAATGCATCAGTCTGACTGAGATGTAAATCAGTTGCCGAAGAGGTTTGGTGGTATGTGGGCCTTGCTTTGCCTTAGCTCAGTGTGGAAAGGTCTGTGCTGCAATTAACTGATTATGTGGCCTGTGTAAATAACCAGACGGGGATAGTTACAATCTCAGTGCCAATTTTGCATCTTGGTAGAAGAACTAATTGTGTGACAAGTATGGAATACCAGTCACTGTTGGGAGGCCTCTAGCATGCTTAGAAATGATGTTTTAGCCGAAACTTAAAATTTCCTATATTCATATGTTCAAATTAATAAATTAAGCACTTACTAATTTTTGTATATCATTTTTGGTGGCTAATTTCCCTCTTGCTTACAATGTAGTTTTCTTTGTTTTAAATGGCTGCTTTTCAAAGGAATAAAACTTCTCTTTAACCTATAGCTGACTCAAGGGCCATTCAGACCTAAACACATGAGACAATGAGCAAAGGAGCTACATTCAAACTGACTCTAATAAAACATTCAGATACCCTGATTTATGCAGAGAAAATGTTAGATGAAGGAAAGAAGTAACCGGATGCCAGGCCAATTATACTGAAATGAAAGTGAAAGGAAAGGTCAAAGAGGCTTCCATCACTCCACAGTTGTCTGTCAAAAATCCAAAAGTGCTGGAAATTCTTGCTTGTTTTCAGTACCCACAGCCCATGTATTCTAAAGCAGTGGTTGGAACACTTTACAGTAGTGAATTACAAGCTGACAGTGTGGTGACTGTGCTGGCCAATCCAATAGCCTGTATGCTCGCAGCAATAACTCTAACACAACCTGGTTCCAGAGAGTTTGCCCGGGACATTATCCATTACTTGTTTTTGAGAGGTGCTGTGGGATCCTTAACTTCCAACAAAACATTCTGTAAGTCATGAACAGCCAGACCTCAGTTTAATACCACATGAAAGGAACAGTAATGGTCTTAGTACAGTGTCAGCAAAGGGTGTGAATCTAAACCTGTAATGGAACTTGGGTCTATGACTCAGGGGACAGCACCTTTCTGATGCCCTTATAAATCAACACATTGAACCATTACGGCTATCATTGCAGATGCCTCATGTTTCAATAGGGCTGCCATGCATCCAGGTTTCCCCAGGATCATCCCTCCCCCCCACACACTTTTTTTTTTCTTTTTGTGATAACTGTCCTGGGAAATCTATCACTGTGCTTAGTACATACTGCTAGCTGGGTTCAGGATCAACCCGAATGTTCCAGGTTTTCTGTATCCCAGAGGTGACAACTCTATTTTTCCCTGGCTCTAAGAAAATCCCATAGGGAAATTCTTCCCTAGCTGTAAAGTAGCTGCTTCTGAAGACTTTATCAACAGAATAGCTCTGTCAGTGTTCATTTCCACCTGCTCCCCCACAAAAACAAAATTAGCAAAGGCAGCAAATCTACATAATGGACTAAAGATCACTTGCAGCACTTCATTTTAATCTGTGCTAGCATGGAGAATCTGCCTACTGGGGAAGAGACAAGCCTTGCCTTTATGCTACTTGGTGAATGTCTCTCACTCGGAATATTCTCATTTTATGTCTAGGATATAAAGTGATATTTTAAAAGCCTTTAAAGATCTGCTCAGTGTGGAATAAAACCACGAATCACCTTTTCTGCATAAGCAGCCTCCCTGCTGCAGGGCCTGTTTTCCTTTAACACGGGATTTCTATTACCCTGCCTTCTGGAAGGTGCTTGGCCTGCTTGAGCATTGTATGGTAGTTGTTGATCAAGCTACCAATCGGAGTCAAGGCAGCTGGCTGTATTTACTGTTCCATGTTTATTTGCAGATATTTAACACCATGGCATCTGAGGCGACTGCTGTGAGACAAACGTTTACAAATGATCTGCTGTCTGATTGAACCTGTGTTCATGTAGTTTGTTCACGGTCAGTTCTGGGCATACACCTTGTATGAATGCTCAGAGGCATTTGCTGGATGACCAAGCTTTTATGAGAGCCAGTAAAAGAACAGGCAGTTACCTTAAATGAGCCTGTGGACCACTGCGGACAAGCAGCGCTCAGTGTAGCAGAATTAGGTAGCATACAGATGTCCATTTCACTGGTCTCCTCACATTGATGAGACCTTGAAAGAGGCCCTAACTGACATCAACTTCTCAAGGCCCTTTCTGGGGATCACAGAGGCGCAGGGCTGCCTCCACGGTGTTCCTTGCCCTGAGCCACCCCCCTTACAGTGGTACAGAGCCAAGGACTACACCACTGACAGATCCCTGGGGAAGTGGGCAAAGCTACGGATTTAGGGCTAATTTGTGTCTGTTGAGAAGTACAAAGAGGCCATATCTAACCCCCACGTGTTTGTACAAATCCTGGAGTTTCACTAGCTGAGATAAATCCAGCCTCCAGCTTTCCCTCTGGCACAATAAAATGAAGGAGTGACTAACATAGTTCCCTATATGCTGGGAAACCTCAGTCCAAGCAGAAAGCCGGAAACCAAGGAGCAGCCACTTGAGAAAGCTGCCAAGGAAAATGGGAGCGAAACTCTCTTCATCAGTATCTGCTGAAAGGTTACTAATGAAGCGTGCTGGAGCACTCAGCTGCCCTTCGTGGTCTTGGTTAAAAACCCTTGTACAGGAGGTGGAGTCTACATTCTAGTCACACAAATGGGCTCACTGATTAAGCTTGGGGCTTGATTTCTTGCTTTTGTTTAGCACAGGATGTAATTTTACAGCAGTCAAATTCTTTTTTGGCCTATTGAATTTAAAAACCACCACCGCCACAGGAAGCCAGCAGGCCTCTGGGCCGAGTCCTCACTTGTCATATTTCCAGCCCACATGGAATTTATCAACAGCCAAGTTATTCTAACAATCTTCCTTCAAAAATTGAATTTGTTTTAATGGAAATGCTGGCAGACCTTTCGCTGTCCCAAAGCTGCTAGCCAGGAGGGCATCAGCTGGAACACAAATTCATTTGCAAATGTGTTTTGAGGGATTTTGATTTTATTCACTGGTTTTTGTGAGTTAAGTGCTCATGACTTGGTAGAGAGCTCTGAAGAAACTTTGCTATTGGCTCTTCTTCTCCCCTTGAAGAGGTAGTGGGGCTGCAGGAGACAGCCTAAGAAATGGAATGATAATAAGACATGAAGCATTTTGGGAAAGAGAGAGGGGGGCTGTAATTCCTAAGGTAGTTACAATTTTTTTTTTTTGGTGTTTTTCATCTTGAAAACATGGCAAAAATCTTGGAAAAGCTCAGGGACAGGTTGTTTTTTATTTTTTCCCCCTTTTCTCTTCTGTAAATTCTGAAATAGGCACTAGAGACTAAATTGCTTTTTCACATTTTATCAACAAGAAGACAGCCCATCAGAGTCACAGTTCAGTGCCCTAAGATTCCCTTTATGTTTAGCAAGAAGCTTACAGGCAAAAACTGGCAAGGTGTGATTCTGTGCCCTTCTTATGCTACAGGATTTGTATTTCCTTTAGCTCTCACATCTCCTTGATGCATTTCTTACATTCTAGTCAAGTCTCTAGTAAATTGCCATCTGTAGTCTAAGTTATAATAAGGCCTTCACCAATTGGCACTGTAAAAAGATGTACTGGACCGTGGAGTCAGCTCCATTTAACATAGACTCTTCCATAAGGCATTATCCAAAAATGACAATTTGGGCCTTTCAGATATGCACTGTGTCATTCAAGGGGAATTTTTGAGGCTGCCTTGGGCCATAAAGTTTATCTCTTCACTGTATCATAAGCCTTTTCACAAGTTCTGTGTTTCAATTAACCGACAAAGCAAGAGATGAAGAAGATTGAAAAGAGAGAATCTTTGACAGAAGATGCGAGTGCACATTCCCAGCTTGAAAGGTGTTCGGCTGTTTCAGGGCATGTCTATAATGCACCAAGGGGTACGACTGCCATTTAAACAGATCTACTTCTCTGAAACAGCAGGTTGGAAGCTGGGTTCCCCTATGAGAAGCAAAAATGGCAGCAACAGGCACTGCCATATTTACTGCAACAGCTGTGGTTGCTCTCCAAAAGGAGTTGGCTGAAATGCCGCACTCTTCTCTTCCTGCCCCAGACATGCTCTTTGGTTTGGGTGGTATTGGCAGGGGTCCCAAGAGCAGTGAGTTTGGAATTACCACTGCCTGGAGCAGCTCACAACTCTCTAAACTATTGTTTCAGACTGTTTGCTGACTCAGGCAGACATTGCTGCACTGCTTGTATTTGATTTGCATTTTCAACCTTTTCTCTATGATAATGAGACTGGAAATTATTGCTGGAGTCATTTGATTCCAAAAAACTAGGGCCCTAGGCACTGGCCTACAGTCCTTCATCCAAAGTGCACTGAATCAACAGGTGTCTTTCCACTGACTTCAGTGGACTTTCGATGAGGCTATAGTGCTTCAGTCTTGAACATGTTACATAGCCACATAGAGAGAGTGTGTCAGTAAGCACCTGCTCTAGCATTTGGCACACCTACAGTGCTGTACAAATCCTGAAAATAATAATTAGAATTCAATAATAAAGAAAGTTGAATAATTTATTCAAATATATTACAAAACTTATTGAACAACGTAGTTGATGAATATATTTAATTATCTTCTCAGTTGTATATCTTAGTGAATACTTTATAAAAAATTAGACTAGTCATTTATTTGAAAAATATTAGAACATTTGCAAATAAATTATCTGAGGAATATTCTTCAATCAGCTCTGATGATAATGAACTGCCAGCTGGTGCCTTCTTAAACGGAGCTTTGTATCCCATAGGAGCCCTGATTTAGGAGCACTGTGCTTTCTTGGAAGGCTTTTGCTCTGGGTCTAATTTCCACCATGTTATTACCAGCAGCAGCAACAGACGCTTCGAGTGCTAAAGGGTGGTCTTGTGGCTTTTGGGATCCATCATTGCTTTTTAATTGAGGAAAGAAGAAAGACAGACAAAGCAGAGGAAAAGACATGAAGTATAGGCCACACTTGAGTCATAACGGCATTTGTACCTTCAGATCAGTCATGTTCAGAATCAGTCACAGAGACTTTGATACAGGAAAACTCTTGTGTGTGTGCTTAACTTTAAGCATGTGGCTAAATGCTACTCAAATCAGTAAGCACATAAAGAGGCACTTCTTACTTCTCTAACATAAGGCAGAGGTAGAGGAGGCATTTGACTGTGGGTTTGAGTATGCAGCTGTCAGAAGAAAATCTTTGAGTAGGATGAGAATGAAGAAACTAGCAGGATTAGGTGGACCATTTATGATATTTAACATCAATATTTCAAAATTACAATAATTCATCTGAGATGTGTCATGTCAGGTACCTCTAAAAAGGTTATAATTTACTAAATATGATATTGTTTATGTGCATGTGTCATATTTGTATGGGAAGTTATAGATGTATTTGATTAATCTGTATTTCAGTTTGTGCTGGGTTTCTAGGTGACACCCAAGATGAGATGGCTGCAGCTCTAATTGCTTGATAGACCAGTAAGGGAAGTCAAAGGCACAAGGAGCCAGCAGAAAGAACCCAGGGCTACACCTTATGAGACACCACATAAGCCACTTACTCATGTGACCCTGAGCTCCATCTTATTCCTGTATATTTCCACAAGCAGTGCGGCAAAGGGACATAGATAGCAGCTGCATCACATACATTTTGTTTTTTCTCTTCAGCCTTCGGTCTTCACCTAACTACCTCTAGATCAACTCATCTACAACTAAAGCTGTGAAAGAAAGGACTGAGTCCCATCCAGGTAAGGGATAGATACCAGAGGGACTATACAAACCTGAAAACTCCACAGTTCTGAGGAAAACCTGATATATATGGACTTTCAAGTCACTTGCATGTATCTGGTTGCTTTAATCAGTTAATATTCCTCTTGTAATTTGTTTCTTTCCTTTTATAATAAACCTTTAGTATTAGTTACTAAATGATTGGCTGGCAGCTTGGTATATTGTGTAAGATCTAAACTTACATTAATCTGGTAATGTAGCTGATCCTTTGGGTTCAGAAAAACCTTTTTGATGAAGAGCATGGAGTTTTAAATAACTTATCTCTTTACTGGATCTAAGCCTGAGACTAAAATGCAGTAATGGGGGCTGTGCATATTTTGTGGTATCTTCTTGATGGCCAATGTAGGAAATCAGAAACACTATTTGTGACTGGCTGGGAAGTCTAATTTCAGTGTCACTCTCCAAAAATGAGAAAAATCTGCTGTCCTTTGGCAGCCTGCCCTGACCTTGGCATTTTCAGGCAATCAATCTACCCTGCACATGGATGGGTCACAGATGGCTTCCTGGGAAAAACTACATAGAAGCATAAGGTGAGAAGTCACCATAAGGGTCATCTAGTCTAACCCCCTGGCAAGATGTAGGTTCTGTTGTGTCTAAACAGTTCAAGATAGATAACTATCCAGTTATTACTTGCTTATCTTTGAGCATGTATGTATGTGACATGCTACACTCTGTCAGTGGTTCCGAACATTTTCTCTATGGTGGCACACCTTGCTACCTTTAATTAATTTGAGGCACATGACCATATATTTTCAAATGAGCTCAGGAATACTCATGAGCCAATGAGCCAATCCAGAGCTCTTGGAGTAGTTTTTCAAAAAACTCCATGGCACCCCTGCTCAGATCCAAGGGGACGCCCATGTGCCGTGCACACTGGCTGGGAAACACTGCTCTATGTACACCCTAATAACAGGATCTGTGTATCTTTTTGGTTCACCCTTACAGTATCTGTGTATGGTCTAATGCAAAGTATGCCTTTTCAGGTGATTGTGGAATGCTCATGACATGCTCTACATTACTGCTATGGTAGCAAGTTTTCTGACACATCCTACATATGTACAGATATGAAACTGTACCTGGTCATGTTCCCAAATGCATCTCACATGGCTCAACTTGATGCAGACAAACAGAGCTGTGGTCACACACTCAGAAGAGGAATGCATAGAAAAACAATGCAATTTAAGCACCTTGGCTCAAGAGGGAAAGATTGCCATTCAAAGAATCACCTGACCATGGAGGGGACCAAGCTGGGTTGAAAAGAAAAAGACACCCATTGAACTGGATTGGCCTCTTCCCATGGAATCCATCTTCCAAGCAACATCAAGAACTGAAACCTACTCACAGAAAGGAAAGCAGAGTCTGGCTAAAAACCATCAACGGCCAAGCCTGTGAGTAAGCTGAAGATAGATTACGACAGTGATCTTAGTTTAGAATGCGACTTTTTCTTTTATTTGATTGTGATTATGTCCTCGACTGAATTTTTATCTGATTTTATGTTAATTTGACCTAGAATCATTTAAGAATCATATTTAATCAACAAATTTATGTTTGTTTTATCCCAGGCACTACAAGTCTTGGAAGGAGTGTGTGTGTGTGAAAGGCCTGACTGAGAGCAAATCTGATATATATCAATTTCTTTGTCAAATTAACAGACAAGTGTAAATGAGCTTGCAAGACCCAATGGGGGTGCACTGAGCCTCAAGAGATTAGTTCCCATGGCTGCACCTGGGGCAGAGGTTTCTGCTGGGGGCCCATTCCCTGAGTAGCTAGTGAAAATGCCCTTTCACTGTTTTAGGGTCTGATTACATGCAGGAGGCTGTGTGTGAGTTGACCCTGGGTGGGGGTTCACATAGCAGGGTGGAGTAAGTCAGGGCCCTCAAGTGAAGAATTGGGGTGACATATTCACACCAGCCCAAATTGAAGAAGGGGTACTTCACAGAATAGGTATGCTTTCCTGAAGCAGGATTCAAAAGGGAAAATATTCCAAGAAAAAATTTCAGATACATAAAAAATCCCATTCATGAGATCCTCAGCTTATATAAATAGACACAGCTACAGTGAAGCCAACAGAGCTCCATTAGCTGATAATCTAGTCCATGATCTGTGGTGTTACTTGGCCATTTTCAGCATTATTTATCAGCCAAACTCTCTCCTCAGATGCTGGTGTCTTACTAAAATATGCACCCAAGCTTATTGATAAGCTCCCCAAAGGAGCAGCTTAATGCGTTTGGTAGAGATCTAGTCTGTGATATGGAAAATGATATTTATAGCTAGGAAAGATAAAGCTTATATTTTCAGCTCCTACCTGCACTGACCTAGTGGGGGTTAGCCTTAAAGAAGAATAATGTAATAAAGTGCCCTTAAAGATTAACATTTATTTATTATTTTTTTCCGCTTTGCTGTAAAGCCTTGGGATGAGGTAAAATTTGCAGTTATAATTACAGTCTATTAAATACACAGTCCTTAGCTGTACCCTTCACTGCTTTGCCTCAGATACCTTTGGACCTGTGACCTCAGTGTTTTACTGAAGTGTTCTCTCCATAATGATCTCATTAGAAGTTGTGTCATGTAAGGCTGGAGGTAACATTCCTTTCTCTTTCATTTACTGAAAAAGGCACCAGTGTATATAAATTAAAAGGCTACATGCCTCTTCTAAGAAGATTGTCAGGCATTTCCATATACATTTGAGGAACACTTAATTGAATAATGTGACTTGCAAATAATTTTCGTTAAATGAAGCATGCTATTTATTTCAGTGTCCTTATTACTGGATGATCACATGAGGGTGGCACAAAGTTGAGGAGATGAGGAGCAACCTTGTGACTCGACGCAAGATTTAAGACTCATATTGGCTATATGAGAAAGGAGGAGCGGTAGCCTTTTAGAGGCCAGCTCCCAGTGGAAATGGAAAGCAAAAATGGTATCTAGCTCCCAGACCTCCATCTGATAATGTGAATGAGAAGTGGGTGGTCACCTCTGAAAAATGTAATAGAAAAGAGAGCACACGCTCATTTACATGCCATTATTACTATTTATTATATATAATTTATTAATGTTTCCAAGCTTATATACGAAGACAGTCTGCTCTCAGAATCTTTAGCTGTCTCAGTTCTTTTCCTTAAATATAAGGGAGAAACAGAAAACGCATTGGACTGAGTGTTCACATTTGCAGCCATCACCGTATAAGCAAATCTATTGGACATTGGAATGAGGAGCAGGTGGGATCCTGGCATATTTGGAGGAGGTGAGTATCCCAAAGATGGCCATGGAAGAAGATGAAAGGAAATAAACAAGCGATGACAGATGGAGAAATGTGAAGTGTTAATGATTGATGCACATCATGGGGATGCTCTGCCCAGTTTGAAGCAAGTTCCTTTAGTATATTCAAAGTCTACAGGTGATATTTAACCGTGTATGTTAGAGCCCTGTTCTCCAGCCTCCTGACAGAAGTAAATCCCACTGGTTTCAATAGTTATTATTTGTGTCCTGTAGCAGAAGAATTGAGCCTTGGAGTGTTTTATTGTGCCTATAAAATGATAGTTTAAATGTCTTATCTAAGAAGAACTAGCTTATGCAGGTGGCAGTCTAGCTAAGGGAACAGCTGAGAGTACTTTTTTTTTTTTTTGTCAGCTAGCCATTCCACCTTCCTCACCCCAAGCTATTTTATATGCTTTTGCAGAGATTACCCACAATTCCAAAGATTTTTAGAAGATTAAGTTCAGATGCAGCTATTGATGCCAATTAACTGTGGCTCCTCTATAGCAAGCCAGGTTTTGGGGCACAGCGGGTCAGACAGCACAGCTGGCATTCAATCCAGGAACCCAAAACTCCCCCGTCATAAGTTTTGCAAGCATTAGTCCAAATCCCAATCTACTATAAATCCAGCCAGTGGATTTAGGTTTGCTGGACTCAGCAGTTGAGTTCTTGGCATGATAGGATGTCCCTTCAGCCATGCACTTACATAAACCTGTAATGAGATGTTTAGGTCTTTGGAGTTTTACAGATGAGGCCCTAGCTTCAGGTTACAGCCAGCCACAGTGGTGCCTCTAATGGAAAATCCTGTCAAACCAGACAGTGTATGGAAGTTTAACCTGAAGAAGGGATTTCAGAGTTCCATTTGGAAGGGCCTCCCTATAGTGCAACAATAGGATGGTGAGACTGCATTCAATCCTTTTAAAAGTAGTAGTTGTCATGTGGGAGGGAGAAAAAAGCCTCACTGAATCTAGGATAGGGTATCCTAGAGTAGTGGTTCCCAATATTTTCTCTGCCGCGGCACACCTTGCTACCTTTAATTAATTTGAGGCACACCACCATATAGTTTCCAAATGAACTCATGAATATTCATGAGCCAATCCACCTGCTCAGGCACACTGATTGGGAAACACTGCCCTAGTGACAGCCTGTAGCCTCAGTACTTCAGATGCATAAAGGCTATAGGGTCTTGGAGAAAATGCTTAGGAGAGTGGTTCCCAACCTTTTTGGCTTGAGGGTCACAAATATTTTTACAACCCTGAAGGACCACCAGTCTATCAACTCATAAAAAAAATGTATTGGTGTATTTGTGTACAGTGCAGAGTATACCATTAGGAACTACAGAGCTATACATATGTAAAAGTAAACATTTATTTAATGTAAAGCAAATTTAAACTTTAAAATTTTTAAAAAATTAAACTGTTAAAACAAAAGTCCTACGGCACTTTAAAGACTAAAAATTCTTTGGGCATAATTGTTAGTTTTTACAGTGCCACTGGACTCTCATAGTTTGTTTGTTTGGGTTTTTTTGTACACAGACTAACACAGCTACCCCTCTGAAACTGCTAATTTTTTAAAAAAGTTTTAAATTTTTAAAATTAAAAAAAAATCTCTTAAAAACAGTTCATTTCATGCAACTCTAGTCTAATGTGATTTCTGTGACTGAAGACCAGAAATTAACTTGTTGATGTCTGGCTTCAGGTTAGTGGTCACCAGAAACATCAGACCACTCAAATTTGTCTGTAAGGTGGGCACATTTCTGGTTTTGATTGGTTTCATAGCAGAAAATACTTGCTTGCACTGGTAGGTACTCCCAAAGAGGCAAACATGTCCAAATTCAGTCACTGGAAGCTTTCACCAAAGTGAAATCATATCTGCCGCTGTGGGAATGGCTGGAAGTTCAGTAAATTGGGACTCCAGATTTGTAATTTCCAGCTGTAGTTTCTTCTGTAGTGAATCTATCTTGTCATTGGGAAACATAAATGGATTTGTAAAGAGAGCAATGTTGTTCTCCTCTGTTTCAAACTGACTGTTCTCCTCTGTTTCAAACAGGACTGAAAGATGTCCAACTGTGCTTCAACTTTACTCTTATACTTGTTTGTGGCAATTCCATGGTCAACTAGTCTCTCTCTCAGATGCTCAAAACTGTCAAGCTTCCCTTGAGCTAGCTGACCAATAAAAATCCTCAGCACCATTTTAAAGGAAGCAACATCATTACACATATTTGTGAAGCTTTTTGCTTCCCTGAAGCTTCAGATTCAAAGTTTTGAGGTGAGCAGCAATAGCAACCAAGAATGCCAAATCATTCAGCCAGTCACTGTCCACAAGACATGCAAGTCCATAGGCAACTCATCAATTTCTGCCAGAAACTGAAGCATGCTATCCTTCCATCCCCAGAAACGAGAAAGAACCTTTTGACCACTATTGGACCTTACCATGCAGTAAACTGTTCACCATACTCTTCCACGTCAGGAAGAAACTGTCTGAATTCCTACCTGTTTAAAGCCCTGGTACAAATTTTGTTCACATGTTTCACGACAACATCCATCACAGGCTTGAGATTTAAACCTTTCCCACACAATGCCTTCTGATGAATGATGCAATGGTACTTTAACAGTAGTCAGTCAAGGAACTGCTCCAACAGACACCCAACCTGTCTGCCTGTCAACTCAGGTGAACCGTCTATGTAGATGGTATCCAGCTTTCCCCAGTGCAGATTATGACTTTCCAAACATGTTTTCAGGGTAACAAACAAATCTGTTCCTTTAATGGTGCCATGCAGTGACGGAAGCTCAAGCAGTTCTTCAATGACCTCAAAATTTTCACTGACAGCTCAAATAAAAATTGTGACCTGTGCTGTGTCAGAGATATCATAAGATTCATCCATAGCCCATGAAAATAACTTGCACATGGAGGCATGCAAAGATACTTGGTCCTTAACATTCTTAGAAAGTTGTTCAATATGTCTTGTTGTCGTGCTGTTTGACAGATATGTCTTTAAATTTGGTTTCCACCTGCTCGTCACCCAACATTCTGGCTGCAATTTTTTGGGCAGGTTTCACAATTTCCTCTCCATGTGTGAAAGGCTTCTCCTTTTTTCTGGTGAATAATAGAGCTACCTCATAGGAAGCAACAGCTGCACCTCTGCTTTGCTCACATTTATTCATAAATAATGACTGCTGATTGCTCAGTACATTTTTCTTTCCTGGCAACATGCTCTTTCCTTATATCAGAACCAACTGGATATTTTGCATCAAGGTTTGTGGGTCTACACTTAAACTTTGAATTGAAATGATTATTTCATTTTAAAGTAATGCATGTCTACACTAGCTTTCCTTATTTCAAAATGAGGGCCCCCCCATTTTGAAATAAGGAATGGTCATTTCAAAATAATAAAACCTTTCTTTATATTGAAATGACAGTTAAATTGAAATTATTTCAAAATAACACAGTGTAGTCGCATTATTTCGATTTAACTTTTATTTTAATACTTTCTGCCCTTCTCCCTCCCAGGGTGCCTTCCTCTTTCCTTATATTGGGTGGGGGGATGGCCTTTCTTGGGAGCCATCTTGCGACACCTCCCACTCCTAAATCCAACTAGCAAGTCCTGTCCATGGACATGCTAGTTTGATTTGGGTTTCTAGTGGGGACACATTAAATCAATTTAACTTAAATAGATTTTATGATTTTTATTTTCAATTAGATTGATTTAAGTTAAATCGATTTAAAAATCTTACACATATGACTATGTCTACACTTGATTACTGTTGTAGCAGCAGACCAAGTTGTACTTCTTCAACTCACAAACACAAAACCCATAAACCAAACAGACTGGTTTTCTGCCTTTTCCCATAGTAAACCTTTATTTTTCTTTCCAGTTACAATTAAACTCAGGGTAAGAGACATTTCCAGATCCACTCTCCTCCAACTTCTGGGTTTTTTTTAATTCTTTAGAGGCTGCTGCATTCATTCACATTGACTGATTTATAGCTGAAAACTTTGCACAGTATTTCACACCCTCACAAAGCTCCACAGTAGATGACTGATTGATAATATAGAAGCACAGAGCCAGGTCAAAGTGGGTGCAGGTGTCAGCTTTGTAGGTAAAAAAAAATGGAAATTGGTCACAGGGGCAGTCTATTAAATCTATAAAAAGCTCTAATTTATAGAGTTCCTGCTCCTTGGATATGATGGATCCTGGATGCTGGGAGAGCTCGGAGCAAGAACTGGGAAAGAGTTGGGAGGGCTGGATGCAGGCACCAGATAGGAGGAGGGTATCTACAGACTAGCAATCAGCTGCCACTGTGCATCTGGCAGGAGTGCAGGCTTGCGGCTTCAGCCCTTCTTCCAGCTGCATGCAGGGACTTGGCAGGAGGAATGAGCTGCAGCAGCCCAGCTCCTGCTCCTGCCCCCGGCTGCATTCCAGACTCAGCTCCGGGCTTGCAGCCACAGCCTGGCTCAGTGGGCAGTAAGCAGGCGCTACAGCCTGGCTCCCGCTCTTGGCTGTCAGCTAGACCAGACAGGAGAAATGAGCTGCAGCCTGACTCCCTCTCCCAGCTGTGTGCTGGGACTGGGTGGGACACAGGTGGCTATAGTATGGGTCCTGCTTCCAACTGCATGCTGGACCAGCTGCAGGCTTACAGTCACAGCCTGGCTCCCTGCTGCATGCTGGCTGTATTCGGGACCCAGCTGCAAGATGAGGCAAGAGAAATGAGCCACAGCCCATCTCCCTCTCCTGACTGTGTGCCTGTCGAAACCCAACTGCAGGCTTACAGCCACAGCCTGCCTCCCAGCTGCAAGTTGGGACTGGGAGGAGGCAGGTGGTCACGGCCCAACTCCTGGCCAGCAGGAGGGGAGTGCAGGCCACTTTAAAAAGTCCTGTGGGCCATGGGTTGGGAAGGCCTGGTTTAGGGTGTTAGCCTCGACCATAGTAGACACAGTTTTCATTCCCCACTCTGCCACAGGCTTTGTGACCTTGGATGAGTCACTTAGCTGCTCTGTGCCTCAGTTTCTCCTCTGCAAAATGGCGATAATGGCACTGCCCTACTCATAGAAGTGCTGGGAGGAGAAATTCAGTAAAGATTGTGAGGTCCTCAGATACTACAGTGATGGTGGCCATAAATATACCTTAGAGAGCTAAACTGTACTGCTGGGGTATGCAACCGTTCCAGCACACGTGCCAAAAATGGCACACGGGCTGAGCCTGAGCAGCACGTGGCGCCGCTCAGGCTCCCTTGCTGGCCCAGCTCCCCCAGTACTTTGCGGCCTGGGGCGACAAGAGCCACATGCCACGGTTCCAGGCCCCTGCTGGCCACGCTTCTCCTCTAGGGAGCGCAGTCAGCAAGGACAAAGAAGCTGCGGTGTATGGAGCTCCTGGGCAGGGCTAGAGGGGAGCGGTGCAGGCCAGCCTGCCTGGAGCTGTCACTGCTGGCGGGAACCCACCTAACCCTAGAAATGGAGGCCACCTGCTGGTGGGGATGGGATCCAGCCCCAGCCAGGAACCAGAGGCCACCCACTGTCTGGTGCTGGTGCTGGCCTCAGCTCTGGGTGGGAACAGGGGGCCACCTGCCGGCAGTTGCCGGTGCCAGCCCTGGCCCCGAACCGGAGGCCTGTCCCTGCCCCCTTTTCGCCCCACCTCTGACACCCACCAAGGATGTGGTGGGCAGGGCTGGCATGATTAAAGATTGCTGACCCCTGCTGTACGGGTTTGGCACTTCTGTTTGTTTGGGTTCATTTTACAAAAACACTGTAAAATAACCCCAAAGCTGAAATAAAGCGATTTCTTGCTTAACTATTTTTACCATATGTAAGCGGGGGAGATGTACCCACTATTGTGGGGAACTTTTCTGGTTTACACACCACCCTGGTGAAGGTGGGTAGCAACAGGCTCTGAGCCCTTGCTCCCATTTCCTTTACCCAGAGACCTGCCTGACCTCAAAGGCTCCCCTCCCACTCTCCTGCATGGTGGGGTCCCTGTAACCCCAACAAGACTGGCCCCAGAGTTCCTGGGGGCTTGACCCCCAATCTTTTTGTAGGCATTCAGGGCAGCGGATAGGGTGTCCCCACTCTGGGATGCTGACTGCACTGGGTGCTTCCCTGGCCCACCACTCACTGTATGCAGTTTACAGTAATACAGTTTATTAAACAAAACAAACAGCAATCAAAATCAAATTAAAATAAAGAAAAGAGGAGAAAAGTTAAAGGTAAAATGCCTGGCAGCACTGCTTTGATCCAGGGAATCAGAGACACAGGCTCTGGCAGTGGCCACACGTTCCCAAGCTCTAGGGTCCCAGCCTCAGACCCCCTTTCACAGTTCACCAGTTGCTCACTGCACCCAGCTCCAGCCGTGGCTCCCAGCCCCGCTCTGCTTTAGTGTGGCTCTCTGGGACACTCCTCGGGCCCTTCTGGTTCTGCTGCTGTACATCTGCGCAGATCAGATCAGCTCCTTGGCTCGTTCTCTGGCCTCCTGCACCCAGCTCCAGACAACTCCATCTCCAGCTCTGCTTGGCTCTCTGCTGGTCCAGCTGCTGTGGGCCTGGCTCTGCACAAGTCAACTCAGCCCAGCTCCCTTGTCTGGATTCTCTGGCTCCCAGCAGCTGCCTGCTTAGTGCATCCTCCTTAACTCAGCCCTACACACCCTCTAGCTTGCCTGGACATGTCCAGCCTGCAGTTTCAGCTCAGGGGCAGAGTGAGCACTCTCCTGGCTCCTCCATTGTCCTGTCCAGCCCGTCAATCTGACTATCCTGGAACACTGGTCCCTCCCATTGGCCCTGGGGCTGTCTGTTTCAGAGTCCTGCTTCCCGGCGTCAGTGGCCAATCAAAAGGCCCATTCAGTTTCAGTAAGGGGCTATCAGTCCCCTTACACATAGCTTCAGGGAACCACGTTCTACCATAGCCCCATTTCCCACACACTTATGGCAGCACTGTATGTACTCCATAGGGCCCTATTTCTCAACCAGTGTTCTGTGAAACACTGATGCGCCTCAGATATAGTGCAGGTGTTCTGTGACCCACCTGATCCCTCCCTTTTGAGGGGGGGTGCAAATCGGACCGGTGGAAGCTGCAGTTTAATGCCCCAGCCACACTAAAGCTTCCAGGTGCATGGCGGTGAAGGTTGACCCACGCGTGGAAGCTTTGTTGCAATTGACGCATTTTAAAACTCCCACCACTGTTACCAACTTTCTTGAGAATGATTTCATCAGGTGTTCTGCATAAAGTAATTTATACCTTTAGGTGTTCCCTGGTCCAGTAAAAGTTGAAAAAACACTGCCATGGGGTGTCGTGCATGTATTTAAGTGGTTTGGGAATCTATTAAATCACTGGCACTTTAAAGATGTCTATTTTCATGCTGTATATAGAAATTGTCTTTTAATACTTACTGTCAAGCATAGGTTTAAATATCTTCAAAAGTGGCCACTTTTGTACTGTTTAATATTTCAAATGGTATCATGGATGTAATAAAGATGAGACACGTTGGATTGTTGAAAAAAGGCTTAGCTTCATTTCATTCCCTCGGTCACCTGATGTGGATGAGCGTTAGAAAAGTCACATGACCCATGTCGTGTGACAGGGTTCAGACCCCACTGACCATCATGGTTACGGTTCCATCACCTTCCTTTGATATATTTTATTAAAGTACACAAAATACAATCCTAATCAAAGCACCACACTAAAGCTTCCAATTAATGAAAGGCACACTGGAGAGGCAAGGTTGAAGGTCAGGGTGCAAAGTTACTATCCCTTTTACATGACAGCATCAGTAACCATTCACTCCATTGGCTGTTGTCACACCATACACTAATAATATCAAGGCAGTGTAATGAAACAGAAAAGCTAATATACACAAAACAGCACCATGTCCAGGCTCACACTAAATTGTCTTTCAGATGCCCACTTAAAGCTGACTTAAATGAGCATCTGAGGTCAGGGGTTAAAGTGGGCTGGTATGGCCCAGAATGCTGCTCCAGGGCCCACTATTTTTAGGGGCTCAGAGGTCTGGTCCCCCTAAAAGTAGGAAATGGTGCTAGAACGCTGTGTTCCAGGGCCCACCATTGAAAAATAGCAGGCCCAGAATGCAATGTTCTGGCACCATTTTCTATTATTAGGGGCCTGAATGCTGGGCCCCTAAAAATAACAGGACTTGGACCGGTGTTCCCCTGCATTCTAGCAGGCAGGGGAGGGGGCATGCTCCCCTGCATATGCGCAGGCAGCACATTTTCCCAGCCCAGTGCACTGCTGGTGAGTGCTGAGATACCTGGCTCGTGCTGGGGGGGGGGAGAATATTAGGGGCACCTGAGCTGGGGGTGGGTACTGGGGGATGGGGTGGATTTTGAGGACAGGGAAATGGATATTGGGGGAAGGAGCTGGGGTGGGGGGCTGGCATTTGGGAGGCAGGGTGGGGAGGCCCACCCGATTAGGAGGGTTCCAGGGCCCACCAAATTATACTTAAACCCCTGGCTGAGGTTTGCAAGCTAACTGTGTATTATGCACTCCCAGCCTGCCTGTTTTAAGGGGAACATAAGAGAGGAGAGACTCATTGGGCTTTGGCAGGCCCTGCCTATATAACAGGGTGAGGGGTCATAACAAACTAGTGCAACTGCTAGAGATCAGATTTGTCCTCCTTTGCCACTGCTTCAGATGTGATTAACAGCTCTGTGGCACACCCGCTCCAACATCCAGCCTGGAGGATTTGTTCCTGATGTTGAAAAAATATTTGCCGTGACTGAGAGTCCACTATCAGGACAGTTTGAGACAAAATGAGATAGATAGTAGAAAACAACATAGGGCTGACTAAGTGCTCCTTTAGGGGAAAATGATCATTTTGAGATAGGTACAGTTGTATGTCGACTTGGGAGATTTCCCCCCACACACACACAGTTAGGTCCCTGTTGGCAGAAGGAGGTGCAGCAGCCTAAACCTCTACACCTGCTAATTTTCTAAAACTATCTGAAGCACGTGCGTGCGCGCACGCACGCACGCGCACACACACACACACACGTGCATGTGTGCACGCTTTAAGAAAAAAATCTCAATAGGAAGTGGGTCTTCATTGATTTTACTGTCTGCATAAGTGTTCAGTCTCTTGACAGTCAGTATTTTCTCCTTTTGTTACATTCAAACAAAGACACAGCACACCATACAGTGTTTCTCAACCTTTTTGAGGTCAGGATGAGCTTGCTGCTTTCCTAAACTGTGTCACAGAAATCTCAAAAAAACAGTTGTTTAGAAACACTGAACTAGTAAACACCATTAAAGTAATTCCAAATAATTGTAATTTAGTTGCTTTGAATGGGCTTATTGACTGCTATACGATACAAGGTTTAAGAGTGGCAATGACAAACTGGCCTTGAACCTTTCTGGATAAACATAAGAATGCTCATATTGGGGTCTGATCAATACTCCATCTAGTCCAATATCCTCTCTTCTGATAGTGATTGGTGCCAGATGCTTCAGAAGCAATGAATAGAACATGGCAATTATTGAGTGATCCGTGCCCAGATTCTGGCAATCAGGGAGGCTAGGGACACCCAGAAGAAGGGATTGCACCCTGACCATCTTGGCTAATAGCCATTTTTGACGGAACTATCCTCTATGAATTTCTGAGTCTTTTTTGAACCCAGTTATGGTTCTGGCCTTCATAACATCTCCCAACAATGAGTTCAACAGGTTGCATATGTGGTGTGTGAAGAACTTCTTTTCTAAACCTGCTACTCATTAATTTCACCAAATAACTCCTGATTCTTGAGTTATGTGAAGGAGTAAGAAGGAGTAAATAACATTTCCTTATTCACTTTCTGCATACTATTCATGGTATTATAGGTTTCTATCAGGTGCCATCTTTGTCATCTCTTTTCCAAGCTAAATAGTCCCAAACTTTTTAATTTCTCCTCATACATAAGCCGTTTCATGCATCCTAATCATTTCTTGTTACCCTTCTCTATACTTTTTACAATTCCAATATAGCTTTCTTAAGATGGGGTAAATAGTCAGAATATCATGGATTTATATAGTAATGTTATTTTCCATCTTGCAGTATTATATTTTCCATTTTATCATCTATCCCTTTCCTACTAGTTCCTAATGTTCAGTTAGCTTTTTTGATTGCTCCTATACACACTGAGTGGATGTTTTCAGAGAATTACCCACAGCAATTCCAAGATCTCTTTCTTTAATAGTAACAGCTAATCTAGAACTCATCATATTGCCAGTTTATTAACTGGGATTGTTTTCAGTGTTTATTACTTTGTATTTATCAACATTGACTGTTATCTGCCTTTTTTTGCCCTGTCTCCCAGTTTTGTGAGATCTCTTTGCAACTCTTCACAGTCAGGTTTGGACTTAACTATCTTGAATAATTTTGCGTTGTCTGCATACTTTGTCACCTCACTATTTACCCTTTCTTCAGATAACTTAAGAATACATTGAACAGCACTGGTTTCAATATAAAATTCTTTGAGGACCCTGCGATTTACCTCTCTCCATTGTGAAAACTGACCATTTATTCCTCCCTTTTGTTTCTTGTCTTTTAACCACTTAGGCTGTGTTCT
>ML681994.1:19187666-19364163 GCA_007922195.1 Podocnemis expansa
TCTGTTGTTTCGAAATAAGGAGGCTGTGTGAACACAGCCTTACTGATCCATGAGAAACCTGCTTATTTTGCTTCAGAGCCTTTGATGACAGATCTCATCAAAGAGCTTTCTGAAAGTCCAAGGACACTATATTCACTGGGTCATTCTTATCCACATTTGTTGATACCCCTGCCTCTACTGAAGTATACTTCCGGTTTACATCATCAACAGAAATGGGGTTGCTCGAATCATAGCCCTCAGAGTGGGAAGTGGTAAATTCCAATTAACTCTTGTCTTCATTGCAAAGTTAACTCAGTTATACACAGTGTTGCCCCTAACTCGTCTGCAGTCCACACACAAAAACTCTCAAACCAACTATGGTAGTGCTTTTAATTTAAGTTAGCTGGCTCAGGAAGGAGTACAATCTAAAGCTCCAGCAGGCAGAACTCTTCAGTTATTACCGTGACCAATCCACATTGTGGATGAAGGTGTAAACCCCTCAAATGCTGCTAATATGATCAGAAAAAAAAATTCTATTGAAACATTTTTGTAGCAAAAATGCAGATTTTGGTGACACTGAAGCTTTTTGCAAATTCCTGTTGATTTTTGCCAACTTTTATGCTAGTGAAAACAAAACACCACCAAAATAATCCAAAAAGTCTAAACATTTTGTTTTGACAATTTTTTCTAAATGAAACTTCTTTATCTTTTGTTTAAAATGACTGTCTATAAATTTCCTTCAGATTTATTTTCTTAAAAATTCAAAAATGTTAAAAAGTCAAAATCTAATCAAAGAAATTGTTTAATTCAAGCTGAAACAACATCTTATTTTCAGAATCATCAGATAAACAAAAATTCTGTTACTCACTCAGATCTAGCTGCTTGTCCATCCATGACTTCTCACAATTTCCTTCATGCTCAGAGAAATCAAACAAGTTCTCCCACAATGCACTGTGAAAGGATTCATTGTGTCATCTTATTGCAACCTAGAATGAACCATGTGAGTGTCGTGCCCATAGAAGTCTTAACTATATGAGTGAGTACTGTGCCAGGGTGGTTGCTCTCATTCAGGCCAGACTAAGTTGAAAAATGTATTCAAATTGACTTCTGTAAGACTACTGCCAGAGGCTCTATAAATTAGCTGAGAGAACATTAGCAAACGGTAATGATAAATAGCAGCATTTTAATTTGAAGGGGGGTGTAGTTTCTGGGGTGCTACAGGGATTGGTGTTATAGCCTCTCTCATTTATCACCTTCATTAATTGATCTGAAAGACAAAATAAATAGCATGTTAATGAAATCCACATACGGTAATGAATTGGGAGGAGTTTCAAACAGTTGGGAGGACAAATAATAATAAAAAAATAACCCCATGAGATTAAAAGCAAAAACAGAAAATTATCCTTACCTGGTATATTAACCATGAATAAAGACGTGCAATGTATATCTTCACATAACACAATAACCAAGGATCACTAAATTAAATTCATAGGCAGCCAGTTGAAAACAAATAAAAGGAAGTCCTTCACACAATGGATAGTCAACTTGTGGAGCTCATTGCCGGGGATGTTGTGAAGGCCAAAACTATAACTGGATTTTTAAAAATTACATAAATTAAGGCAGAGAGGTCTATTAATGGCTGTTAGTCAAGACAGCAGTGCAACCCCATGAAGTTGGTGTCCCTAAGCCTTTGGCTGCCAGATGCACACACTTGATGACAGAGGATGGATCACATGATTATTGCTCTATTCATTCCCTCTGAAGCATATAGCAATAGCCACTATCAGAAAAGAGGATTCTGGGATAGATATGTCTGACCCCCCTCCCCCCATGCTCTGACTCTCTATGGCCATTCTTACATTCTTATTTAGCCTGACAAATCCCCATGAGGTAAAAAAGGACTGTTATCCCTTTGTATATATTGGAAAAATGAGGCAAAGAGTGTCTAACTAACTAGGAAGTCTGGGGCAGAACAAGGAACTGACCTTGGGTTTCTCAAGCCCTAGCTTGGTGCACTACCAACTGGAATAGACTTCCTCTCACACTGTAGCCTTCTTAGACACGATCATTCTTACTGGTGTGTGGTGGGAGGCTGGCAGCCTGAAACATCCTGCTCTGGTGTAGGTGAATGGAGCTCCCCCTCTACCCAACTTTGGTTCAGTTCATTCTGCCATCCCTCCCTCTCCCTGCAAGTTGAGAAAGAGAGATGAGCAATGAGACTGGCATTTCTTTTGGCATCTTTTTCTTACTTTCCTTTTCCAATGGCCACTGTCAGAAGAGAGGATTCTGGCAGGGCTACCAGATACCAAAGCATGGAAAGGAGGACAGGAAAGTATGAAAAGGACACATGGAGAAAATGTAGTAGTAATATAATCTTCTGGTTTTAGGGGGCCCTGGAACACTTCCTCTTAAAAATAGGATGTTTTGGGGCATTCCAGCATACTTGAACCCCTTCAAGTAAAAAGCCACACAAAAATCGTGTATTTTTAAAATTCCTGCTGGACAGAGGATGTGAAGGTAACAAGGAGGACATATCCTCCTTTTGCCTGACATCTGGTAACCCTAATTCTGGGCCAGCTGGGACATTGATCTGACCCTATGTGGCCATTCTTATGTTCTTATTTAACTTAAAAAAAAAACCACCCCTGTGAGGTACAGAAGAGCTTTCTCATTATCTATCACTCTGTAAAACCTGTCCAGATAATAAGATCCTTCCTTGGCTTTAATCAGATTAATAAAGAACAAAGAGACATAACTTTTTTTGGAGGGCAGTTAAAGGGGTTGGCTCATTTGAGCTCCTCCTTTGATAATGTTGATGGAGGCCTTTGAAAATCAGTAGCTGACTTTTGAGAAAAGTGCTGATTTTTGATAGCCTGCCATGGTGTGTTAATGTAACATCAGCCACTAACCAATGATGAATGCTGTGAGTAGACTGATAATTTACCGGCTCCAGTTGTACTGCAAAGAGCTCATTTTGAACTATTCAGCAGAAGGACTATCGTCGGATTTGTGGCAGTTGACCTCTGTTAATCCATTAGGAAAGTATAGACCAGATAATGATCCTACTTTTCCACTCTCTGTTACCCTGCACTACATTAAATTAGGTCAAGATTTATTATATTGGAGAAATCCTCATAACCTGTGGTAACATTCTGCGATAAGAGAAATTTCTTTAGTCCATCTACATACCTACATCTTACTAGTTGGTGTTTGAAATTTGAACTATTTCTCCCCTCTAATTTCTTTTGTATACTTTCAAACAGATTCAATGTCCATTGCTGCCAGTGAGCTTTCATTCCACAGATTAATTACATTTTGCATTATGACCCTTCTTCGAAGCTCTCTGTGTATCTAATCCTTTCTTAGCTTCTTGTTCTCCGGCCTGAGCCTCTTGAACAACTGTATGGTCTCCTCCTTCTCTAAACCCAATGTGCTGACCTTGTTTGAAAATCTACCCACTTATTTTGGTACTGAAACAGGAGCCTGAACTCTTTTGAGAATCCAACCTCAATTATGGGTGCTAAGCCTTTCTGAAAATTCTGGCCATAATCACTTTGTGCCTCATTCTCCCCTTTTGGGGAGTATGGATAAGAACATATCCTTTGTCTGTCTTTTCTAGTAACTGGATTTTCCTCAGGACTCTCTTACTGTGCATTTGCAGAGCATCTAGCACAATGGGGCTCCAAATCTCAGTCAATTGCTCTAGGCTTTATCATCATAATAATTAACTATACATGGTTTGTGTGCAAAACTGTGCAAGAAGAAAGCTTGATTCTAATTCTATCTCTGCCAATGGTTTGCTCCATGATTTTGGGTAAGCCTTTTACCGCTCAGTTATTTTGTTTGTGAAATGGGGATAATACCTAATTATATTTAGAAAGTGCTGTGATGTCTTCTGTGGCAGGGAGGGGGGAGTAAATACAGTCCTGCATGAGTAATGTCTGTGGTTATTTTCATTATTTTATAACAAGAGGGTTAAAGTGGGAGAAAACCCAATTCAGAAACTGTTAGAAGGAATGTCATGGCTTCAAACGTAAAAGAGGATGTCATCCTCCAGGCTTGCTGTTCACTGGCTCAGCGTATGACCCTCAGCCCTCTGGGGAGACTGTTTTGAAGAGGGAATTCTGCTAAAAGAATTGTCATTCCACTATGTCTAGTGTAATGAATTTCTTATTAAACTCACTGCTATCTTCCAAACCTCTAGACGCCACATAAACACTGTGTAAAACCTATGTCTGTTTCTGTTGCTGCTGGGGCACTCACTTTCCCTGGAGTCCTTTCTGCTGGAACAATGGTCTTCCTCTGGACACTTGACTTTTAGCAGAAGCAAAGTTGCTAGCAAGTTTCTTTTCAGTGGATTGAGGAGACACAATCTGGATCTGCTTCTAGTGAGGGGATCCAGAATCTGGATCTAATTCCACCTCAGTGAGGGCCTGATCCAAAGCCCCTTAAATCAACAGATGTCTTTTCATTATGTGGATTTAGGATCAGCAGGTCCTAAAAACACAAGTTGTTTTTTTCCCCCACTTTCCTTGCTGGACTAATGCAAGAAATATGTATCTACAGTTTTAAATATCCTGGGTATCTTAAATTGAGAGTCTGAAGGAGTTGAGTGTGTTAGTGCTGCTGCTTTTTAATGTCACCCTGTAGCAATCCAGTGGTAATCACACTTCCTGCCCAGAATTCATTCCCTGCAGGAACAGTGAAGCTGTGTCTGGCCAAGGGAAGAGAGGGAGCCTGGCATGAGATGCTTAGATCCACAGCCAATAGTAAAAGGCTTTACCTGGAAGGCTTGCCTTGCTGGCTGGATCATAGATTTGTCTGGCAATTTGGGGATAAGCCTGAGACCCTAATTGAAATGCATTTTGTGGCCTGAGTTCACACCCTATTAGGCAAGAATCCATGTCTTAAAGTGCAGTAGCTTCACACCTGTCTCATCCCTGCTGGCAAATTGTTTGAGAAAGGCCCTTTGCTGTGGTAAAATGTTAGCTGATAATAAGAATAAATCCTATTCACAGAAGGCTTTAATCAAAGAGCTTTCTCCTTTCTTCCTCTTTTTCCTTGTTTTCTTTCCTTATTTTTCTCTCCTTTCCCTTCCTTTGTTTGATTATTACAGACAACTGTGGCTGACTGTGAAGGGGAGTTAACTGTGACTGTGAAAGCATTTTGAGGCTGGTGGGGAAGAGCACATAAATTTCACATACTCTGGGTTGGATTGAAATGCAGCAAGATCATAAGAAGATTAATAGCTACACTGTAGTTTTCTTCAGTATCTGCTCAGTAGCATGACTCCAATCAGTTCTCTCATCTGACCTAATTTCATGGTGTTTTTGTTAAATATGCCACTCTCCTACTATGTTTCTACTCCAGAGCTCCATGCACATATCCACAACAGGTACAAGGATGATGAGACAAAGGTTGGGGCTTATGGAATTTGTTCCTGGTTCTGCTATAGAATTCTTGTGTGACTCTGGGCAAGTCACTTAGGTCTCTGTGACTCAGTCTCTCTCTGTCATATGGAGATAATAATATTTCTATTGTTTAAGCTTTTCAGCACATGGAATCTCTTGCTATAAAACAAACGAGGAGTCCTGTAGCACTTAAAGACTAGCAAATATATTTATTGCATGAGCTTTCATGGGAGAAAATCCCACTTCGTCAGATCCTTTGAAGATGGGGGAACTTACAGCAGGGGAGGAAATAAACACAGGGAAGTGTAAGTTACTGGATCAGGTCACACTGTAACAGCAAATCAAAGTGGTTGTAAAGAGTCAAACACTGAGGAACAGCATATAGAGGAAAATGAGGTCAAATCACCTGTTGTAATGAGAAAAATTTGGAAATCCCTATTAAGCCCTGAAGCACTGCAGCCAAATTTGCATCTTCCACTATATGCTGTTCCCCAGTGTTTGAATATTAACAAATGCTTTGATTTGCTGATACTGTGTGACCTTGTTCCATGACTTATACTTCCCTGCATTTAGAACCTCCCATTATATAAGATTCCCCATTTTCAAAGCATTTGATGAAGTGGGATTTTCTCTGATGAAAACTCATGCAATAAGTAAATTTGTGAGTCTTTAAGTGCCACAAGACTCTTTGGGTATGTCTACACTGTAGGCTCCCTTCAGTTGACTTAACAAGGTTGACTTTGTCAACTTAAAGTTGACCTTGTTAAGCTGACTCAGAGCGTCCACACTGAAAACTCCTATAGACTGCCCATGTCCACACTGGCAGCTGCTAGGTCAATTTCACACTTAAGCTGACCTTAAGTCAACTTATTGGCTACTCCTCCTCTACACTGGCTTAAGTCAATTTAATAACACCACCTCTTAAGGTCAACGTAATGCTTAAATTGACCTTAAGAGGTGGTGTTATTAAGCTGACTTAAGGAAGCCCTTAAGTCGACTTAATAAATTCCCAAAGTGAATGGAGCCTTCCTTAGGTTGACTTAAGAAAGGTAAAGTCGACCTGAGTCTTCCAGTGTAGACATACCCCTTATTTGTTTTACTAAACTAGACTAACATGACTGCCCCTTTGGAACGTGTCTCTTACTATGTGTCTGTACCTCATCTTGCAAAAGGGGCTTCCAGTCTCAGGTGAGGCCTCTGGATTTTTTCATACAAATTAATAATACAGCACAGAATGATCCTTCTTTCTTAGCACTCAACTGAAGTCATTCATCCATTCTCTTAAAACTTTTGCCCCTTGCTGTTGCTTGCAAGCCTGCCCTATGATCCATGGAGCTCCGTAGCAAATTTCAGTAATGCCTGGTTTTGGTACTCAGGTAGAGTTGCCAATACTCCAGGATTGTTCTGGAGTCTCCAGGAATTAAATATTAATCTTTAATTAAGGAATATATCATGGGATGAAACCTCCAAGTACATATGTCAACTGTATACCAAGGCTGGGATTGCTGAAGGGCAGTGCTGGGACTAGCCTAGTAGAGAAACCCAAAGAAAGAATATTTCCCCCCCTCCCCTCCCACCACATACTAATAATTAATGGGGGGAGAGCCTTGAGCTACTCAGGGCCCTAAGGAATTGTTTAGACCACTTATGCTTCATGCCAAGGAAGGAGGAAACCTGCATTTGTTCCCAAAGCATGCCTCCACATCTCACTGTGAGTGTTCTGACAGAAAGGACCACTTCGTTTACATCAGAAACAGCAAAAATCATAAAATGAATAAATAAAAGTCAAAGAGCTTCACATCCAGTTCATAACTGTGTTTAGAACTGTTTGCACATCTAACGCATACCATTTTGAAAATCTATTGTTCTGTATATTTTCCCATCTTTCTATTCAGTATATCCATCTATAAATACTTCACATATATTGCAGCAGGTGTCAGATAGCCACCACCATAGATTAGATTTACATCAGGAACATTCACTATAATCCTGTTTTCATATCTATAGACTAGCAGAAATGCAATATGAAGGTTTTGAAATCAACCACTCCAAAGTCAGGAAAGACTGAAAATTAATGATTTTCCTTCAATATTAGTTCAGTCACAGAGGATAGTCTATATATTTTATGGAAATATCAGAACTAACATAATAATACTCAGAAGTTTATATTAAACTAATTAAATCTTGAATGGAAATACAACATTCGTATCTGAGGACTAGGTTAATGTTGTGAGTAGAGCCTTGACTTTGAAAGCACTATCTGAGTGCCTGACCCCTACAGACCTAAGGTTTAATTATTGCTATTTTTTAAAAAAAATGTGTTTGTTTTTTAAACACAAAGGTGTGAGGGAAACTGTGGAAGACCATTGTATGGGGTAGTGAGTGGCACACCCACCCTGACCCCTTTGTGCCCTGGCCATGAGCTCCACACCTGAGGACTTGCGCAGTCACTTGTTTATGCGACCTGTCCATGTGCTGGATACCTGACAGCATGTGCAGTTACTTGTTTGTAGTCAAGGTTTGCCTTGTGACCTGCAGGTATGTATGTTAGGATAGCAAAGTTACATTTATAAATATGTGTCTCCTAGTTACATAGCAGTCCCTCTTTCCCCCCTTCCCTTAGCTTATGCTGATCTTTATATTCATGAGAATGTCCAATGCATGCTGGACATCTTCAATTGGGCTGCAGAGGCTGCAGCCAGTACCTTGGAAGCTATGCCCAGGAGCCCACCCGCTACCGTGGTGGAGTCCCCAGCTGCAGAAGAGACGTATGCGCTGTACCCCTATAATATACCTCTTGTTCTAATTGAGAGTGGTTACGTTGTCACTGTCGTGATATGTACCTAAACACATAGTGTAACGAAAGGAAAATATCTGGAGATGTTCATCTTGCGCTACTAACAGGTTCCATGAACTTCATCACTGAAGCTTGCAAGTTCTTTGTTAGAGACAGGAGTTAGGGGTGATAGTGGACAAACAATTGAACGTGAGCTCCCAGTGCAATGCTGTAACAAAAAGGGGCTAAGATGAGCCTTGAATTATAAACAGGGGAGTAGACAGTAGAAGTAAAGACATGATTTTACTTCTGCATATGTCATTGGTGAAACTAACACTGGTTCTAGCATCCACATTTTTAAAAGAATATTAAAAAATTAGAGTGGGTTCAGAGAAGAGCCACACAACCAGTGATTTGAGGATCGAAGAGAAAGTCTTACATAGAGAGCTTTAGGGCTTGCCTATACAAACATTTTGTTCATGGAAATCTGGAGTGTAAATGTACTCTGACTAGCTATGGCTCAATCAGTGAGCATGTGAGCCATGCTACTGTTCATTTAAAGTTCAGTAGCATGATTTACCCCACTTTGAAAAGGAAGACGATCACATCAGCACGGCCCATAGGGACAAATCAACACACAGCAGGCTAGTGTGGACTAGATTTACACTCCAAACTGCTACACACTACATGTTAATAGAGAAAAGCCTTATAAGATCTCAACTGATTTAGTTTATCAAAAAGAAGATAGAAGTGACTTGGTTGAAGTGTAAAAATACCTTCATAGGAACAAAATAATGGACATGGAAGGGTTTTTAGGTAGAGAAGGGCATAATATTAACCAATGGTTGGAAGCTAAAGCCAGAGAAATTCAAATTAGAAATAACACACAACTTTTTAACAGTGAGGTTGATTAACCATTGGAACAAACTATGCTGGGAAGTGGCAGTTTCTCCATCTGTTGATGACTTCAGATCACATCTGGATGTCTTGCTTAAAGATCTACTTTAAACACAAATTATTAGGCCCCATACAGGGGAAACAGTGAAATTCTGTGGCCTGTATTATACAGAATGTCAAATTAAATGGCCTCTCCAGCCTTAAAACCTATGAATTCCTGTGCTGGGAGTTACAAAGGTGCTATGGTTCAAAAGGCTCCAATTCAGCAAAGCACTCTAAACAGGCACTTAACTTTAAGTACTTCATTATGGACCAAAGTATGTGCTTAAAAGCAACATTGATGCCTATGTCCTTTGCTGAACAAATGTACTGTGGAGAAGTGTGTAGAAGCTAAGTCAGTCATGAAACAGAAGGTTTCACTGATGCAATAAAGCTTTTTTATCAAAATGGCCCTCCTGCCAGAGTTTTGGGGCCAAATTCTCTTTTGGTGCCAGTCCGTTGGGGAAATCCATTCTTCAAGATCCAGGGTGACTTCCTGCTAAGATCTGATGAGCAAGTTGCATCAATTTCCAAAAATGCCTTCTTTCCCCTCTAGCTTCCTAGATGAATTTGTCCCCCTGGCCAGACCCAGCCACACTAATGCACATGATTGTCACCTCCAGGCTGGATTACTGTAATTCATTTTGCCTGCAACTAAATGGAAAGATGATATATAGGCTCCAACTGGTACACAATGGGCTGCTACCTTCTCCATGGCTGCAAACAGCACATCAGGCCTGTGCTCAAGTCTCTCCACCAGCTCCCAGTCAGCTTCTGGTACCCACCTACTTTTCAAAAGCAATTAATGGATCAAGACCCAGCTACACCAGAGACCAAAGTCTGATCTATGAACAACTTTGACAGCTGAACTCCTCTGGGATAATGCAAGTCACAAAGTCCAAGACGAGTCTCATGAAAGATTGGGGTAAAACATTGCCAGTTTGGGAGGGGAAGGAACCAGCTCTGGAACAATCGTCCAGTGGAAGTCAGGAGAATCTGTACTCTGACCATCTTAGGAAACACTGCAGAGCTTTTCTCTTTGAGAAAGTCTTTCCACCACAAGTGATGCTTACACATAGCCCTTTTATTCCCAAACCCATACCGTTTCCATCTCTCCCAAAACTTTGCTAACCCCAGGCAAAGTTTTGTCCCCAGAAAGTAGGAAAGGCCAGAGTCTCCATGAAGTTCATGCTGGATTTCATTACTGCTATGGTTTTCTGCAGAAGGCACTCACATGCTAGAGTGACAGGTGGCAGTATAAAACTTTGTGAGAAAGAGAAAAAAAAATTCACCTTTGGTGATTAGAAAGCTGACTTGCAAAGAAAGAGCCATAATTTTTTGGTCTCCTCAAATGCTCTGCTTCACAAAGAAATGTCATTGAAGAAGAGTGTGCATGTAGATGGTGGACTAAATTACTCTAACCCCTCCAAATCTGATTTAATCCTAATGTTTAATGCTTAAATTTCACTGACTCTGTCACGCTCACTGGAACTAGATCAGTTTCATTGCCTCATGCAGATCTGTGTAAAGTGCTGCAATGAGCAAGCTGAGAAATCTCCTGGGGACAATACTAATTTCTAAATTGTGGAAAAGGCCTGAGTTAAAGCCATCTTTTTCTTCTCTGTGGGAAGGTGAGGAGCTGTGAGAGTGGAGCATTGTCATAGATTTAAAAAATATCATTAAGGAATTGCAAGATCCATGATTCAATCCCGGCTGACACTGCCAAAGAGAAAACTAGAGCTCCACTTCCTTCTTTTTCTTTTTGTGACACAAGGTGGGTCTTTAAAGCTCATTCTTAAGCACCCACTGCAATAATTCCTTCAAGGGGAGAATGATTATTTACTATTACCATTCTCACCTGAGTACTTTTCAGAGAGGAAATATCAAGCCATGAATCTGAAAGGACTAGATTAAAGAAGAGCTGTTCTCATTTTGCCCTACATGTCTTTGAGAAATATTTATTGTCATGCAAAAGTAGTGAATTGTATTTCCAAATAGAATTTTTCTACTGAAAATGTGCTATTTTGTAGGTTTTACAAGTGAATTTTATGTCCTGGCCACAGTCATGTGCCCAGTAGTTCCTGTTCCTTTACCCATCTTGCTGGAAAGCTATGTCATTTGTGACATCAGCACTGGAAAAGCCAAGTATCAGTGATAGCCAACTAACTTCCACCCTGTAAACATGATATATTCACACTTGTGAGTACATTCATGGCAACACACTGATGTTTCCATTGTGCTAACCAATTAACAAACCGTCCGGACCAGAGCAGCAACTGCAAAAGGAAATGGCAATCCAGTCTAGTGTGCTGCAATGCACGAAGCATGGACTCTCTCCATATGGTTTCTCCTTCCTTGCGAATAAGCTTCAGTACTGCTTTTGCATGTTTAATAGTTTTCTATAGCCTACTGAGCCTAGAAAATATTCACAAAGTGCTGAGTGATTACATTCCACTGGAGCTAGGCCAAAATATTTATAGTAGCTCTTCAAAGTTGTGTAAAGTATGTACCAACAGATTCTGGATAAGTTCCAAAATGTTCCTTTCCTTTCTGTTCATCTCAGACCCAGGGACTTGCTTTCCTTCTTCCCCAAGCTTTTGCCTGCCCATATCTCCAAAGCTAACACTCCCTGACCTGACCTCCTCACTGCACCCATGTTCACACTGGATTCCTTGTGTGTGTGAATGGTGTAATTTATAGAGCAAATAAATAACAGGCACCTACAAATTATGAGGCCATTACTCCATCAAGAGGTCCTGTTCTCATTAGATCAGAACCTTTCTGATGCCGTAAACCATAAAAGGGCTGTCTGAGCCCTCTGAACCGTGGTAGAATTACAGCCACATACAGCAAATGACCACATTTTCTTTGGAGAGGCTGGCTCTGGTAACCTAAAGCCCCCTGTACTGATGAGAACAGGGAGGAATCAATTTGATTCCCCACTGTAAGATGAGAGCTGTCATCCAGTAATGCATGAATATCTCCAGTTTCCCAGTTAAATAAATAATGCGTGATGGCGAGTAAATTGTCATTTGTGAATTATGAAAAATATGCCTCGTTAGCTCAGAGCAATCCTGACATGAACCTACTATATCTACATAGACCTCCCCCACCCCTCTTTCACTTCCATTAGGAACTACATGACTCAGGAGCAACATATCATGTACAAATATCTGTTTCTTTTTGCAGCCCTGTCATGCTGCTCTAGAATCAACAGGAGACTTCCTGTCTCTGGGCAACCTAGTCAGCAACAGAGAATGGAATATGGGATAAAAGTGAATGCATCTTGCCTTTGTTCAAGTTTTCCCATACATGACTGAGCTACAGTGTGCTGCCCACCCTGCTGATATCCAGCGTAGTGTTCTGTAAGGAGAGAATCCTCATCATCCCCAGTCCCATTCTCTGTCGTACAGCCTCCTTCATGCATATAGTACTCTACGAAGTACGGCCACTCAGCCTGAGCTCTAGAATACAGACTCCTTCTCAACCACACCTGTCACTGAATAGCCCCTAGAACTGGTGGGAAACTGGAATTTCCATTCTGTGGGAAATTCAGATACGTTGAGCTTTGCTTTCATCCCAAATAAGAACAAAAGGCTGAACTTTTGAAATTTCCCTTGCAACAAAAAATTTAAAAAAAAAAAATCAGTAGGAATGTATCAAAATGCTTTGTTTTGATAATGCCAGAACATAATACAATACAAAAATATTAAAAAGTATACATAAATTCGCAAACAATTATAACAAAAGATACATTGAAATTATTATTTTAATATGATGTAACAGCCAAAATAATGTGAATTGAAATAATAATGTCAAAAATAAAATGTTATTACCATATCGGAACTAACTGCTTTGATACTGTCAGTTCAGAACGATTTGTTTAAACCTTTTCCCACTGGAAATTGCATCAAAATCTAACTGCACTCACATACCATTTTGATATCAGCAAAACCTGCCCACATGTTCATGGCTTAACTCAGGGGTGTCCAAAGTTTTCATACATGGCAGCAACAGAGCCTGATTGGTGTGGACCCACGGGCCACAAAATTCCAAAACTGGTTCTTTTTCACTGTACATGGCTTTCACCGCTCCCTGACCCAATCCCTGACACCCCCCACCCTGTGCCACCAGCTTTTGCTGCTCCCTGACCCAATTCCCAAACCCCACCTGCCCTGATGCTGGGTCCCCCGGGCTGACCCTCCACACAGGCCCCTCTTACAAGGCTACTCCAGAGGCCATGCCATTTGCCGGGGCTCCTGTCCTGAGCATGCTCTTGCAAGACAAAGTAAAAGGTTAAAATAGGAAAAATGAATAGAAGTGTCTAGAATCTAGATGTTGGCTCAAGGCCTAACCAAGTAATCCAGCAGTGGGCCTGAATGGAATATACAGTGAGCCTGAACTGAAGGTACGGACATGAAACAGTTTGTGAAGTTCAACTTCACTGGAATTGGCAAGAAACAAGCTAAAATTGTAATGATAAGTATGAAGAATGGAAAAGTACCTGAAAGGTGGAAGGTGCTCAGTCAGTCTAATGCCAACAAATAATGCCAAAGAGGTAGGGAGGTATAATATAAGTAACCTGTGCAAAGGTATGGTTTTGGTCAAACTATGATACCTTGATGGACTGAGATATCCAGTGATGCATGGACCTATCAAATTAATGGGTGGCATCAAGAAAGGGGTATGTGGACCAATCAAGGTAAATTTGAATCCCAAAGAGGGCCAAGTCAGTAGGTCCAAGTAGGGTATAAGAATAGGAGCCCCAGGGCCCCAACTTCATGCAGCTGAGTGGGTAACAGTGAGTCCTGCTGTCAGTTGAGCTGTTCCATTGCATTGAGAGCAGCACCAATGCTGCCAACAAATCTGTTGATATGGATTGTTTGCCATAGTGCTACATTGCAATAAAGCCTAGCCTAGCACCTTTGTTTCTACAAAGATCCACAGTCGTATCGGTTTCCTCAGTTTACTTCTTGTACACAGGGTATGCTTAGGCTCCAAATCACTGAGCTAACTGAGTTCTCACTAGAGATCTGAGCCAGGGGTAATCCTGAGGGAGCATACCTTCAGAGACTCACCCATGCATTCACACATGCAGCCAGACCAACATCAGCGCCAGACACAGAACAACACTGATAAGAACACATCTTGCCTGACATGCCTGACTGCACTCCCCCTCATGTACCACAGCTCTGAGCATGCTCAGGATGGAAGATATCAAAACTCCCAGCCTGGGCTGTGGCCACTTCCTGCCACAGTGCCAGACTTTTTCTATGGCTGGTGCTCTGGCTTACTGACCCAGTTAAAATTTTGTATTTACATACCTTTTTCAAGAAAGTCCTTGTGGGCCACAGAAAAGCCCTTTGTGGGATGGATGTGGCCTGTGGGCTGCACTTTGGGCACCCTTGGTTAACTGATTGCCCCAGGGGAGACCTTGTTCCTGATCCCAATAGCTGAGACTGGCTTAACAGCTCAGGGTTTTTCACCTTCCTCTGTAACATGGAACATGACTCAATTGCTGGTGGATTCTCTGTGTCTTAAAGTCTTTAAAGCAGGGGTCTCAAACTTGCAGTCTGTGGTCTGCATGAGGCCCTTAAAGTTATTTTCTGTGGCCTACAATGACACTTAGAATTTCTCAAATAATTGATAATGCAAAATTTAAAGTGTGTTTACTTACTGACTCTTTGTCATCCTGATGATAGCTCCATCTTGAACAGAAATAATTCTTACTTATTCTTGGCATATATATATGATCCCAGGAACATCAGAGCTCTCTGTCCAGAAGAGTGCAGTGCTAGGAACAGCTAAGATACTGCACAGAACCCTCAAACTCCCAGGCCTCTGGTAGAGGACCCGAGGTTGAGGAAGACACATACCACCCATAGGGGTGAGAGGGGATATATCTATATCTAGATCTATATCTATATATATATATATATATAAAAAACACACATCCCTGTGCGCGCCTCGGAGCATGTGCATATATATATATAAAAATCCCCTCTCACCCCTATGGGTGGCATGTGTCTTCCTCAACCTTGGGTCCTCTACCAGAGGCCTGGGAGTTTGAGGGTTCTGCGCAGTATCTTAGCTGTTCCTAGCACTGCACTCTTCTGGACAGAGAGCTCTGATGTCGTTCCTGGGATCTGTTGGAGCCACTCTCCCAGCTTAGGAGTCACAGCCCCGAGTGCTCCTACCACCACTGGGACCACTTTGGCCTTTACTTTCCACATTCGCTCTAGTTCCTCTTTCAGGCCCTGGTACTTCTCCAGCTTCTCATGCTCCTTCTTCCTGATGTTGCTGTCACTTGGCACTGCTCCATCTATCACCACCGCTGTCTTCTGGTCCTTGTCTATTACCACGATGTCTGGTTGATTGGCCAGTACCTGCCTGTCCATCTGGATCTGGAAGTCCCACAGAATCTTAGCCCTGTTATTCTCCACGACCTTCTGTGGAATCTCCCATCTGGTCTTGGGAGGGTCTAGCCCATACACTGTGCAGATGTTCCTGTACACAATGCCAGCTACTTGGTTGTGCCATTCAGTGTATGCTGTTCCTGCCTGCATCTTACATCCTGCCACTATGTGTTGGACTGTCTCTGAGGCCTCTCTGCACAGTCTGCACCTTGGGTCCTGTCTAGTGTGGTAGACCCCTGCTTCAATGGATCTGGTGCTCAGTGCCTGTTCTTGTGTTGCTATGATCAGTGCCTCAGTGCTGTCTTTTAGTCCAGCCCTTTCCAGCCACTGGTAGGATTTCCCAATGTCAGCCACCTCAGCTATCTGTCGATGGTACATTCCATGCAGGGTCTTGTCTTGTCATGGCACTTCTTCTGCTTGATCTTCCTCCCATGTCTGCTGCTGCTGCCTCAGGCATTCTCTCAGCAGCTCATCTTTGGGTGCCATCTTACTGATGTACTCCTGGATGCTCTGGATTTCATCCAGGACAGTGGCTTTGACACTCACCAAACCCTGCCCGCCGTCTTTCCGGCTGGTGTACAGCCTCTGGGTGTTGGATTTGGGGTGGAAACCTCCGTACATTGTGAGGAGCTTCCGGGTCTTCACATCGGCAGCCTCCATGTCCTCCTTTGGCCAGCTCACTATACCGGCAGGGTATCTGATGACTGGCAGGGCGTACCTGTTGATGGTGTGGATCTTGTTCTTCCCATTCAGCTGGCTCTTCAGGACCTGTCTTATCCTTTGGTGGTACTTGGATGTTGCTGTCTTCCTTGCCTCCTCATCGTGGTCCCCGTGTGACTGTGGGATGCCAAGGTACTTGTAGCTGGTCTGTATGTCTGCTATGTGGCCTGCTGGTAGTTCCACCATCACAAGGACTGGATATGGAGATATATAAAAAAAAAAAAAAATTCCTCTCTCACCCCTATGGCTGGTATGTGTCATCCTCAACCTCAGGTCCTCTACCAGAGACCTGGGAGTTTGAGGGTTCTGCGCAGTATCTTAGCTGTTCCTAGCACTGCACTCTTCTGGACAGAGAGCGCTGATGCTGTTCCTGGGATCTGCTGGAGCCACTCTCCCAGCTTAGGAGTCACAGCCCCGAGTGCTCCTGCCACCACTGGGACCACTTTGGCCTTCACTTTCCACATCCTCTCTAGTTCCTCTTTCAGGCCCTGGTACTTCTCCAGCTTCTCATACTCCTTCTTCCTGATGTTGCTGTCACTTGGCACTGCTACATCTATCACCACCACTGTCTTCCGGTCCTTGTCTATTATATAGGCGACTGGATAGCATAGTGGTTAAGTGCGCTGCAGTGGTTAACAGCGATGCCCTTTGATATGGGAGACTGGGGTTCAAATCCTGGTAGGTACATGCCTACCTTCCTAGTAGGGGTCCTTGGGTAAAAGACCCCCTAATGCCTCACTTGCCTACCTTGAATAGGAGAGTGACATGAACTATGAGAGTCATGCCAGCTTGGATGTTGTCTGGATTAACAAGGTTTGTGCCAGATGTTGGGGAACCAGGACAATCTGATGATAAGTGGGCTACTGGAACAAACCATGCATGGCCAAGAGAACCTGGAATTGATATATATATGACTCTTCATTTTTGCGTTTTGACTATACTTTGTATTGTTGTATGAAAAGGTTTCAGTGGTGTGGCCCTCTGGCTAACATACTAGTCCTCATGCGGCCTTGGTGGTGATTTGAGTTTGAGACCCCTGCTTTAAATCATGATTTGAGAACTTCAATAACTTAGTCATAGGTCAGATGTTTATCACAAGAGTGGATGAGTGAGGTTCTGCAGCCTGCATCATGCAGGAAGTCAGACTAGATGATCGTATCGTATTGGTCTCTTCTGACCTTAGAGTCTGAGTAAACTGCATTTGCTGACAGAAAACTGTTTTGGTGACCAGTTTTACTGCTCATTCTGTATTGCACAGCTGGATTTCTGGATCACCATCTTTTTAGCTAAACTGTAATAGCAGTTCCATGGCCTAGGAGCTCGTCTATGGCCTGATCCAAAGCACATTGAAGACTTTGGCTATGTTCACACAGGGTGGGCTTATTTTGAAATGACTTGTTTCGAAATAACAAAACTGTGTCCTTGAAATAAGCAAAAAACGGGAATCGAAATCGCGTTTCCACAGTGTGGACTTGCTATTTTGATCCAGGGGCAGTGCAGCATGGGAGGTGTGGCAACATGGTTGTCTCCCTGGGCCACGTCGGCGGCCATGTTGCTAGCCAATCGCATAAAAGCCGGCCCTGACCTCACTTCCCTGTCCACTCAGGCTAGCAGCATGCTGCAAGCAATGGACTCTGCCCGGCTGCCTAGACAGCGCTGTGCAGTACCCAGTCCCTCACAGCGCATGCAGGGTCTCCGGCACATGTGGGAGTCTCTGTTTGTGGACCCCAAGGATGACTGGCCTCTGCCCGAGGAATACATGCAGCTCATGCCCAGGGCTGAGCTACTGCCCCTGCCCCTCCCCCTCCCCGTGCCTTGCCACATCTGGGCGCAGGAAACCAGCCTTGACTGGTGGGAAAGGGTCGTTCTGCACACCTGGGGCGATGACCTTTGGCGGCAGAACTTCAGAATGAGCAGGACCAGCTTCACCTGCCTGGTGGGCGAACTTGCCCCGCACCTGAACCTGCACCACAGGGACACCCCCATGAGGCCCGCCATCCCAGTGGACAAATGAGTGGCCATTGCCCTGTGGAAGATGGCCACTCCGGGGTCCCACAGGGCAGTGGCGCATCTGTTTGGCGTCGGGAGGTCCACCACCTGCACCATCCTCCTCGAGGTCACCAGGGCCATCAATCGTGTCCTCCTATGGCGCCTGGTGAGATGTGGGGACCTGCAGGACACCATGCCAGGGATGGCCACCCTCGGCTTTCTGAACTGTGCAGGGATCCTGGACAGCACACACATCCCTGTGCGTGCCCCGGAGCACAGGGCTGTGGTGTACTGGAACCGCAAGGGCTATCATTCGGTGATTATGCAGGCCCTTGTGGGCCACCGGGGCCTGTTCCAAGATTGCTACATGGGATGGCCAGGGAGGGCCCATGACTCCAGGGTCCTCTGCAACTCTGCCCTGTACCGGGGCATGGAGGCGGGCACCCACTTCCCCCTCACACCATCCATCTTGGGGGACTAGAGGTGCCCGTCCCCATAGTGGCGGACGCGTCCTACCCCCTGCGGCCCTGGCTTATGCGCCCGTACGCTGGGCCACTCGACCCCAGCCAGCAGCTGTTCAACCGCTGCCTGGCCCGCTGTCGACAGGTGGTCGAGCGGGCATTCGGATGCCTCAAGGCCAGGTGGAGGTGCCTGCTAACCCACCTCCACCTCGCAGAGCAGAGCCTGCCGCAAGTCATCGCGGCATGTGCAGTGTTACACAATTTCTGTGAGCAGCAGGGAGAACCCATCCCACTCGCATGGGAGGCTGAGGTCCAAGTACTTGCCAGGGACTACGAACAGCCGAGATCCCTGTCGACTCGGGAGCAGCCATCTGCACGAGTCCTCGCCATCTGTGACGCCCTCCAGCTCGCCTTCGCCGCAGAGGAACACTGAGGGCCAGGCCTGCCCTGCAGCACAACACCGTCTCCCCCGTCCACCCACAGCCAGCCCACACCCATCCACCCGCACTGCCAACTCCTCCCCAATAAAAACACAGACAACCACAAATACCTTTCAAGAGATTTATTAACAATCAGGGAAGGGATGGGGGTGATATGGGATGGGGCAATGTGGGGGGGGTCCGGGGGAGGGAGCATCAACTTGGGAGGGGACAGGGGTGAAGAAGTCCAGGGGGCAGGGGGGAGGTTAGGCATGGCCTGTGGGAGGGTCCAGAGGGGGTGGCATGCCCCGCCCACGCCCGTGCCCACAGCCACAGCCACGGCCACGGCCACGGCCACCCTCTGCCCACCGTCCTCGCTGGGGCGGTCCAGGCGGTGATGCCTCCTGACAGCGTCAGGGCACCAGGCTCTCAGCCAGCTCCCGCATGGCTGTGGCCTGCTCCAAGATGGCAGCTGTGCTGCCAGGAGCTCCAGCGCCCTTGCAGCCCTGTCTTCGGCGCCCGTGAGGCACTCCAGGGCACAGAGCCCAGCCACCTGCCGCTGCACCTGCTCCCGCCGCCAGGCCTGGGTGGCAGTGTGCATGTCCTGGCCCTGCTCCTCCAGGCTCTCCAGGAGCTCGCTGCGGGTCTGGGGGGCCCTCCGCTGTCGCCGGGGTGTCCTGGGGCTCAGGTGTTGGGGTCCAGGTGTGGGTGGTGGCCCCCGGGGAGGAGCTCTGTGACGTGCTGCAGGGAAGCAAAAAACACAGTTGGCCCCTGCCACCTGCCGCCTGCTGGTCCTGTCTGTGTGCACCTGTCTGCAGCACACAGCTTTGCCCTGACTGTCAGCAGGTCCCAGGATCCCGTGGGACATTGCCCTGGGGTAGGGCTCCTGCCCCCCAAAGCCTCGGAAGGAGGTCAGGACAGTACCCGACGGAGGACACTGGAGGACCCTGGGCAAAAAGGTTGTCTGGCTGGGGTAGTCATCAGAGTTTAAGGCGCCCTGGAACACTTTCCCATATAAATCAGTATTCTATGGCAGTCCAGGATCCTTCATCCCCACTAGGAAAAAGCTTGACAAACCCCTGTATTTTGAACTGCCTGCCAGACAGAGAATGTGAGGATAAAAAGAAGAACAGAGCAGAAAAAAGGAGACCATATTCTCCTTTTGCCAGACATCTGGGAACCATACCCTGGAGGCACACATGCTAGTGGTGCCCAAGAGGGTGAACTGGACCCAGCCACACCTTGCACTTGGGGGGTCTCCCGAGGCCACTTGCCAGTGGTGTGCCCTGCCTGCTCTCCACCCCACCCAAGATGCTGCTGCAGCTTTCCCAGCCAGTCCCTGGTCACCACCCCCCAGCACACAAGGGCCTGTGACCCTGGTGCCACCTGTGTCTGTGGGACCCGTGGCCAGGGGGGCCCCTCTGCGCCCACCAACCCTGGGCCTTACCTGCCCCGCTGCCCAGACCTGGCCTCCTCGCATCCCGTGACCTGCTGGACAGGCCCAGCCCTGTGTGCCCCCGTGGGGAGCGGGGGCATACTTACCCACGGGGGCTCTGGAGGTCCGCCAAGACATCCCAGGGTCCGAGTCAGAGCCAGGGGCGGTGGTGGGCCCCTGCTCCTCCATGCTGCTCCCCGCCTTCATGGCCATGAACAGCTCCGGGGTGCTGGGGCTGGCCTCCGCCACTGGTGGTGGTGTGGCTGGAGGCCCCCCGATGGCAACATTGGAGCCAGGTGGCTCCGGGCCTGACAAGGGGCTCTGATGCCCCCCTGAGCTATCCACAGCCTCAGCGGGGAGACCACTGGGCTGTGTCCCCAGGAAGGCATCCAGGGCCTCATAATGGGGGCACATGGCCTGGCTCCCAGGCCCCTGCAGTGCCCGGGCATCCCAGGTGCGGGCATACTCCTGTCGGAGTGTTTTTACTTTACGCCGTACCTGCTCCGTTGTGCGGGGGTGCCCTTTCTGTGACATCACAGCCGCGATGTCGCAGTAGATCTCTCGGTTCCGGTGGCTGGCCTGGAACCTTCTCAAAATGTCTGGCTGCTGCCAGATGCCCAGGAGGCAAGTAATGTCCTCCTGGGTCCACACAGGGGCCCTCCGGCGTCCTGCAGCTGAGGGGCCTGGCTGCTGGGACATGGCTGCCTGCTAGAGCCCTGCCTGCCACGCACCCTCACAGGCACACCCAGGCAGGGACTTCCCCCAGGGCGCTGTGCACCCTGGGAGGAAGGTCAGCCGGTTATTTCAAAACAACTGTTGTTTCGAAATAACACGGCCATTAAAACGGTTGTTTTGAAACAACTCATTTCGAAGCAACCGTTGTTTCGAAACGGCATGTCCCGCTGGCGTTGTTTTGAGATGAGTTGTTTTGAAACAACGCTGTTTTGAAACGAAACGGGGTTTAAGCCGTTTCAAAACAACGGCGGCCATTTTGAAACAAGCGGTTTGCTTGTTTTGAAATGGCCGTGCATCATGTGGCCATGGCACTTCTTATTTTGAAACAACCTCTGTTGTTTCAAAATAAGAAGTGTGTGTGAACATACCCTTTGAGAGTTTTATCACTTACGTAGATGGAATACAGATTAAGCCCACACAACAGAACCATGCGGCAATCCTAACTGATGCCATCTTTGAGCTCCAGCCCCTTACAGAAGAAACAAACCCCAGTATGCTACTAAATTCTCAGGTATTCCCAGCCTCAGGCTTGGCCTCTTTACAACACAACCACACTACAGTGATACATCATGTTTCCAATCTTGCTGATATTCCTAGTCTCCTGGCAGAGGATGAGTGCCCAAGGATGAAGTACATGCTGCTGATACCAAAGCAATGGGAAGAACAGCTCTAATTTTATAAATGGGAGTGGTGTGATCGCATCTATGTGGCAGTCAGAACATTACTTTGAGGCTAGGAGGTGGCATCTTTACCCCTCTCCAACATGATGGAAGTTGGAACCAGATGTCAGAGAATTTGCTAATTTACTAATATTCTTATCTATAAAAAAAGTCTTAAGTCATAAAAATGCCTTAAATTCAACATCATTGTTAAACAATTAAACACTGTCAAAAGTATGGCTATGTTAAATATAAGATCACCCACATGACCGTAAATATGCCCCTTATCTACAGAGACAAGGCGGGTGAGGTAATTGTTTCCATTGGAGCAACTTTTGTTGGTGAGGGAGACAAGCTTTCAAGCCAGACAGCGGTCTTCAGGGCTGCGAAAGGTATTCCCAAAGTCATAGCACAATATGAGATGGAAGAGATTGTTTAGCAAAAGTAGTTAGCACAAAGGGACCTTATCTGCACTGTGACAGTCTTTCATCCCGCAATGTTATACTATTTCTCAAATAATAGAATACAGGATCAAATTTTTTTCCTCATGACCTTATTTGATATATATATATGTGTGTGTGAGTGAGAGTGAGATATGGTAATCTGTTTTTCTGTTCTTGTATACTTACCCTCATACCACTCATAATTATCCAGGATAGCTCTATTTGAAAGAAAGGAACTGGCACAGTAGATCAGACCAGTAGTCCAGCCAAGCCTACACCTTGACACTGAGAATGGCAGGTATTAGATGCTTCAGAGAAAGATGCCAGAATCATAGGAATGGGCAACTTAGAGAATATGCTGCTTATCAGAGACGTTTCTTCCTAACCTTTGTCAGTTAGGGGTAGGCTTATGCCCCGAAGCATGATGGCTTATTAGTATTTCTCTCCTACCTTGTTCATATAACTGAGATCTGTGGATATTCTTGCTAGCCATATAAATGTTTGATCCTCTTTTTATTATTTTTAATTATGCTGAGCTTGAGGGCTCAAGGTGTATGAAAAACAATTTTTTCTTAAATGTGCAGCCTTTCAGTTTTTTGGCTGTTCTAGTGTTATTTCACAGGGAATGCCATTGTCAAGATTATTCTGTCTCATTCCTTGTACAGCCTTATATTTGGTTTGCTTTTTCTTGCCTGCTGCTTCACACTGAGCAAATATTTCACAGTGACACCCAGGTCTTTTTCCTGAGCAGTCACAAAATTTGCAGATGGCACAATATTACTGACACTAGTCTAGATTAGAGAAGGCTGCAAAGGCTTGAACAAAGTTAGAGGACTGGGCTGCACAATGGCAGATGAATGCAACCTAGGCAAAAAACAAGATAAGGCATCTTGGAAGGAATAATGCATGTTCTCACCCAGTGCTTTTCCTAGGCTTCTATGCTTACACTTTGCCCTTTGCTATGGACCCCATGCTACTAGTACAACAGCCCTTTGTTAGGATTTAATCAGCTTTGCAAAATACTCACTGGACTGGCTCAATGATTTGCAGACACTCACAACCTTGCCAAACAACAAGAGTTTTCCTTAGAAACAAGGCTGAGCATTTACTGAGATAAGCCAACTGTCCTGTCAAGCTGCAGCTTTATTTTACACAGGCCTCAAACATCAATGGCTAGGAGCTGTAGTGGACTATGAAGGCCAATTAGTGGGACAGATTGTAATAAAAGTAAAGACTACTTGACCACCTGGCCAGAAGATTCCCTAATGGGGCTTTCAGAGTAATAGAAGCAGCAGGAAGCGGAAGCTTCTCTTGATAAGATGCGGGGCTCCCCAAAACTGTCCACGACTGAAGTGATTCTGAGGAATGGCTGCTTTGGATATCTATAATGTTACACTTCAGGACATTGATCCTACAAAGACTTATGCACATGCTAAACTTCATGCGTTGGGGATAGTAGCCCTGCTGAATTCAGTGAGATTGCTCACAGTGTATAAAATTAAGCATGGCTTTGCAAGATCAGGCGCTTAAAGAGCTTAGCAAAATAGCCCCACTATAATGCATGTTCAGTATGAGATTTTTCAAATACTCATAACTTGGTCAAATAAAAAACAATTTCTTCCATAATAAGCCTGGCACCACACCTCAGTCAGAGCTGTCTCCATGCCAAATTGCAATTTTCAAATCTCAGCCATTTTGGCAATAAGTGACGCTGTGAACTAAGGGTCACCAAAGATAATAGAGAAAAATGTATGCTGTTTTCATTCTCACTCAAAAATTGCCTGCATCATTTTCATGCAAACTTGCCAAAACTCTTCACCAAGAATGGAAAAATTTAGCTCAGAAAGTGAATGTTTCATGATTTAGGAGCACCTGAAACCACAGCTTTATAATGAAAATGATTTTACTACCTTAAGTATAGTGGTAGCTGCCACTCCTTGCTATACTTTATTAATGTGTGATGCAGTGTAATGCACAAAACATACTGCTTTGTTTCTGGGATTCTAGTTCTCATAGGAAGAGAAATGTAAGCAAACATGAAGCAATGATGAAAATGCTTTTTTACCGTTTAAAAATAAAAGCACCAAACACACAAGTTTATTAGGATTTGCATTTTATCCCTTTAATCATCTTTCTCACCCACCCTCTGTGTCCTCTCTGGTTTCTTTATATCCCTTCATGCACTGATGGCCAACAGTGGACACTGTACTATAGCAGAGGCCTGACCAGCACTTAGTAGAGTCACCCTCCAGTGACTTCAATGCTATGTCTCTGTTAATGCAACCTAAAAATTGCATTTTTTTTTTTTGCAACAGCATTGCATTGCTAACTCATGCTGAGGTTGTGATCCTTCACAACTCCCACATCTTTCTCAGAAACGCTGCTACCAAGCCAGTTTAATTCCATCCTGGATTTGTGAATTCTTCCCTAAGAGTAGCACTTTTCGTATCTATAGTGAATTTAATCTTGTTGTCTAAAGCTCTGTTATCCAATTTATCTTCCTGAATCTTAACTCCAAAGTGTTGGCAAATATGCCCCTCACCAGCTTTGTTTCATCTGCATATTTGATCAGTATGTTCTCTATATCTACATCTAGGTAATTAATAAAAATCTTAAACATTACCAGGCCCAGAGCAGATCCCTGTGGAAACTCACAGGAGATCTCTTTCCAACCCAACATCATTCCATTAATAAAACAAACAAACAAGGAGTCCTGTGACACTTAAGGACTAACAAATTTATTTTTTGCATGAGCTTTCATGGGAGAATGTCAGACTTTGTTTGTGGTTGTTTAACCAATTATGTATCCACAAAATGGTAGTTCCATCAAGCCTGCATTTCACCAGCTTACTTATTAAAATGTCATGCAAGACTTTGTCAAAAGCCTTACCTAAGTCCAGATATATTATGTCCAAAGCATTCCCCCATCAGCCAAATTAGATACACATCAAAGAGAGAAATCAGGCTGTTTTGGCATGATTTGTTCTTATTAAATTCATTATGCCTGCTAGTAATCACTCCTTCATCCTACAGGTATCTGCAAATTGAATGTTTTATGCATTGCTTTAGTAATTTCCCAGGTATTAAAGTCAGACTGACTGGTCTGTAGTTCCCCAGCTCCTCCTTTTTCCCCGTGTTAAAGATCGGTACAAAGTTTAGCCCTTCTCCAGTCTTCTGCCACCTCTCCCGTCATCTATGAGTTTGCAACTTTTCTTGCCAGTACTCTGAGATTTCTTTAGCTGATTCCTTCAGTATCCTCAGGTGAGCAGCATCAGAATCCACGGATTTGAGTTCAATCTTAGGAATGACTCAGGAAACCTTGGTTCAATTCCCTGCTCTTTCACAGACTTTCTGTGTGACCTTGGGCAAGTCACTGAGCATCTCTATGCCTTCATTTTTCAGCAGGGTAATGGGGATAGCAGCATTGCTCTACCTTACATGGTTGCTGTGTGTAAAAAATTCATAGAATCATAGAAACTGGAAGGGACCATGAGATGTCATTGAGTCCAGTCCCCTGCATTCATGGCAGGATCAAGCACCCTCTTAAACAGTCTTTGGCATGTACTTGTCTAACCTGCTCCTAAACACTTCCAATGATGGAGATTCCACAACCTCCCTAGGCAAATTATTTCAGTTGTTAATCACCCTGACAGTTAGGAATTTTTTTCCTAATGTGCAGCCTAAACCTCCCTTGCTGTAATTTAAGCCCAATACTTTGTGTCCTATCATTGGTAGTTACAGAGAACAATTTTTCTCCCACCTCCTTTTCACAGCCTCTTAGGTACTTGAATATTGTTATCAGGTGCTCTGTCTCCTCTTTCCCAGACTAAACAAACCTAGCTCTTTCAATTTTTCCTAATGAGTCAGGTGTTCCAGACCTCTAATCATTCATGTTGCTCTTCTCTGGACTTTCTCCAATTTGTCTACATCTTTCCTAAAATGAGGCACCCAGAACTGGACACAACATTCCAGTCGAGGCCTAATCATGCCTGAGTAGAGCAGAAGAATTACTTCTTGTATCTTACAACACTTCTGTTAATATCTCCCAGAATGGTGTTTGCATGTTTCTGCAACACTGTTGACTCCTATTTAGCTTGTGGTCCACTATGACACGCAGATCCCTTTCCACAATACTCCTTCCTAGGCAGTCATCACCCATTATGTATATGTGCAATGGATTGTTCTGTCTTAAGTGGAGTACTTTGCACTTGTCTTTATTGAATTTCATTCTGTTTACTTCGGACTATTTCACCAGTTTGTCCAAATCCTTTTTAATTGTGATACTATCCTCCAAAGCATTGTAACCCGCCACAGATTGGTATCTTCAGCAAATTTGATAAGCGTACACTCTGTGCCATCATCTAAATCACTGATGAAACTATTGAACAGAACTGGACCAAGAAGTGATCCCTGTGGTACTATGCTCATTATGCTCTTCCAGCATAACTGTGAACCATTGATGATTAGTCTCTGGGAGCACTTATACAACCAATTTCTCACTCGTCTTGTAGTAGCTCCATCTAGGCTGTACTTCCCTAGTTTGTTAATGAAAAGGTGATAGGAGACTGTATCAAAAGCCTTACTAAAGTCTAGTGTAAAAAAAAAAAAGCACCTTAAGAACTACTGATAAAAAGTGCAACATAAGAGCTAGGTATTAATATCTGAATAGAAAACAGATCAAGCCTGTCTAGTATACTTGAACTGGTCTGATATTCCATCCAAGAGAACAATATGTTTACACACTAGCTAGCTATATAATACCAATCCTATTGGACCAAATCCTGAGCTGATTTTACTGTGTAAAATCCCATTGGACAGAATGTAATTTAATCCACAGATATCATGATGCCAAGTTCCAAAGGGGTAGCCGTGTTAGCCTAGCCCAGCAAAACGAGCAAGGAGTCTACTGGCAATTATAAAGACTAACAAATTTATTTATTGCATGAGCTTTCATGGGAGAAAATCTCACTTCATCAGATGCTTTGAAGATTTGGAGTATCATGATGGATGCATTTTTTCAGTGTGGTATCATTCTTTTTACTGCTGAGGTAGTGCTATGGTAACCACCACAACTAAATAAGATTTGGACTCAATAGGATTCTTTTAAGGAGGTACATTGTGATTTATCTTGGCAGAGGGAAAACCTTATCACCCTGGAAACAAAAAAGGCTCACTTTCCAGAAGCCCACATGACCTCTGTGATCCTGTGGAAATGGGCTCTTGGCCTATATAAAAGCAGCAATGAAAAAACAAAAGCCACAGCAACAAGACTAATAGTTCCAATAAATGTTCAGTGCATAATACCACAGTACATAATTCTGAACCTACTCATAGGATGTGTTGCTTATGTTTGTTTGCATATTAATTCCAAAGAGAAATGCTAACACATTGGCTGGGAAAAATAACTAATTGTAGTGTCAAGGTTCTTGACTGTTAAGTTTTTATTTCATCTTCTCAGAGGAAATTTCTTCTGTAACTGCCAGAGGAAGTTCTAAGCTTTACTCCTGTAAAGCACATGCACTTGTTGCATTGCCACTTCAGGGCAAGGCATCAGAGTAAACCATAGGAACTTCCATTCTAGCTCAAACTAGTTGCCTATCTAGTCCACTATCCTGCCTCCAGTATTGACCCAATACTCACATTAGATCACAGAGTGGTCAGGCTCCAGAGGAGAAAGAGCCTTCTTCCCCCCAAAAACAAATCATATATTCAAATGAACTTTTATTGCATTCACCACCCTAACATCTTTTCTGGAACAGAGACCAATCTGAGACTTGCCCTGTAGGAACTGGCATGGCAGAGATGCTTCTTATTATCACCATTATGCAGTAACAGTCCTGGGGTAAGGGAAATGTTTCCAGGGGGGTTTCAGAACGCAAAGCAGTGGAAACTGAACTGTTCCCATCCAGATGGGGTCAAGAATAAATCAATGGGAACACAGCACTTCTGTCTGATGATTGATTTACACAAGCAAGAGTGCTATAGTCTAAAATGACTATTTTTAAACACATACATATATACTATAGGTTTAGGACATCCCAGATATAGTTATCCACACTCTGAGGTGGTTTTGAGTAATCATCAGCCAAGCTTCCAGGGGTCCTCTTTACAGCCAGCTGATGGGGGAGTTTAGGTGTCATCTGGGAACCTTACCCAAAGAAAAGCTCTCTCAAACTTCTGAGGTATTTACCATTACTTAACCTCTCATAGCTAATTCTTACAAAACATATAAGCTACATTGATTCCTAACAGGTCAGCATAGTAACCTCTACTGGGTCACCAATTCTCCAAATTTTAGCAAACTTGCCATCTCAAAACATTTGATACTTGTAGCTCCACCAATAATATATCAGGAGCACCTAAAACCAAGCTTGCTATTCAGAAGCATAGCTCCAGGTGGGCCATAGCCCATCCACTTGGAAAGCAGGCCCACCCAATATGTTGCTACTGCTGCTGCTGAAGTTTGATGCATCAGGTAGCTTTTGGCAGGTTGCTACCCAAACTTCCTGCTTCCAGCCATGTGACCAGAAGCAGGAAGTTTGGGTAGTGATCAGCCAAGAATCACCAAGTTCCCAATAGTCTATTTGCCAAAGTAATTGGAGCATCCAGAAGCTTACTCACTCTGTGCAGTAGTTTCCTGAACTTTCTGCTTCCGGTCACGTAATCAGAAGCAGGAAGTAGCCTAGGTCTACTTGAGTCAAACTCAGTCCCTGCCAGAAAATCACTTCTGGCTACATCCCTGTCACTATTCAATCAGTGTTTTCCATAACTTTCTGTTCCATTCTAATTAATAAATTGCAAGTATGCAGCTATCTAGCCTTGCCACAAAGGCCTAAGATTATGCTATCTAAGTTATGTTTTGTTTTCAGCCAGCAGGGGCTAAATCTATAAGATGGCTGACTCCTACAGTCCTGTCGAGTTCTGGCGTACATGTAGGAATGTCAAATTCCAGAGTAACAGGAAATGAGTCTTTGCAATAGGATGCATCCATGAAGGATACAGGAGGAAATTTAAGCAGGTTTCAGTCTATGGGTACAGAAATGGAAATTCCATGAAAATATCATTGTGTACATTTACTACACTTTGGGGTGGGGGCGGTGGCTTTTTTCTTTTTAAATTGATCAGCTGTAAATTAAAAAGGAAGGAATCTGCAAATTCAATGAATGGCTTTTAAGACCATCTCAAAATGCTTGCACATAAATTTGCAAATGCATACAGTGAAAAGGATAAGGAAGAATGGAAATTATAAGGTAGCATTTATGATTTATGGAAAATTTTTCATTTTACTGCTAATCATAATGGACTCCTGCTGCTTAGAACCTTATTGTAATCAAAGAAGTCTATTCATTTCTCACACAGTTATGTGCACATAACTCCCATCAAAGCCAATAAGAGTTATATGCGTGCTGTGAGGGGCAGAGAGATCCCATACAATTAAATCATTTACTCTACCTGCACTGTATTTGATAAGAATGGCTCATAATATCATAATTATAGATAACAATACATATTTTAATTTAAAAGATGTATGGGCATCAGCCTCTTGGCCTAGTACTTATAGGGAGGGGGAAGCAGTGGTTAGAATACTGGATTGGAAGACTGGGTTCTCTGCTTGACATTGCTCTGACTTCCTGTGGTAACTCTGAGGAGGTCACTTAACCCCTCTGCACTAAATCATCCCTGCAGTGCTTAATTTGTAATGGACAAGGTGTCGAGGCTCAAGCAATTTTTTTGCATTTGTAGCTGACAATGTAAGCCCAGAGATGCAGGGGCTATGAAAAGCCAAGGTCTCAGCTCTGGTAAGTCCTGACACAAATGAAGTATTGCATCCCTTAAGTCCAGGCACACAGGAGTAAATGATGGGTATGTAAAAGCTATTCCTTTCTTCTGCCCTAAAACAGAGGGACAAGGAGTGGGTAAGTGGAACCTGTGCTCCAGTCCTTTCAATATACACTGGCCAGCACAGCTGAACTACCATGGGAGGTATCATAATTTGCTAATGGTATAAGCCAGTTGCAATTGCTACCCTCTATCCCACAGCCAAGGGAAAGCAGGGCAGGAATTGTGCCTCACACTTGTGTGGTGGTATAGCTTGTGTGCAGACCATCTCTTGCTCCAGTCTGTGCCTGAAGTCTCAGACTAGTCCTATCTGAAAAATATATAGCAAGCAAAAACCTTCTTCCTTCTCACTCTTCCATTGCCCTCCAACTGCTGTTGGCAGAAAGTTGGTCAGAGCCTTGAAGGGCCAACATTCACAGCCATAAACTACTTTTAAAAAACAAGAACAAAAAATCTATAATGTGCTAATCCCTGATGAAATTCATAGGGGACCATTATGATCATCCATTCTGATTTCCTGCATAACAGGTTGTAACTGAATATTGAATGACAGCATATCTTATAGAAAGGCATCCAAACTTGATTTCCAGACTTCAAATGATGGAAAACCAGCTAAGTGGTCCCAATGGTTAAATACACTCACCATCAAGAATTTATATCTTAAATCCATTTTGAATTTGTCTGCTTTGAACTTCCAACCATTTGATTTCGTAATATTATTGTCAACTTGATAAAAGAGGTTTCATCTATCAGAGATCTTCTCATGTGGGCACTTATGTAGAGAGCTGGTCAAAAACATTTAGACAGAACATTTTCTCCATCAGAAAGTGTTAATTTGATTAAATCAAAATATTTCATGCTAATGTATTGATTTCATTGAAATTTTCAATGGGAAATTATCTAAACACTTCATTTTGATAATGTTAGAACATTTTTTAACTTTTTCATTTAGGATTTTATTTTACAATAGAATATAAATTTAAATGTGCATATATTGTATTATACTAATCAGGGGTGTCAATCATTTGCTGTGGTGGGCCAGATTTTAAATATATTTCAAGTGGGTTGTATGTATCATAAATCAAAATATTAGGGCCTACACTCTAGTGGTAGTGCAGAGCAATGGGTATGTGAGACTGCTCTCCATGGGTACATCTATACTGGTTCCTTAGGTCAACTTAAGGAAGGTTAAGTTGACCTACAGACTCCTGCAGTCACATTGGGCTTTTACTAAGTTAACTTAAGTGCTTCCTTATATTGACTTAACACCACCACCTCGTAAGGTCAACCTAACATTTAAGTTGACCTTATTAAGTTGACTTAAGTCACTGTAGATGGGGAAAGCCCTTAAATTGACCTAGTCAGCCTCCAGGACCCCTCCCAGAGTTCCCAGCTACCCACAAAGCACAATTCCTCCATCAATCTAGCACCTGCCAGTGTGGATGTAGGCAGTTGACATGAGTTTTCAATGTGAACTCTCTAAGTTGACTTAACAAGGTTGACTTTAAGTTGACTTAAAGTCAACATTGTTAGGTCAACTTAACAGAGCCTCCAGTGTACACATACATTTCTCGCTCTCTCTGTTAGGGACAACATGGTATCATGGATACAGTCTTAGATACCCAGTGCTTCACGATGTCCTAAGACCCCACATTCTCACAGAATTGCAGAGCACTGGGTATGTAAGTCTGTGCTCTGTGATACCAGAAGACCTCTCTCTGTCTGTGTTAGGGAGAGAGTATGGTCTTGCATAGCACTGTTGCAGGCCAGACAGAAGAAGTTCAGCTCACAGGCCCTATGTTTGATACCCCTATACTATATAGTTGAAAGGATAAAGTCAAAACAAAATGTTCTAATCTTATCAATAGGGTCATTCTGATGTTTCCAAAATGAAATATTTCAGAAATTTCATTCAGCATTAAATTTTAACCTTTTGCCTATTTGTTCTGATTCTAAACAAAAACAAAGTTTTTGAAAGATCACAATTTCCCATGGAATAGAGCAGTGGTTCCCATCCTTGTTTCTGCCGAGGCACACTTTGATACCTTTAATTATTTTGAGGCACATCACCATATAATCTCCAAGTGAACTCATGAATATTCATGAGCCAGTCCAGAACTCTGAGAAGTTTTTCAAAAAATTCCATGGCAAACCTGCTCAGACCTTACAGCACACTGGTTGGGAGACACTGGAATAGAGATTCTATTTGTGATGCTGTCTGGGTCAAGGGGACTGTTTATGGTTATCTTTCATATTTGCAATAATCCATATGTGATATGCCAGGTCTGGTATCATTAGAAAGGTTATAATCTACTAGGAGTGATTCTATGGTTTATATGTAGGTGTCAAATCTGTTTTAGAAATCAGGTATATGTTTGGTCTATTTGTGTTCCAAGTTATTGGATTCTAAGGCATTCCCAGACTAGGTGGCTATAAAACTATTGCCCTGTTAATGGCCCATTAAGCAAGCTGCCAGCTACAGTGGGAGTAGGTAGAAACCTGTTTGATGAATCACCAAGACTGACAATGTAACTCAACTCCATTTTGATTTGGCAAGGATTCAGAGCATAGGGAAAAGCAGAAGTGATAAAAGGCAGTGGCCCCATCTCCATTTTGTTTTCAGTCTTCAGTCTGCAACCAAAACCCATCTCTGGAACTATTCTGCTGCACTGACCAAAAAGGACTGAGACCCGCCCAGATGCTGGGTGTATACCAGAAGAATTGGACTAACCTGCAAAGTACGCATTCTTCAAGGACTTGCTTTCCAAGGACTCTAAATCATTTGTATGTATGTGATTCACTTTGACCCTTCAATGTTTCCCATTTTGTTTCTTTCCTTTTTATATTAAACCTTTAGTTGCAGTTAAAATATTGGCTGGTAGCGTGGTATTTTGAGTCATACCAAGTCTATATTGTTCTTGACCCCTTTGGGGTCAGAAGAACCTATTTCATTAAGAGACCCAGTGGCTAGGTGGGACCTGAAGAAGCTGATGTGCAACAAAGGGGGTTGTTTCTATTTTGTTATGCTTTGAGACCCGCATAGGGAATCAGAAGCATGTTTTGTTACTGACTGGGAGACTGGTTTAAGTACCTCCCGTCAGTAGTTTAGCTCCTGGTTTTGAGCTTGCCCTGCTTTTAGCACATTCAGAAGGTTATCCCAGGAGGCCTGGGTACCACCATTTTCCAGGCAGCTCTGCTTATATACAATGAACAAGTCACTTGCTAACTGTTTTGGTAAATTGAACAAAACTTATCTTATACATGAAAATATAACGTCCAAAACTTCATCTTCTCCATGACAAATGTAAGGGAGGAAAAAAAGCCAAAGTATTTAGACATAGGTGCCTATACTTGATCACCTTATTTAAGTAACTAAAGGGGCTGATTTTCAGATGTGTCTGAGCACTTTTGTTTCCCATTTAATTTTTCAATGCTTAGCACTTTCAAAAATCAAGTAATCTGCTTCAAAGCTAAATACAGATTCAGATTCAAATCCTAATGAGAGGCCCTCAAATTTGAACATTTTGGCCCAGATATCAATGTGATGAGCACTTTCTAAATATCTTAGATGGATAGAAATGGTTGTTTATATTCTTATATTGTCTAGAGACTCCAACCAATATCAAACAAGGACTTCTGTGGCACTTTTAAAAACTAAAATTTATTTATTGCATGAGCTTTCGTGGCAGAAAATGCCACTTTGTCAGACGCTTGAAGCTTCAAGTGTCTGACAAAGTGGCAGTTTTTCCCATGAAAGCTCATGTGATAAATAAACTTGTTAGTCTTTAGAAGTGCCACAGGACTCCTTGTTTGTTTTGCTGAACTAGACTAACATGACTACTCTTTTTGGAACTTGTGAACCAATATCAGAGGCCAAACACAGTACATATCCGAAATTAGTGACCAGCGCTGCCCCAAAGAATTTATAATCTACATTGTGAAAACAAATAATGGGGAGAAGCAGCACAGGAGAAATGACTTGCCCAGGGGCATGCAGCAGGGCAGCAGAAGACAGAGAAATGGATAGAAAGAAAAGTGACCATGGCTCATAAGAAACTGAATCAAGGAAGTGCTTACCCAAGCAGTCGCCTTGCTCTCCACTGTAAGCAGGTGCAGCACTAACCTACCTCGAGGGCACCTCCTGGTGGTGTTTCTGGGGAATTTTGCTCAAGTGTTCCCCCTCCAGGTGATCTGTGCTCTGCTCCTTAACATGCTAACTCCTGCTCCCAAGTCCAGTCCTGGGACCTTAGCCCTCCAGCTAAACCCTAATTCCACCCTTCTGGGGTTCTGGCCACAAAAAACAGTCTATGACCACAGCTCAGTCTTGTCCCAGCCACTAAAACAGTCTCTGTCTTACAAGTCCATGCCACTGAAGGCACCTGTGCTGCTCCTGGCATGCTGGGGGAGCAGTGAGAGGCCTGGGCCCACCCACTTCTGCAGGTCCCTGCCCAGGGACACTAAATGTCTCCACTGAGGCCTCCACCTCGCTCCAGTCACTCCACAACTCTATGTCAACTCCCTAAGCCACTTTCCCACAGCCCCAGCCACACACAGTCTAACCACTGAAGTTCTGCTGCCACCTGCTCCCTGGCTCCTTGCCTCCAGAGCGCTGCTACTCCAGCCGCTGCTGCAGTCTGCTCCCCTGAGATCCCCAGCTCAGGTCAGCCCCAAATGCATGCTCCCACTCAGAGCTCTCCAGGGTGCTGGCTTCCTCAGCCAGCCTGCCAGGAGTACTTTCCCCTACAGCTTTCAGTGCAGACATACTCTGGCTAGTTCTGCTGCCCTACTCTTATACAGGCAGCCTCCCTCTGATTGGCTGCCATCTGCCCACACCCTTTTTAACACTGTGTGGGCCACAGCAGAGCCACTGCACTGCTATACCCACGAGGACAGATCATCATCCTCACTGAGTCCCAGTGGGAACATGAGAGTTTAGATAATGAATCCAAACGTCTCCTTTGTGACGTTCTGTAACATGACACTTTGGTCATCCCCTTGACTTGTCCTCTGTATTGGATTCCAGAAGAATCTCAATGAGCTGAAAGAGGCTTACGAACCTTGAACTGCCTAGCAATAAGAGCAGTAAGGTGCCATTATGTATGTTGATATTCTCAACTGCCAACCTTCCTGCTGTTGTGCAGTTTTGTTTTCTGCTGTTAATTTTTGGATATTCCATCCTAGCTCTGCCCGCATTTAGGAGAGTGAGTGAAAATTAAATAATGGGAACTTAATTTTCAGTGGAATTGATTGCACCACTGCACCTTATTTTCAGGTGCCTTGGAAAATCACTGGGATTCACAAAGCCTCAATTAGGCACCTATGCAATGAGTAAGGAAAGATAGGAACCTCAGCATGGGATTCATGAAAACCAGCATGCTAGGTGGATCCCTGCTTAAACAAGCCAATGGGAGATGCAAGGGGTGTGTCCTAATCCCCATCATTTTCAGGGAGTTTGGCACCTAAAACCAGTCTCCCTCTGCTTGGTATTCTCGGCCACGAACTCTCTCTCTGCAACAGGCACCTATAGCATTTCAATCAGAGGCTAGGGAGGAGTTCCCTCATAATTTTCAGTCCAGCGGAGGATGGAGAGAAGGGACTTGAACAGATGCCTGCCAGCTCTCAATTAAGAGTCCCAGTCACTGGGCTCTGGGATAGTCTGATGTATTGTAAGGCTCCCTCACTGGAGCTTCACTCCTGTGGATAAATAATTTTAAAAGTCATTGTAGAGATATGTTTGTAGAAGATTGTGAATTTGGCCCATGCTAGGGAGTGTTTCTAGTGTTGTGTTAATTGGGAGAGGTGCCCTATAGGATATCTAACATGGCTGCTCCCAGCTACACACCTGGATACCTGCCTGTATGAGGGAAGTTCTATTCCTCACTCATTCAGTAATATGGTCTTTAATGAACCCTCAAGATCATTACATCATTGGAGCAAGGTGACTGGATCCTGACTTACCTATGTGAGCAGTCTAACCATTGGGCTACAAAGTCATGTTCATGTCTGTGATCCCTCTGTCTCTCTACCTTATTTGCAGTGGAACAGGAGAGAATAAGGAAGCTCCAGATTGAAACATCCCACATCTCAGTGACTAGGGCACTTCTCTGAAAGGGGGCAAGTCCCTGTTCCAGTCCCAGCTCCTCATCAAGTGGAAGGGTACTTGAATTGGGGATCTGCAGGTGAATACCTTCACCCATGGGCTCAAAGTTATGACAGAGAGGTCAGCTTCCACTGCCATTTTGTGTGAATTTGCTCGGGCCAGATCCCATAGATGAGTTAAGAAGACACTTCCCAGATCAGGCCCTGCTTATGAATCAGTATCATAAACAATCTTATGGACAGATTCTATAAGCACATATTACCAGGCATGGCACTTTCCACTCTAGGTAGCCCTGCTGAAGTCAATGGGACTATCTACAGTAGCAAGTGTACTCACTATTAAAAGCCTGGTTCTCATTTCCACTGAAACCCTTACCCTTTTACAGCACTGGGGCCTTTGAATGAGTGTGAATGTAACTTATGCCAACTTTATAGCTCCTTTACACCAGTAGAATGATGTAGAGGGCCATTCTGTCAATGAGAATCAGACTCCATGTGTTATCAAGATGCCGCTCTGATGGAAAAAAACACTTTTAATGTAATTGATAGAACCTGTATGTGCAGGGGCATCTCAAAGGCTTCTGCCCCTTTAGTATGAAATTACTAAGTAGGATTCTGTAAGTGGCTCTGATAAACTATGTTCTCAAGTCGAGATGTGCTGATACCCGTGTATAATCTTAATCATTTCCTTTGAACAGGCAGAGAAAATATTAACCAAAGACACAAAGGACACATACTGTGCTCAATCTTATCCGTGTATCCAGCAGGTCAGATCCCTCAGTCTCCAGAATTTCTTCTTTTGGTCTCTTGGACAGGAGCCTGAGTCCCCCCCTTCTCCAGGAAATGTTTACTCTCCTCTCTCTTAGCAATCAGTTTATCAAGGGCAACTTGTTATGACTCACAGGGATGGGGAATGTGGTTAATTGATAAAAGGGAACGGGGACCAAGTGATTATTTCTGTCAGAAGGGTTCTGTATAATACTGGAGAAAAAATCTTCTCCCTTTAACATCCCAAAGCAAAATAAAATCCACCCTAGCTTTATCAATGCAGTATTTGAATCTTTCCACAAGAGGGAAGCTGTTCAAAAAGATGATATCCTGTAACAGCTCAGTCCCATTAGCCACACTCCACCTGGTGTTTGCTCTGCGCTACTGATTATTAGTTAGCCTAAGTTTTGTGGTCACTACAACATGGTCAGGCCCTCATTCAGCAAATGACTTAAACACATGCATGACTTTAAGCATGAAGCAGTGCCATCAACTTCAGTGAGAACATTGTTGACACACAGAGATCTTGCAGATTCAGAATGAATTAGAATCAGGCCAAGTGTTTTGCTCATGAGTTGATAAATGAGCCCAGTTACGAACCATTTACAGCCTCTGACACCACTCCCCAGCCAGATTCTGCCCTCATGGGCCAGATTTTGCTCACCATCCCACATGCGGCCAGGGGAGGTGCACAGTTTTTTTGGATTAAAAAGGAGTCCTCAGCCTAGAAAAGGTTTGCATCCACTGATCTAGACCTTCCCTGAGCGGTGTCTGCTCTTAAAAATTTCCAGTGATGAAGATTCCACAACCTCCCTAGGCAACTTATTACAGTGGTTAATCATCCTGACAGTTAGGAGTTTTTTCTTAATGTTCAACCTAAACCTCCCTTGCTGTAATTTAGCCCATTGCTTCTTGTCCTATAATCGGTAGTTGAGAACAATTTTTCTTCCTCTCCTTTATAACAACCTTTTAGGTACTTGAAAACTATTATCGCATCCCCTCTCAGTCTCTACTTTTTGATATGAAACAAACCCAGTTCTCTCAATGTTCCCTCATAAGTCAAGAATTACAGACCTTTAATCACTTTTGTTGCTCTTCTCTGGACTTTCTCCAATTTTTCCACATCTTTCCTGAAATATGACACCCAGAACTGGACACAGTATTCCAGTCAAGGCCTAATCAGTGTGGAGCAGAGAAGAATTACTTCTCATGTCTTACTTAACAGTAATCCTGTAAATACATCCTAGAATGATGTTTAGTTTTTTTGCAGCCGTGTTACACTGTTGACTCATATTTAGCTTGTGCTCCACCATGACACCTAGATCCCTTTCCATAGTACTCCTTCCTACGTAGTCATTGCCTATTTTGTATGTGTGCAACTTATTGTTCTTTCCTAAGTGGAGTAATTTTCATTTGTCCTTCCTGAATTTCATCCTATTTACCTCAAACCATTTCAGCAGTTTGTCCAAATCATTTTGAATTGCAATCCTATCCTTCAAAGTACTTGCAACTCATCTCAGCTTGGTATTGTTAGCAAACTTTATATGCGTAGTCTCTATGGCCAGGGGTGTCAAACTCGTTTGTTATGACAGGCCAGATTTGACTTAAATGTACTTCAAGTTGGCCTGTACGCACATAAATTGAAATACTATTCTCACAGCACTATGGAGTGCCGGCTATGCGAGACAGTACACTATGAGACCATTCTCTTGCAAAAAGAGAGAGAGAGACAGAGAGTGGTCTCTGTGACATCGCAAAGAACTGGGTATGTAAGAATGTGCTCTGCAATACTGTGAGACCGCAGGGAGCCCAGTCTATGTATACCCAAACTCTGCAATGCCACGAGAGTGTCAGGTTTCATGACCTCAAGGAATGCTGGGTATGCGAGATTGCATTCTGTAATACTGCAAGATTACACTCTCTCTCTGGTAGGGAGAGTATGTGGTCTTGTGGAGTTGTGGGCTGGACAGAAAAGGTTTGGGGACAGTATCTGGCCCACAGGCTATGTTTGACACCCCTGCTCTATGCAATTATGTAAATCACTGATTTAAATATGGAACAGAGATGGACCTAGAACCAATACATGTGATACCCCACTTGTTATGCCCTTCCAGCATGACTGTGAACTATCAATAATTACTCTCTAGTAGTTATCCAACTAGTTATGTACCCATCTTATAGTAGCTCCCCATCTAGATTGTATTTCCCTAGTTTGTTAATAAGAAGGTGATGTGAGACCATATCAAAAGCTTTACTAGATATACCACATCTACCACTTACCCTTAATCCATAAGACTTGTTACCCTGTCATAGAAACTATCATGTTGGTTTGACATGATTTGTTCTTGACAACTCCATGCTGACTATTGCTTAACACCTTATTCTCTTCTAGATGTTTGCTAACTGATTACTTAATTATTTTCTTCATTATTTTTCCTTGTACAGACGTTAAGCTGACTAGTCTGTAATTCCCTGGGTTGTCCTTAAGTCTCTTTATACAGATGGGCACTATGTTTGCCCTTTCCCAATCTTCTGGGATTCCTCCAGTCTTTCTTTACTTTTCAAAGATAATAGCCAATGGCTCAGGTATCTCCTAAGTCAGCTTCTTGAGTATTCTATGATGCATGTCATCAGGCACTGGTGACTTGAAGGCATCTCACTTGACCAGCTAATTCTGAATTTGTTCTTTCCCTATTTTAGCTTCTGTTCCTATTCCATTTTTACTCCCCTTTACTATGTCAGGTATCTAATTGCCACCAACCTTCCTGGTGAAAACCAAAACAAAGAAGTCATTTACTTTCTCAGCCATTTCCACATTTTTGTTGTTATATTTCTCTCTTTATTGAGTGACAGTTCTATACTGTCCTTAGTCTTCCTCTTGTTTATAATGTATTTGAAGAAAATTTTCTTGTTACCCTTTACGGTGTCAGCTAGTTTGATCTCAGTTTGTGCCTTGCCTTTTCTAATTTTTCCCATACAGAATTGTGTTGTTTATAGTCATCCTTTGCAATTTGATCTAGTTTCCACTTTGTGTAGGACTCTTTTATTTTTAGATTATTGAAAACTCTCCTCATTAAGCCAAGGTGGTCTCTTGCCATAGTTCTTGTTTTTCTTATGTAGAGGAATAGTTTGATCTTGTACTCTCAATAATGTCTTTTTGAAAAACTGTCTTCTGTTGTTTTATCTCTTAGACATGCTTCTCAGGGGATCCTACCTTTAAGTTCTCTGAGTGTGCTGAAGTCTGCCTTCTTGAAATCCATTGTCTTTATTATGGTGCCCTCTCCCCTACCATTCCTCTTGGAATTGCAAACTCGTGATCACTTTCACCCAAGCTTTCTAATTTTCAACGAGTTCCTCTCCCCTAGTAGCTTTCTTCAACTTCTGAAATAAAAAATTGTCTCCAATATATTTCAAGAACTTTTTGGATAATCTGTGCCTTGCTGTGTTATTTTTCCAACAGATGTCTGGGTAGTTGAAGTCCCCCATCACCACTAAGTCTTGTGCTTTGGATGACTTTGTTAGTTGTTGAATAAAAGCTTCATCCATAGAGCAATAAAATAAACTATACACTAAAACAGTGTTACTACACAAAGCCCCCAGATACTAGCTCCAGTGAGGTTCTGTGGTTAGTATGATGTCAGGAACACTACTTTCTGGGAATTCCAGCACAGTGAGTGCCCGCAAGCCTATTAAGATGACTTGACGTGAAACGAAATGGAGGTTCGCAGTGGTTCAGGTGCAGAGTAGCACCCTCAACCTGACTCAAGGGGCAATACTGCACATTGTACTACAGGAAATGGAACTGGCAGTTATTATTTGCAAGTCACTTTTAAACAATCACATGTGATACTTGCAAGCCTCCCATTAATGTCCCATGAACCACCTGGTCAATCAGCTGCTCTCCTTTTTGCAGGGGTATAATCATTCATGAATCTAAAAGAGATTTTTGCATGAAATCATCTCAGCTAATAACACACAGAAGATTATCATAATCTCCTGAATCCTAGAAGTAATTTAGAGCAGTGATTCCATCAGAATGAGGAAGAGAGATAAGGAGACTTGGGAGGGATGGCCAGCTGGGTAATGAATTTTGGTAATGCATTTTGTTGAGAAAGTACTGAGGTGAGTGAGACTGTTTATACTGTTATTTTTTTTCCTTCTTCTCATTAGCTGTGGACAAGCTGCTGCTTGAGATTTCATGCAGGAAGGAGTTTTAAGAATCTACATATTCTTGGCTATGTTTACTGCCCTCAGTCTGTGCCAGAACTCCAACTGAATGTTAAATAGCTAATCTAACTATGCATTTTTAAAGCACCTACTGCCATCATATTGAAACAACATTGATAGTTAATGTTGATTCATTCTTTTTAAACAAGTAAAAAGTACATTGAAGCCATATTGAAACAATACACTAAGTTAGCCTGGGGACACATGGCATACTTGCATGACTTGTGTCCTCCCAAAGGATAGGGGAGCTGTGTAGTCTAGACCACCATGTAGTGTTGGAGTCTAAACATCTCTGTGGTTAAGCCATTGGACTGGAACTCAAGACAGCTGAGGTTAATCCCAGCTCAGCCACAGATTCCCTCTGTGATTTTCTGCAAGTCATTCAATTTCTCTGAGCTTCAATTTCCCAGACTGTAATACAGGGATAGTAACATTTCCTTTCTGCCCCTCATGGTATTATCTACATAGATATTAAGAGATCTTAATGGCAGAGGCTATCTCTTACTATGTGTTTGTACAGCACCCAACACCACGGGGGCCCTATGTGACCCAGGAAGCCCCCTCGGTGCCAACTGGCAGAGGTTACACCCTACAATAATGGACATCACGCCTGACTCATTGTTGCCATAATCTCCTTCTAAAAGGTGCCATTTGCAAACCCGTAACACACAGGTCTTCAGTATTATTGAGTGAGGTATGTATGGGGAGTATATAAAGAATTATAGGAGCGTACTGGGAATGTGTTCTTACCAAGGCATTTTGCAAGTACATAAACTCAGCCTGTCCTAGACAAAGTAGTCTTACTTGTTTTGCCTGCTTTCCTATGTCTCTGGTGTCTGTAAACTGAGCCAGATAACACTTCTGAGGGCAATGAAAACTACATCTACATAGACAGTAAGAAAAGTCATCAAGTTCAATGAGCAGGGGAAAGATGACTTAAGGGCATGATGGGGGATGGCATCTGCACCCCCAGGAAGCCTTCCTGGCTCTTTAAAAGACTGTGGGAAATATAGGCAAAGATTCAAAGCCATTGGCATCAATTAGCTAGGCGAGGGAACAAAGAGCGAGTCACGCCCTGTGTGTTCATGAAAAGTGGATTTTCTTGGCCTGGAAACCCAGAATAGCTGGAAGTGACTAAAGATGAGAAGCCTGATTGGACAAAGACTGTAGGATTAAGTTTTGTTTTCTTTTATTTGTAACCATGTAGTTGTTGCTCACTCCCAAGTGGGGAGGAAAGTCACCCACCTCCCTGCAGCAGACAGCATGGTACAGTCCACAGGAGAAATTCTGGCCCTCTGGGTGGTGCAAAGACACAGCCTTTAGCCCACAACTGCCTGGTTGGGGCATACAGCAATAAACAGTCTATAGGGGAGTTGGTCACCACCTCAGGAGTGAGGCTGGAGGAAGGAGATAGATAGGCAGCCCCAGCTCACACTACTCCACTAGATCCTAGTTCAGAGCCATACGGGTGGTGGATGGCACCGCCATTGGATCAGTGGGGATCCATCCAAAATACACTGAGTCACTATCTGTTTGCAAAACCAGACTAAAATACAGTTCCCGTGAGCTACCTACTACTACCGTCTGAGAGTAGGGCTCCATAGTGCAATGGTCCTCTGTCTCCTCGGGATACTCACCATCAAGAGTCCCTACAGCTCCTCAGACATTTGCCTGGTGGCAGTCCTGGCAGCTCCTGGGGGAACTCATCTGCCTCCTCCAACAACAGGGTGCAGTCCCGCTAGGGGACATAGTCGATGATCCAGCAGAGATTTCCTTTCCTGGGAAGAGACATCTATTCAGTTCCTTCCAGTGGCCCAGCCCCAAACTTAGCTCCACAGCTCTTCTTTTGTATTTTCTGTCCTGCCCCAGACTTCAGTGATGGGGACTGGGAGAATTCAGCTCTGCCCAGCAGGGGGAATGTAGTGGTCCCTAGAACAGTGGTTCCCAACCCTTTGATCTGCCACGCCACACCGCGCCATGTGGTTGCTCACAGCTCCCAGATCCTGCTGCTGTTGGCAGCCCCCCAGCCAGGGCTAGATCCTGATGCTGCTAGCGACCCCCAGACCATGGTTGGGGCTATGTCATGCTGCCACTGGTGGCACATCAAATGGGGTGCTGCGGCACACTGGTTGGGAACCACTGCCCTAGAGGGAGCCCGCTGCTCCTTACAAATCACATCTGTTGCTTCCGTTCCTACTTATTGTCTGTTCTTTGTTAATAAACTTATTCTTTCTTGATTAAAAAAACATCTCCATGCTGTGTATTAAACAAAAGGGTGAAGACCTCTGCTAAACTAACAGGCTGGTAAGAACTCTGCCTATTTGGAGACAGAGAACTTAGCTTGTGTGAATGTCTAGTGTGTGGGACTGGAACCTGCGGGGGAGGTATTTTGGGGGGTGGGAGTGTCATGGCAATTCACTCACTGCTGGTGGCATCTCCTGCTAGCCATCCTGAGGATCAGCTCTATAGCCAGGCAATGCACACTTCTAGCAATGTCTTTCTTGATATCCACTCACCCTGCAGATCCCTTTCAGTCCAGGAACCACAGCCTCCTCTCGATGGCTTGGTCCTCAGGGATGGGTAATCATCCATGCTCCCACCTCTACCAGAACTTCTCTTGACAAATGGGCTCAGGCAGTATTCCTGCTCACTGCCCCACCAGTGTCACTTCGTCAAAGACCAGTAGGAGGATCCAGGCCTGCCTTCTTCTCCAGGTCCTGGCTCAGGGGCCCTCTCATTGGCAGCCAAGGTTTGACCTACCCCACACCTTTCTGTATTTCCCCTCAGTTTAGATTGCCTCTTTGGATCTCCCCATTCTCTGGGCTTCCAAAACCACACTCCCTCCCCACAGAAAATAGCCATAGGCTACCTGACTCTAGCCCCAGACACCCCTCCTTTCTCCCAGGGAGTGACTGGAGACACCTTTCTTTCATCCCTTTCTGTTGCCAGCTTCCAGGCTTATGTAGGCCATACCTGTCCCAGCCCAGCAAAGTCTGGTCTGGTTAATTCTTTACTTTCTGGCTCCTTCTCCAGATTCCATCTGGGCAGCTATCTGACCCATTTAGCCATCTTAATGTTTCAAGGTCTTGTGCGTGGTGAACATACCCTCACATGAGGACTAGAAGGGCTGTTGGTGTCACCCTGCAAGAAATAACCAGGCTGGTGGAATCCAAGGTGAGGCCACTGTGCTGTGTTAGGGCTCTGAACCAGAGGATCACATCACAGAGGCACGCAGGGATAGAGGCCAGGCAGTGACAGGAATCCCTGACTGGTCTGGGTAAAACCTAGTAATATCCAACCCTGGTCTCAGTTGTATCCTATAAATGCCATTTTGTGAACAAAAAACTTCACACCCACAACTGGCAATGTGACTGGGTCTTTTATGGTTCCCACTAATTTCATAAACAATATAATTTTCTGGAAATTCATTACATTTTAGGTAAAAGGGCTTATGTTCTGAAGTGATCAGAAGGAAAAACATAAATCTATGGCTTTTATAGGATCTCTTGAGTCTGTACAGTACAGCCCCAGCCTTTTTAAATTATAAGAAATGTGTGAGATTTCCATTATGCTCATTGCTTGAGCCTCTCTGGTCCTTCAAAGATTTTTCAGGGAGGCAGAAAGCCATCAACATAAGGAGACTTGTTAAACATTGGCAGCTATGCATGCAATTTTATAAAAGGTGATTTTGTGCCTTCTTGCACTATGTGTTGTACCCTTGGAACTACTTTTCAGTTAACACATGCCAAACTCCTTCTCCTCCTGCCTTCCAAAAGCATAACTCAAAGCATTCCTTCTTTCTTATAATCACTCTGAGTATGTTCACCCAGGGCTTTTATTTCAAAACAACAGTGGTTGATTCAAAATAAAAGTCCCTATGTCCAAAGACGTTTTCTTGTTTTGAAAGGAGGGAGCTCCCCGGGGAAGCCCCCCGCCCCCCGCGCCAGGCAGCAGCCACCGGAGGGGATGGAGGAAGCCCCCCCACGCCGGGCGGGGGGGGGGGGCAGGGGAATCCCAGGGGTGGGGCCTCCGGGTCCAGCACAGAACCTCCCTCCCCCTCCCCTCTCCCATTTCAAAATGGCATGTCACACTGGACATGCTATTTCAATTCCCTCCTTTTCCCTTATTTCGAAAACACTTTTTTTTATTTCAAAATAAGGTGTTTTGAAATAAGGCTTCATTTCGAAACAGCTTGTTTTGAAACAAGCACTTTGTGTGTGAACATAGCCTCTGTGTAGCTCTGTGCTTCTTCTGCATTGTGTTTGTCTGTGCACTTAGGACCTGATCCTGGGAGGTAATGAGCACCTTCACATCCAAAGATAGCCATAAATTGTGAGGGCACTTCACCTCACACAGGAGGGAACTACTAATAGCATCATGCTTTGGGTGGCAAAGACCTGATTTTTTTTGCATTGATGATCTACAGAGGATTCCCAGGTGCTCATGGGAGCCTAGTGATTTTAAAAAAAGACAAATCCAGGCACCACACTGAAAGAAGCTCTGCACTGCTGATAGAAATTCTCTCTGCCCAGGTTATTACTTGGTCATCCTACCCCAGACTCCTGAAGAGCACAGATTTTTACCTTTGGAGTGCAGCAGACTTCACCACATTTAATTTTATCTGGAAAGTCCCACATTCTATCCCTAACCCAAGGCACTCGCTCACCCATCATGCCCATTTCATACCACAAAAGCTGAACAGAGGGCAAGATTACTCAGTGTATTTTTCAGTGTGAAATTGTAGTGAAATTTACTTAATAGACATTTGTTGGCTAAGAGGCTTTGCCCCTTTCCTTTGTAAAGATGATGAGAAAGGGCTTTCATTAAAATTTATGAATAAATTCTCCAAAGCATTCCCCTATCCTGTCCGTGAACATGTTGGCCCTGGGATGTGGGACTTTTCACAGGGTAAAGGTGGAAATTGTTTATGAGACAGTCCCTTGCTAAAATAGTGATGGCCTCTCAGATGTTTTAGTGTCACATACACTTGTAAAACTACCTGGAGCTTTTCCTCAGTAGACCACAAAGGATTTCACAACATTTATTGTATTTCTCCTCACAACACCCCTGAGTGGTAGAGCTGTGCTATTAGCCATTTTACAACGGAGTCATGGAAAGGCTAAGTGATTTGGACAAGGCACACAGGAAGGTTGTGGCAAAGCAAAGCCCAGACCCTTTGTGGAACAGGAAAGCAAATAAATAATAATAAACACCTGATTCTGCCACCCTTCCTCACCTACTCCTGAGTAGTATTTTACATTGTGATCGAGCCTTGAACAGTCAGGCAAGGCAGTAATGGGGCAAAAGCTCCCACCCATTCCTCTTCGTAGCCACACAGGTCTAACCCAGATGTTATATCCAAGAACAATATGGACAACAGAGTCCACCCAAGTGATACTCCATCTGACCCCAAGCAAATTGTCAGGAAGGAACCTGGTCAACAATAGATGGGGTAAGGCGTAGGCAGAGCCATAGATCCCTCACTCCACTTACATGCTTCCTTCCTTAGGTGAAACCTGTGCTCTGGAAAAGCTGTGACTTAGGGAAGGTCTCTCGGTCACTGTTCCTTGCCAGAGCTGTTCCTGGGGCATCCGAGCTATGTGCCACTGTATGTGCTGAAAGTAGGGGTTCTGGGGTGCTGCCGCACTGCATGATTTGAAGAGGTATCCATCATATGCCAAGTTTACAGTTTGGTTCGGTGGCTTTCAATACCCCCTAATATACAAATTGTTCCAGCACCCCTGCATACCACCTGTTCTCAAGAGTGAACTCTGACTCTAGCTCTGTGGGGGCCATCACACTTACACCAAATGCAGCCACCAACACAGTAAGGCACAACTCAGCCTGAGACAGAAGTTGGTTCCAGGTTCCTTAAACCAAGGAATTCTCAACCTCCTTTTCTTTGGGACCACAACCACACTGGAGCCTCCATTCCACAAACAGAAGTCTTATAAACCATTCTTCCCAGTGGGGGGGGGGGGAAGTGGGGGAAAAAATCACATAAGGAAAATGATATGGAGGAAGAGTCCACATCCTTTCCTATTCCAAATACCATCAATACATTGGGTATCCTTTCCAAATGTTTGGAGGATGACAAGAAAGTGATGCAGTGCATCAGACTGCAACAACTGAAATGTACCTACCTACTGTAAATTTGAGATGTCCAGTTTTATGAACGTTTCAACTTTAGGGACTCCTCACCCCCCCCTCCCCTGGTAGTTCATAAAATAGGGGTTCTGCTGGATTCCTGTACCCCGTATAATGAAGTAATTAGTGACAAACACATTATTTTGAGATATTCCACCCCATCCATCCAGAATAGTAAAAACTATGTGTTCAGTGTTTTGAGGATCATTTAGTTTTAGTTCCAGCTATAGGCAGACAAGCAACCGTTGAGCCTGTGTGCACAGCTCCCTCTGCTGGCTTTCTGTGAGATGTACCTCCCACCCCGCACTCCCACATGTCCGTCCGTGGAGTGGGTAGCTATAAATGAATTAGCATCAGAGCAGTTACTCGAATTTTGTTTTAATTAATCACAGACTGAGCAGTAAATGAACCACTAAGCAGAAGGAAAGAGGGGGAGGCGGCAGGAGCTAAGAAGAGTGATGGTTCACAGATAAAACTCTCCGACTGAATGTGTGATGTGAAAAACCAGCCCACAGAAATGTAGCGTCTTATGTGGAGCTTGCTGCTAGGAAAATCCCTACTCACCACTTCTCTTGGCTAGCACTACCAGGAATGCCAGTCATCACCTGCTGCTCAAGAAGTCACAATCTTTTCCTAACCGACTGACTGCTATGTCACAGAGAACTATGATGTAAGTGGGGAAACAGCCAACAGGAACAGCTTGAAATCTTTAAGAGTCAAAGATCCCAACTGCATGTTAATGTTCCTCCCTGGTAATGATGAACAATGAGGAGAAGGAATACAGGCTTTTAAAGCATAACAGGCAATGGGCAGAGGCCTAGATGCTCAGCCAGGGACATAGCAGTGGAGTCTATGGAATAATAATAATCAGTGGCAGGTCAGCATCAGGCGCCAGGCCCAAGTATTTTCTAGGATTTTGAGCTAGGTCACAGAAGTGCAGACAAATTGTGCCTGCCCAGCAGTCACCAGAAAACCAACAGGTAGAAGAGGATCGGGGTCAGAAGCTTTCTACCCTGTTCTTGTTCACCTGCAGTGATGGAGGACATGGAGGGTATGTCTACACTGGCGAATTAGTTTGGACTAAGGAGGTTTAGTTCAGACTAATTTGGCCCATAGCCACACTAGGCTTTCTGTGGTTTGCACTTTGAAATTTCTTAGTTCAGACTAAGGAAAGCTTAGTTTGAATTAGTTAGTACTGGCCCTTAGTCCAACTAAGTCCAGCCAAGAGCCAGACTAATGCATAGTTCGAACTTAAGAAATTTGAACTTAGCTGGTTAGTTCGAACTAACTGCACTTCTAGTTCAAACTAAACATTAGTTCGAACTACAGTGTGCAGTTAGTTCAAACTTAGAAGCGCAAGGTTAGTTTGAACTAAGCTCAAACTTCTTAGTTCAGACTAACAAACCCAAACTAAATTTTGCAGATATAAACATAGCCTGAAAGTCCACAAGGACAGTGTAGACAGTGGTGCTTACAGTGGCGTCACTGGTGCCTGGCACACAGGGCACATGCCCCAAGTCCTGGTGCCAGTGCCCCGAGTGCCCAGTGAGGCCCCTGCCTCTTGTGGATCCCTGGCAGAGAGAGACAAGCACTGCTGCAGGGATCCATGGCTGGGCTGGTGGCAGGGCCCCGAGACCAGGTGTTTTCATGGGGCGGTGGCACTCCTGTTGCTAAAACCACAGCCACGGTTTGCCCTACCCACAACCACCACCACCACCACCAGCATGGGATGAAAAAACAATGGGATGTTAACAACACATGGCAGTCTGCCTCCACTTGTGTCATGTCTCTTGTATGTAACATGAAAGCTCTTTGGGGCAGGGGCTATCTTTTTGTTCTGTACAGATACGGTGCCTAGCACAATGGTCCAAGACTGGGACTTTGGGGTATTATGGTCATACAAATAATAATTAATAATATTCTCCTCTTTGCCAGCTACTTTGTGCTGGAAGAGAACTCCATGGACATATCTCAAGTACTGCATCAGAAGAAACACACATTACACCTTTGGGACACATTTTCTATTGATTGTACATCTAAAACCTTCCTCCCTGTGGCATAGCAGGGGAGGTTGGAGTGTAAAGGCTGCACACTGAGCCTTAAGCTTTGCAGACAGGACCCAATGAAATGGCTTTGCAAATGGGAGGAAGAGGGACTTAGATCTGTGTTAGCCAGACCTGATGGCCCTTTTGTCCCATAACGTCTATTCTGTTCTGTTGAAATAAATCAGATTAATTTTCAAATGAACCCTATATTCCCACTGTAGAAAAATAACTATTTCCAACATCAAAATCATGTGTATCAAGAACTTAACCTCTTGTACACCTAACCCTATGAGACTGTATTTTTTATTCAGGGCTGCCGTGCTACACATTAAAATACAGAAACAGGTCATGTCAGCAGCTGTCTCACTGCAAGTATGTGACTTGTATTCCAGAATCCTCATTGGCTGCCTATGGATCTCTGGATGGAGTTTAAGGTGTTGGTTAGCACCTATAAAGCCCCAAAATGACCTGCTTACCTGTGAGATGGTCTCTCTCCCTGTACCATACTGCGGCAGCTAGCTGAGGCATTCAAACTGGATTTCCCACAACTATAAAAGAGAGGGGGATGCCAGCAAGATGTTCTCTGTGGAGGCCACAGGACTTTGGAATTTGCTTCCCCTTTGGTCTGAAACAACCTGACCTTGATGACTTTCTGGTTGTCATAAAAGGGTTTTAGTTAACAGGGATTGGCAAAGTTTGAGAGTCTGTTTCTGAGAAATACCTGGCCTACAGGGAGGGGTTCGCTTCTTTGACTTACTGAGTTAATTTATTAGTTGTATATGTTTACGTAGTTTGTATATTCTTGATGCTGGGTGTTTATCACACACAGCTGTAGATCTAACAGCTTGTTAGAACATCTACAGAGCATTTTACGGGGGTGTTTTTAATTGATATTTAATATCTATATTGAGGACTTGTCTACACTTGAAATGCTACAAATTTCACTACCTTTTCACTGTAGACACTACTTGTGCTGACAAAGGAGGGGTTCTCCCATTATTGCAGGTAGTTGACCTTCCCAAGAGGCAGTAGCTAGGTCAATGAGAGAATGCTTCTATCAACCTAGCCCTGTCTACACATGAATTTAGGTCAGCTTAACTATTTTGCTGAGGAGTATGGATTTTTCATACCCCTAAGCAATGTAGCTGGGTCAATCTAATCTTCTAGCATAACCCCGCAGGGTAGGGTTGACTGGCCTGAGGGTCCCCAGCTGCCCCACAATGCGGGGCCCAGGCCCCCACTTCCCCATCGCTGGGGGAGGTCCTGAAGCCACACGGCACACCCGCCCCAGCCCCAGCCATTCTGCCTGTGGGGGCAGCTGATGCGCGAAGTGCCAGCTCCTGATGCCGCCCCCCCAGGCCCTGGACCCTGGAAAGCTGTGCCAGGCTGGAGCAGACGCCACGTTAGTCAGCCCTGCTCCCCAGGAGAAGGAAGCAGGCACTGGCCTGCACTGCCCTGCCACCGGGGGTGACCCAACTGGCCGAGGGGTGGAATGGGAGCACAGAGCCTGGCCTCTGGCTCCAGGGCACCCCACCCCCCCAGACACACACGGTACCAGCAGGGCAGGAGCGCTACTCTGCGCTGCCAGTGCTGAGTCAGATGGGGCCACCGAACTATCATAGGGATTTCAAGGGCTGGAGCCCAGGGCCCCTTTAGCCCCTGCGATGATTCAGCCCTGAAGACTGGCCAAATTAAAGAAAAACCCAAATCCAAAGTTTATGTCACCAAGTTCCCTGAACTCAAAACAAACCTTCGAAAATGTACAACATTGAGGCACTTCAAGCTTTCTCACACTAGGGAACCAATAAAGAGCACAAACACCAACAGCAAGCTTCAGTTGCCACTGTAATCATTGAAGCCTTTCCATGGACTTTAATGGGAGCCAGCCCGGATCCTGCGTGCACAGCATTTCAGTTTTTTCAGCAATGTAACTGAAAATGTATTCCTCAGCTAAAAGACAGAGGATGCTTTGATACAATATATTCACACAAATTTCCTTATACTGTCCTTGAATTTTGAGGTGAAGAAGAGGAGGGATGTCAGCCATACTTAATGTAAGGCAGGCTTAGAAGCTGTCCCTAATAGCTTTAGGGCAGCTAATCTGCATGGGTCCTGTACTAGCATGAGCACAAAAAGCATAATTAGGTATTAGCAGACTGGGTGCAGGGCATAGTGGGTAGTGGTATTTGGGGTTAATCTGATCACAAATCTTCAATATCTGTAATTCTACTGAAAGGAAATGTGAAATACTGCCTTCTGTGATATGCTACTCTCTGATTGTTCCAAATTTGTTTGGGTTAGTTAAAGGTTAAAAGCTACCCTTAGCTAAAAAGAGACTTGTAAGAGAGGCCACTGGCTATTTCAGCCTGAAAAAGTTTAAGACAAGAGTGGGGTTTGTATAGCTTCTTCTGGAGCAATGCTTGAGGTGTTTTGTCTTATCCTATGGGCCTACTGTCAAATGATAAATCTGGCTGGGCTTCTTTTGGAGGCCTCTTCTTTGGTATTTTAATGGAAGTAGCTGTTTGTAGGTACTTGAGGTTTAAGAGCTGAAACCATTGAGAGAGGGAAATCTTCTCTTTATGAGCTGAAATTACTGAAGAGAAGCAGAAGATGGAGTGACCAGCTGGTGGGTGGTGAGAGCAGCCAGCAGTGAGCTGGGCAGTGCAAGCAACCAGTGGGTGGATCTGGGAGCCAGCAGGTGGTGCTAGTAGATGGAGTGAGTGACCAGTGGTTGGCACCAGTGGACAGCTGGCATGAAAGACACTCCCTATGTACCCTAAGGTTGGTTAGCAACCTAGTTAGCACTGATTCTCCAGATCGGTGCTGAATTTTGCTAGTGAGTTTACCTTTGCTGTTATGATATGTGGGATAATGCTGCAAGCCTGATTAGCACTGATTCCCCAGACTGGTGCAGGTTTTGCCATTAAGGCTTGTATGTTCTGTTATGCAGTGTGGGTTGTTGGGAACTTTGCTCTGTACTGATTTGCAGGGGTCCGGGCCTGAGCCTAGGCCTAGGGTATGTCTACTAGTGTAGACATACCCCTCAGTCAACTTAACAAGGTCTCCTTTAAATCGACTTAAAGTAAACCTTGTTAAGTCATCTTAAAATAGCCCCTCAGTGTAGACATAACCACGGAATTTAGAACTGAAAATGTGAGCTGCCTGTCTGAGTTACTCCCCTGTAACCTACCAGAGTGAGCCAAATATATGCTTTCGAAGTAGAAGAAAGTGGGCAATTAGAATCAAGCCCTAGCCTAATCTCATCTAATCCACATCATCCTGGTATCTGAATGCAAAACAAATTATGAAAAAATTAATAAACACTGTACTGGATTCTCCCCCTGCCTTTTAGTGTAGACCACGTCTCAAAGAGGACTGGCTACCAGTACTTCTAGGTGTGAAGGAGTCAATGTCACCACTAAAATCCATGTGGCTAGGGCCCCTAAAATGCCCTAATCTATCCCTCTATGGTCTAGATGTACTGTACTCTGTGACCACAGAGTCCAAGCATAGCCTAGCTGCCTCCCTGAACTCCCACAGGGGGAACAGTGGAAACCTTCTGTGGTTGGCCAGTATAGCCCCTTGCTCATGAGCAGGTAACAGCCCTGGGCACTTGTTGAGTGCACTACAATGTCTCTCTGACTTAGTTATGAGTAACAGAGTCTACCTGGGCTGTTAGTCCTCTAAAGAGATGGAACAGGGGTCACCCAATCATGCGCTCCAAAACAGAGCTGTCAGCCAGGAGTAGGGTTTTGAGGTCATCAGGCTGAAGAAGACTTTTTCCTCCATATCAGATGAGGGGAAGACGTAGGCCTTGCAGTATCTCCTCTGTGCCTTCCCCCTGCCAATAGAGTACCCATTTTTGTAATATGCAGGGAACCCAGTCCTTCTTGCACTTTCTTTTCCCACCCACTGCAGTTGCACCAAGGGATTTACTGAGGTCATATGGGTTTAGTAACCCCTGGCTTCTCTTAATAGAGAAAAAGAAGGGACTGATACCCACAGAGGGGGCTTCCCTGGGCTGGGGAAGATGGAGAAGTCATGTAGATGAGTCACACTTAAAGCGCTCCTTTGGCCTTTGTTTTGGAGCAGGCCCCCTCCACTGTAACCTAAACCTCATCACTACAGTGTGTGATCACATAACTAAGTCTGGTATATTATCACATGAGCACAAGCAACCTTAATTTCCTAACTTTCCAGCACTTGACTTTTCAGTCTTAGTTAATAGCATTCTTTGATGGTAGTTTTCTTGTCTGTCTTCTTACAGATAAAATGTAGACATGGTACTTTATGGAAGGACCATAGGATTCATAGCTAAAGCTTTGCTGCTTTTGTTTTGTAGAGTGCAGGGGAAAAGAGCTGCAATGCCTACGCAGCTCCATAGCCTGTGTCAGGCAGCTGGTTCATCAGGGTGAAGCTACTGAAGTGTATAAAGGAAACTAATTTAAATCACTTCTGCTCTTATAGAAATGAGGGAGGGTTGGCTCCTGTGTTTTCATATTTAAAATGTGTGACAGTGTCAGCAGCCCTCTTGGCTGACACACCAGGGACTGAAGCAAGGGCCTACACAGCTAAAAGGGTAAGCAGCTGTGGCTTGAACTGAACAACCAAGACTTTTTAGCTGCAGCTGTAACAGACAACATCTCTGTGGAGCAGGCACAGAGCAGGACAGGTAGCACATTCACCAATGGGTCAGAAAGGCACCTACCTAATTTTTAAGTATATGAGCAATTAAATTAATGCAAATATTACAAAACATAACCAGCTAACAAAAGTGAAAACCCAAGTCTGCCCTTTAGTCAGTTACTCCACCTATCAAGAGCTTCCATATCCAGCTGGCCTATTCAGACTGACTTACCAGACACATACGCTTCTTATATTTAAATGGATGGCCCTTATCCCAAAGAATGGTGACCTGCTGCATTCAAGCAGTGATCCTGAGTCATGAGAGCTCCTCCTGCCCCTGCGACTTTAGCAGGTGAGCTGTCTCTGGGGAGACGAGGTTAGGAAACTGCTTAATGGGCCCCTATGGGATATTACAGGGAGGCCCAGGAGTGCAGAAACACTTCAAGCAGCTAATTCATGCCCCATCTCAGGCAGAAGAGGGCAGAAAAAGAAAAGGGTCTTCTCTCCAGAATGGAATTGAGGAAGTGGGATCTTCTCCCACGAAAGCTCATGCAAAAAATAAATCTGTTAGTCTTAAAGTGCCACACAACTGCTTGTTGTTTTTTAATGAACAAGAGACCCTATCAAAGATAACGAAACATCGAGAGACTAGCAACACTATACGCTTCACATTCTTCTGAGCACCTCTAGGGAGAGGCTGTTGGAGTGATTAGAACTTCCTAAAGCCACAGAGGGCAGCTGCTTTACAAAAAGAGCAACAGAAAGATTCATGTTCATCCCACCAAGGGACATGAGTCTTCTTTGCTTTATCAGTGTGTTTTTTTCTGATATGCTACAATTTATTTAATTTACATTTAAAGACCTAAAGTTCTGTCCCAAGTTTTGCTGGAAGTCAGTGGATTGCTTTCTTGCTCTGGCATTTTGCCATCTGGTCAGCCTGATATGACAATTCTGGCAGAGACTGAAATTTTGATGCATTGTCTACTTGGTAATGACATTTTTCTCCATTTGTTATAAGCAGAGCTAATGGAATCACTAAAGCACTATCTCTTTGGTTCTTTCTGGGAATTTTAGTTGAAGTTAGCTGAATGTTAGTACTTAAGAAAGTTAAGCACTGATAGCATATGGCTCTGCCCTGGTTCATCATTCCTAACTCATAGTACTGTCTGCTGTTCCACTCCGGGTACCCCACACAGCTCTGCCAATGCACCTCTCTCCTGCCCTGCAGCACCCCCTGCTATTCCTGTCCAAAATCTACAGATGAACATGGACAATATTGACACCCTTGACTTGAGGCACACTTTGCTATTCCAAGCTAGGCTCTCTCCACTCCAGAAACTGCCATTCATGCTTAACTGCTGCACTAGAAACCAGGGTGAGAACATTCAACCCATTACATTTGTGGCATAAGTAGAATCTGTTATTCTACAGGTAAGAAAGACCATGAATTAGTTACCATCCTTTCTGAGACTGCTGGAAAGAGATGAGTATCTGAGACTATTGCCTGGGTTCTGGCAACCCAAAGCTCTTGGGAACTTTACTTTATGCAAGGTAGTGCCAGGAAATAAGCCAAATGGAGACACAGCCATCCAGACAATAGATGGACCAGTACAAACAGTGTAACACAAAAGGGCTTTTATTTCAAAGCTATACTTTACATAGGTTCAGACACTTGTATATATCCACAACAGGTTACTAAAACATTTCCCAACCCTCAATCATCAATAATTACTGAAATCTGGGGTGGCTTTTGAGTGGAGACAGTGCTTGGCCTGCTCCTCCAGCAGCTCTGTCCAAGAAATCACAAAGAGTCCAAGCATCTCCCCCACCACCATTTACCCATGTTAGCAGACAACACCATGTCAAGAAAAAGGAAAAAAGTTTCAAAAATTAGACCTAAGGTCTCCAGAGTACTTCATTAACGAGATGTGTTCCTGCAGAATATGCACATCTTGAGGTCCAGACAAACATCTCCCAGAGAGTATGCGTAAATAAATTTATTGGTCTTTTTCTGTAGCCGTGTTAGTACAGTTTGGCAAAACAAACAAGGAGCCCTGTGGCACTTTTAAAGACTAACAAATGTATTTTTCACATGAGCTTTTGTGGGCGAAGTCCCACTTCGTCAGAGGCCAGAGTAGAGGAAACTTACATTAAAAAAAAAAATTCTTCACTCTGGCCTCTGACGAAGTGGGACTTCGCCCACAAAAGCTCATGTGAAAAATACATTTGTTAGTCTTTAAAAGTGCCACAGGACTCCTTGTTCAATTTGCTGGTCTTTTCCTGAAGCATAGATCCCAGCACATCCACCAGAGAGTCAGAGAGGAAATACAGAGGCAGGCAATGTTGAGCAAGAGGCTCCTCTCCCCTCTTTGCTTAGTCATGCCAAGGTTGCACAGGTCTACAGAAAGGCTCATTAAGTTTGGCTGCTGATAGCAAAAGTAAGATAATCAATACTACACTATCAAATGGTCCATAGCCTATCAAAATCTCCCCATACAGGACCATCAAGACAGACATCAATGTCAGAGTTTTACATGTTATAAGATTCTTTTAAATTGCTCTAGTTGCAGCTTAGAACAGATGAAAACTGAAGGTTGAATGGGTCCAGACTGTCCTCAGCCCCTGTTGAACCCTCTGCAGGCAGCAAGGGCCATATACACACTAGTTCACATACTATTATCTGAATGAAGTGTTGACTGTTTAATAGACATTCCTTTCTCTCAGCTCTTTTATGGCCTTTACAATTGCAAAAGCTGGTGTGCAAGGATCAGAACTGTTCTGCCTTTTCCATGGGGGTGGCTCAGGCTCTGGGTTTTTCACTGTGCCAAGTAGCTTCAGGATAATATCATAATGACATCAAAGGGACCCAGAGTTGCATGTATCCAGCTGTGTCAGAGATCCCCTCTTGTCCTGTGCCACCCAGTTGTAGTTCATTCAACTGAAAATGAAGGGAGCAGAATGAAGTACTAGCATACCCCATTTTGGTTATAATAGCCCAGATGTACAGAGCTATCAGGCATATTGTAAAGCCCACCAATTCTTTCTAGCATCCATAGGATGTGATGGGAAAGCAGTGAAGTTTAAGTTGTGGGGGGAAGATTCCTCTCCCGCCTCATTATTTCTGGATATGTGGATTAGAAAACATTGGATATATCATTCATAAGAATTGAATTTTTAAATACTTGACAAGGGTATGTATCTATCCACCCATCCATCTACATACTTACCTGGCTTTCCTCGCCACAGTGTCTGAGACAAGATTCTGGAACTGTGATCTTTTATTTTTTGTCTAAATCAGAAGAAAGAAAGAAAATCATTTCATATTAGCAAAACCTTCAGATCTCATGCAGACATCAAAGGGAACATATGGTTCTCTGCCCCCACAAAATCTCTCAGGAATATGAAAAGGATGCTATCTTTTCCTGTCCCCCCACCCTTCACAGATTTCACAGGACTATCACTATGCTCTTGGATCTCATGCAAATAAGAGATGCATCTTACAGCCTAGAATCTTATGTGAATACATTAGAGGAAACCTTGGACACCTTGATTACACATGAATATCAAACATTCCCCTCCTCTTACCAGAGGTGCTTGCTTCTCTCAGAAGTGAATTCTTTGCCTTGTGCCTGGTCCCCCATGTGAATCACTCTGATTTCTTATGGATATCAGAAAGTATCCCATACTTCTGGAACTCATAGGGATACTGGAAGAAAGAACACAAATCTTTAATTAGAGAGAGAGACTGCTTGTGGGTGACAAATGGATATACAAGAGGTTAGTACATGGATTTCACAAAGTCATCTCAGCATGATCCCACCCTCAGCTCTAAATTCCAGAGCTTGCCAAGAAGCCTGGAAAATGCACCTTGCCTGGATCTTGCCCTATCTGCAATGAGCATCAATTTGTGCTGAGTTTTATAATCTCTCCAAAGCCTAGATTCTCTCTGAAATTATTACTTATAAGTGCTAAGGGTGACATGCAAAATTACTCCATATAATACTTCAGAGTCTGACCTTTTCAGCTAAATTCTTCCTAGTACAAGTACCATTCTATTGGCCCCAGAAACCCATTCTGAAATCACAGATAGAGTCACACATTAACAATCCATAAATAGAACACGCACTATTTGCTCAACCAGTTAGTATCTCTAGCACCTTTACCAAGGGTTAACCCTCACAGAGAGCATAGTAGCAGTGCACCTACAAGCATAGGTTTAGGCAGGCATTAGGGGACAGGGTTAAAGGCAGAATTTATTTGCCACATTGTTTGTCTGGCTCTATCTATTGAAATAAGGTTTGGAAGAAATGGAATATACAAAATGCAAGCTCTGCAGGGCAGTACATGGGCCAAGTTAGTTACTGGTATCCTTTGGATGTGATGTTAACTTTTGCAGCAGGCTTCATCTTACCTGGGGTGGTGACAGAAGCTAAAGCTCACATAATGGCTGCTCTGTTAACGTTCACAGTTGCTTAATAGCCAGTACCTAAATAATTGCTTTGTAAAGTGCTTGAAAAAAATCTAAAAGATGCTACACAAATCACAAAGACTCTGCATAAAACAAATCCTTACGTGGCAAAAGTCTGAACAACTTCATCAACCTCTGGGATGAAGACTACTCCTCTGTCACAATGGGCATTCCTACCATAAGGATAAAAGCTCTTCAGTGCAGGAGATTTTAAGGGCCACCACAAACTGCACCATCATTGACACCAAGTGCAAGGTGTACTTCTTCAATGCTGCCTTCTCTAAATAAACACACATCAGCACGGTCATAAAAAAATCCTACCAAACATTTCACTGCATGGATAATTCTCTCCCTGGTGAGATGATGAGAGAGAATGAACTGCACATGACAGACATGAGTTGTGTTGCTTGATGCACAAATAGAAGGTGCCCAGATGCTACAGTGAAGAGGGAGATATAAAACCCAATATAGAATGGACATTTTTATGGTGTCTATGCTACAGCTGTGCGAATAATAGATTTTTGTTGTTGTTCACTGGCAATTCCAAAAAATGAGATAGGAAGAATAATTTTGGGGTCAAACAAGAAAATGGATCATAGAATATTAGAGATGGAAGGGACCTCATGGGGTCAACTAGTCCAACCACTGTTTTTGGAATTTTTTTGGTGACTCAAAAAGTCAAAACCAAAATTAATTTCAGGTTGAACAAAATGCTTTGCTTCAACAAAACTGAAACATTCCATTTTGATTTTGAGCTTTTTAAAATGATTTTGCTGTTTTTAAATGCCAAGCAGTTTCAAACCAAAAAATAAAAACTTTTGATTCCAAAAAAGAAATATTTCTGGATTTTCAGAACTGTTTTAGGATTCCTCTTTAACTAACACAAGTTGACAAAAGTCACACAAACACTGAGACATTTCAGTTCCTGAAAATTTTTGCCCCTCCTCACCAAAAAAGGGAAAAGTCATTGCCCAGCTCTATTCTGTAAAGCACCTATGGGAACGGTGACTGGATCTTTGACTGGTATCCATAGATGCTGCTGTACTACTGTAAACCTTCTGCCAAGGCAGGCTGGCAGGACAAGGGCCGGGTTCTAAATCTAGGGGTTTCCCAATGACACAACACCACCAACTGGCTCAAACCCCCCCCACTCCAATTTCTGGGAATCCTACACTGTTCCCTGGCCACCCCAAAGGGGTAAGGCTTCCCCACTCACAAGCACAAGTCTGAGTGTAATAAACAGAACTTTTAATAGTAGTAAAACAAAAAGGCCAAATAACAGAGATCAGCACTAATCCAGGAAAATTAGTATGGAGCGAAGCTCCCAACAACCCACACTGCATAACAGAACATACAAACTTAATGGCAAAACTGGCACCAATCTGGAGAATCAATGTTAACTAGGCTCCCAACCAACCTGAGGGTACGTTGGGAGTGTCTTTCACACCAGCTGTCTGTTGACGCTGCCCTCCAGTCACTTGTGTCGCCCAGCTCGCCGCTGGCCACTCTCACCGTCCATGGGCTCCACTTGCTGGTCACCCCATCACTGCTTCTCTTCAGCTCAGAGAGAGAGAGGACTCTCCTGTGAGTTCAGTGATTTCAGCCCTCTGTCTTTAAGCAGCTGTTAATCAGCTACTTCCATAACAAAGAACAGGAGAAGCAATAGGAGGGAAGGCAAACTGCCTCAAGCATTGAAACAATGCAAACCATCTGGAGCCCAAGAAATCCCTTGGGGCATATGCTCAAACTGATAGAACCCTAAGGGACATATGAAGGCTATCTTCTCTTTATCTTCCTGCCGTAGTGAGATTTAATAATATCCACTTCGAAGATCCACCACCAAAAAGCACTGACTCCCCAACAAACAGTCTAGTGCATCTTGAATTCGAGGCATAGTACACTGGTCAACTATGGTGCACCTGTTTAAGGTGCAACAGTCAATGCACATTCAGATCTTCCCTTTTTTTTTATGTTCCACCACAACAGGAGATGCATGGGGGCTGTGGGATTCTGTAATGATGCCATTTTCCAATAGCTCCTGGATATGGCACCATACATCTTCCATTTCTGAAAGAGCAATCTTCCTCAATCTTTCCCTGAAACGTCAGGGGTCTTGAAGCCTAATATGGTGTTCCACCCCTTTCACACATCCCACATCCCACTTATCAAGTGAGAAAATTCTAGATCTTTCACAAAGCTTTTTCCTCAGGCAGTTCTTCCACTCTTCCAACAGTGGCGAGTCTGCAAAATCAAACCTTGCTGGATCTATTTCTGTACCTCCAGTTCCGTGTTGGGGTTTCACAACAGCCTCAGGCTCAAAAAGGTCCGCTATCTTCTGCCCCTGCTTCATGACAACATCACGGGTAGTTTCATTAGTCATCAACACAACCACCCTCGCCTGAGCTTCGACGGGCAGGGTTATGACCCTACTGGGGACCAGTACCCCTTCAGGAAGGCTACCTTCAGCCGGTTGCTTAACCACCACTAGCATTCCCCTGTTGCCTTTCAAGTTAGTGCTCATGACAGGTATCTCTCTTTCTGACATTACAGGCACCACTAGAGGGGTTGACTCTGCGTACCTCAGCGCTCCCACTGGTAGCTCAGGTATCTCCTTTCTAGTGTCCTCAACTTTCCTATAGGCCTCGGCATATAGGCAATGGATCCTGAGAGTGTTTAGGTATTGAGCCCCAGCACGGTGTCTGCAGTACTTGGCCAGGACTCTGAAGAGACTGGAGTTGGTCCCTATCAGAACAGATGTCTCTGGGATCCCTTTTGGGTCAGGACATATCAACACAGCAGTGTCCACCTCTTCTTTCACCCCAGCATCATCCTCTGGAAATTCCAAATGCACTATGACATACCCCTTATATGGGTATTCATCCATGCTGAGGCCACACAAGCCAAGCCCAGCCAAAGGCTGTATCAGTAGGTGTGCGAGCTTCTCTTGGTAGAATGATTGAAATATAATGGTCAGTTGGGAGCCCATATCCAGGATCACTCTGCACTCCACCCCTTCGATCCTCACCATGACTTCTGCTCAGGGTCCTATCATTGCTGGCAGTACCCCAGCTCGACAATCCTTTTCAGTGGTGCCTTTGGATCCTGAGGGCTGGGACGACTCTCCTCTCAAACCCTGAATCCGTTGCCCCGCTTTTTTCTGAGTGGCCTGCTTCCTTTTCTACGCTAACACAGGCTCCCCTTCATTTTAATATCTGGTGGCCTTGTGTCCTTCCTGCCCATACTGGTAGCAGAAGAATGATCGCTGACTTGCCGCGCCTGTGTTCCTACATGTAGTCTTCTGGACCATGCAGGTTCCTGCTGACTGTTAGGTGGTCTGCAGCTCAGCCCCTTGCTCTCAGGACCTTTACTTGTCAGACTAGTTCCTCCTTACCACTGACCATCAGTGCCCTGAGTGGTCTGCCAGATGCTGCACCTGCGGATGTACAGGGCTGTCCCTCCTCATCCTTGTGGGTAACCTGCCTCCTCTCCTCCTCTCGGATTTCTTTATTTAGCTGAGAGTACTCTGGCGGGCTCTCCTGTCGTTCCCTCAGCTAAAGGTGCAGTGGAATGAAATTCTAGTATTGGACTCCTTGCACTACCTGTGCCAACCTGGTCTGGTCCATCTTCTCAGCAGTCACAGCTCCTCTCATGACAGCTTTCTGTAATAGCTTCTCAAGTCTTTGTACATGGTCAGAAACCTTCTCGCCCTTTTGCTGTTTGATGTGGAAAAATTTGCAATAGATGTTCTCTGCACTCTTCTTTCTTCCAAAAACATTGGTAAGGGCCCCTAGACAGTCTTTTACACTGACCCCAGGTTCAACCAGTTTTAGAGAACAGATCACATCTAGAGCTGGCCCCCAGAGGCTCTGTGTCAGGCACGCCCGCTTCTCCCTATTGGGTACAGCCCACCCCTGCAGCATTTCTGTTGTGTGTTCTAACCAGAGCTCAAATCCTTCCTCCCCCAGCATTGGAAAAGAGTCTCCAGAAAATAACCTTAGCTCATGGTGTGTGCTGGAGGCATGTGGGGGCTGCATAGCCTTGTCCATTACCATCTCTAAAGCCTTCTCCCATTCCCCTGACGAAGAGACAGTCTTCTGGGTTGGGGCCCCTGGGCTAAGAACCAATAGATCTGGTACATCACCAATGGTCTTTCCTTCCTTTTCCAGGAAAGCAGCCATCCTTTCCCGGAACTCTGTCTGGGAGGTTGGAGTCTTTGGGGACTTGCCTCCCACGGTCACCATTTTCCAAAATTTGCCCGCAATCTTTAACTCTAATGGCACCAACAGGGCTTCTACTGCCTTTTCCAACTCATAGAGTGTATTGTAGGGTCCCCTGTCCCCCTGAGATACCTGCTCACGCAGCCTGCATTTGGCTATGCGTGTCTCTATGGTGGACTCAATGGAACCCTCATCAAATCCCTTAGTTATCCCTTGCACCAACATGCACTTGTTAGGGTCAATATTCAACTTCTTACACCAATTTTCCAATAGCTGTGAAGCCATTATTCAAACTTGTCTAGCTCCAATCACAACAAAATAGAGCCCCACTTGAGGGGTCACTCAGGTGTGCTTGCGAGGGGTACTGACCCAGGATCCCAGACAAGCCCCCCAAATGTAACCTTTCTGCCAAGTTGACCTTGTTAAGTCAACTTAAGGGTATGTCTACACTGGAGGGCTCTGTTAAGTTGACCTTGTTGAAGAAGGTTAAATCGACCTAGGTCTCCAATGTAGACATACCCTTTGAGCTTAATGTAGGATTCTGAGTGAAATTTAATGGCCAGTCCTGGCCTAGATGATTTAATCATCCCTTTTGGTCTTGAATAAAATGAGCCTATGAAATAATAAATTAAAGGTGACATACTTGCTGTTTGATTCTGTTATAAATCCCCTGGGCCATTCGACCCTCAAGGAGCAGTCGTGTTAGTCTAGTTCAGTAAAACAAACAAGGAGTGCTGTGGCACTTGAAGACTAACAAATTTATTTATTACATGAGTTTTTTTACTGTAAACCATACGTAGAGCCATCATCTCATAACAAAAGACAGATGTGTGTTCTCCATGTTACTGCAAGGAAAGCTTGCGTTAATCAAATACATTCTTGTTTGTTTAACTTTGCATTTACCTAACAGCACAAACACACAGCTCTCTGTTCTGATCAGCAATCAGCCACGTCATCAGCTGCAGTAAGAGTGACTGGTTGAACTCTCCAGCTATACCCATACATAACAATAGCATCTGCTTAGCACAAAAAGACACCTGGACTCAAGCAGCAGGTTAAATAAAGTTGAGTGGATTTCTACTGTTTTTCCCCCAATGAAAAAAATTTATAAGATGTTTAGGGACAAAAATAACTCATAAGCATAACAAAGAGTGACAATAAATTCAAACTAGTGTAGAAAATATTAAAATCCATCACCAAACTATATAATCAGTAACCTAACTCAAACTATGTGCTCTTTTCTCTCTGCCAATCACTCATTTACTTTCTTTGGAATAATACCTCTCTGAGTCCATTTCACCTTGAGAAATGATGATGCCATCTTCACAATCAGTTGATGAGAATTGTATTTTAAAAAACCTGTACTAAATTTTATCAGTCCAAACCCACAGGGTCACTTCATTAACCTTTCTAATTTATTGGCTCATTGGGATTTCTACAAAGAAAACAGGACTAATATAGCTAAGGTTAAAAGGACTCCAGAAGGCTGGCCACATGGGCTGTCTGCTTGATTATTGCCAGCTGTTGAACTTTGAGACAATCATTGCAACTGTCAGACTCCAATAAGGCATAAAAGATAGAAGACAAGTGGCAAGGAGATGATGCTTCAGAGGTGACATCAACAATTTACAGCTGCAGTGCATCTAGCAGCCAGCTTGTGCGCATGCATACGAGATACTTCTACTGGATAGAACTGTTCCTTATTGCTGATCAGGCACAGGCTTTGGAGTTGCTAGTTGAAAAGGAAACAAACAAACAAGGAGTCCTGTGGCACTTAAAGACTAACAAATTTATTTATTGCATGAGCTTTCATGGGAGAAAATCCCACTTCGTCAGACACTTTCAAGACAAAGTGGGATTTTCTCCTACGAAAGCTCATGCAATAAACAAACTTGTTAGTCTTTAAGTGCCATGGGACTCCTTATTTGTTTTACTGAACTAGACTAGTAAGGTTGCTCCTTTGTTAGTTGAAAGGGCTGTTCCTAGGGCTGGCAGTTCTGACTGTACATGGAGTGACTACTGACCTGAGATGCCTAGGAAAACTGCATCCATAGCTGCTGGTGGAATTTCACTGAATTCTACTCTTTAGACATAAAAAGGGAGAAAGAGAGGAGAGGAAAAGAAGAGAAACAACTTCTTGTCTGACACCAATACAGACTTTGTTAGCTAACAGTTTTTTCCTTTGCAACAGGCTATACATATACAATAATAGATTCTGAAATGTGGCACCCGCTTAGATTTTGATTTTGCTTCACCTGGGATTCTCAACTTTTCAGAACCTAAGCTGTTAAAACTCTTACAAGCCTGACATATGTAGATTTGGTTGACTTTGGCAAAACCAGAAGAAGGAATTACCACTGGGCAATTTCCTTTTACAGAGCTGACCCCAGTGCTCAATGATTCTTGAGAAAGATGTGGTTGCTGCTTCAAGGAGTTTACAATCTACATTAGATAATTCAGTAAGTCTAGTTCAATAAAAAGTCAAGTATCCATGAGAAAGCTCAGAGTAGCAGGGTGGGTGCAGTTCATTTGATCTCAGCTGAACACAAAGTAGCAGCCTGACTCAGCAAACATTAAGATCTCTAGAAATGTAAAAATGAAAGCTTAGGCATAATAATAATTCCCTGCTCTAATGCAGAGGTCCTAGTTCTTATAACTTTCATCAGGAGATCTCAAAATGGAGGGCACCATCATTATCCCCACTTTACAGATAGGTAAACCGAGGCACTGTGCAATGATGCTACTTGCCAAACAAAGTTCACTGACAACACCAGGAACAGAGCCTAGCTCTCTGAGTCTTAATGCAGTACTCTATCCACTAAACCACACTGGCTCCTACAGTGTGGCATAGAGCTATATTGTGGATCCATCATATATCTTTCTCGACATCATCACAGACTTTGTTAGCTAACAGTTTTCTCCTTTGTAACGAACTATATACCTTAATAGTCTCTGAACTGTGGCACTCACTTAGATTTTGATTTCGTATAACCTGAGATTCTCAACTTTTCAGAACGTAAGCTTTTAGAACCTTTACAAGCCTGGCATTTGTCTACCCTATTTGCTTGACATTGGCAAAACCAGAAGAGGGAACTACCACTTTGAAAAGTAGGACAAAGAGAAAGATGGAGTTTAGGGGATTCTTTGAGTAAGATAAATCAGTTGCTGATATCATTGTTGAATAAATATGTTCCTCTTACCTGTGAGTCTTATAAATGCTAGTTCCCAATTCTTCGTTCTTTGGAGTAGTACTTAAAGTAGGCACCACTTGTAGTCCATGAGCCAGATCCTCAGTTTCTATGGCTGTGTTCACACAGCCTCCTTATTTCGAAACAACGGAGGTTGTTTTGAAATAAGGTTTTGGCTGTTCACACGACGCACAGTTGTTTTGAAACAAGTTAAACCTAGTCTGTGGGCGAAACAACGTTGTTTCACAATGGTTGTTTCGAAACAACGCCGTGTGAACATGTTGTTTCGAAACGACGGTGAGTCGTTTCAAAATAACTGTTGTCCGGAATCGCTATTTCGATTCCGGCTTTTTTCCTTATTTCGAATTAACATTTTGTTAATTCGAAATAAGTTGTTTCGAAATAAACGTTATTTCGATATACGGTTGTTTCAAAACAACCGTATATTGAAATAACCCACTGTGTGGGAACACAGCCTATAAATACCATTGTCTCTAATGCACTTTACGTCACCTGAAGATCTGACCTCTTGTCCTGCCAAAAAAGTTGATGGAACTGAATTGACTGGAGAGAGGAACCATGGGTAGGCTGTACGTTGTCTTGAATTAATCCTGCCTCACTCATACAGCTGATGTCCTCTGTACTCACTGACCCTCTGAAAAGGCATTTTGGAATGTATCATGTGTCTCCCAGCAATTCCCTGTCTTTCTCATGTTTCCAGAATCAGCCTTTGGGAATTAAAGAGGATGCTTGCAACTATGAACTGAGGACAAAGCTTGCTACTGCCCTGACAGGTTTGCCTGGACTTCTCCTAGCAACCAGAGGAGGTAGGCTGCTCATCCACTGGAGGGTGCTTTGGTTTATATGGTTTCTGTTCAGAGTCAGACAGTCCTTGATAAAGGTGGAGCGAGTTGTGACCTGAAGAACAATACTAAGGAAATGTCTACCTTGCCCATGTCATCTGACTCGGGCTCACAGGGCTTAGGGCTGTTTAATTATGGCATAGACATTTGCACTTAGGCTGGAGCCTGGACTGTGAGACCCAAAGCGAGGGGAAGGCCCCACAGCCCAGGCTCCAGTCCACCTCTGAATATCTACGTGGCAATTTTTGGCCCCACAGCCCTGAATGAGCTGCCCCAGGCTCTGGCACATCCATGCCAGAGTCTTTTATTCCAGTGTAAGTGTAAGGCTATTGGTGTATGGATCCATTGCCTTGTATCTGAAAGGGTCCAGTAAAAACTGAGATATTAAACATCAAAGAACTGATTTCATCAACAGAGCATTTATGCTGCACCACTGTTGTCCTTGCCCTTTCTTCCTAAACAGTATTAGTTCAAACTGGTTTCCTGTTTACAGGTCAAGAATCACAGGGGAAAGAGCAAGCACATTCTATAAGGATTAGTAATACTGGGTCCTGAGATGTAAGGTATTCTCCCCATCCCCCTGCACAGACACATTCATATCCCTGCCCACAAAGAGAAGACTGTCCTGAATCACAAAGCGCTGTTCAGATTAAACGCAGAGCTGAAATGAAACCCATGCTTTGTATGCCAAGACAGAACTACAGATGGAGCTAGTGAACTAGACTGAGCAAGGGCAATCAAAAAATCTTCCAAAGGGCAGGTCGGAAAGATCAAGCAATGCTCTTAAGCAAAGCAGTTAACACGCAAAGATGGCTATGTTGTCCTTTGGCCAGAGAGGTGACCATGTACAGCTAGCTATCTCTAGGGGTATGTCTACACTGGAGGCTCTGTTAAGTCAACTTAGAGCGTCCACACTGAAAACTCCTGTGGACTGCCCACATCCACACTGGCAGCTGCTAGGTCGACTTAATGCTTAAGTCAACCTTATTAAGTTGATTTAAGGGCTACTCCCTGTCTACTCTGGCTTAAGTTGACTTAATAAGGTTGACGTAAGCATTAAGTCAACCTTAAGAGGTGGAGTTATTAAGTCGACTTAAGGAAATGCTTAAGTCGACTTAATAAATTCCCAATGTGGATGGAGCTTTCCTTAGTTCAACTTAAGGAAGGTTAAGTCAACCTAAGGCTCCAGTGTAGACATAAGAATGGCGAAGGCATCTTTTACCTACAGAGGAATCCCATATGGGTGAGCTACCCCTCACACAGAAAGAAGTCCAAGGGTTCGCTTGACCAGCAATCTGGCTCATGTGAGGATAGCTAAATCTGTAAGTTCACCCATCTTCGAAGCATCTGACGAAGTGGGATTTTCTCCCACGAAAGCTCATGCGAAAAATAAATCTGTTAGTCTTTAAGTGCTACACGACTCCTTGGTTTTTTTGCTGGACTAGACTAACATGGCTGTCCCTTTGGAAATTAGCTAAATTCCCTGACCTAGAAAGAAGAATCATCCTTTACATGAACAGATCCAGTAATACAATGGAGAGAGGGATGTGCAAGAAGACATATACTTCCTGTTCTCTACTCCTCTCTTTTTTATCAGTATGAAAGAGTTGCATGATTAATAAAGTCAGATAATTAAATATACTTCATTGTGACTTGCTGAAGCATTCTGACTCTTCACCAGTGCTCTGAGGCATTCTACCACCCTTTCTTCCCCCCTACCCTCTTTGTTTTCCCAGTCTCTGAAATCCCTGAAAAAAGCAGCTGATCTTTCATCTTATTGGGTGTGTTTTATTGCACTCTGGTTACACAGTAATTTTGGCCTTAGCTCCACCAAAGGATCACATTATGAGAAATCAGCTCAAGGATTCTCAGTTCATTGGCCAAATAAGGAAGGGCCTGTCTATACAATCATAGGAGGCAGATAAGGAAAGCACAAAAGGGGAACAAGCAGAAAAAGGGAGACAGAACAGCAAAAATGCAAAAGGCAAAGGGCAATCCCAGGAGGATTTACCAAGGCAAAAAGATTCACCCAGCTGCATGTTCTTCTTTAAATAAAGATTAATGAGAATGAGCCGAAGGGAACTTTTCCGAATTATCCAAGGAATTTTCCCCCTGGTTTAAACGCCCAACTAGGAGGAAGAGACAAATTCTGCAGGATTCCTCAACCAAGCCTGCTGCAGGCTGACGAAAAGGGAGAGACCTTTTGTGCAGGTGGACTGACTCCCATGTAGACAACCAAAGATTCTCCTTCTGGTGTGGCTCGTTTGAAGGGAAGACATTGAAAAGAGTCTGTATGGATGGTTCTCTGAGTTTGGAAAAGGAGGAAGCCTGCCTCAAAGATTGTGGCTGAAAGGGCAGCATCAGTAAGCCTGAGAATTACTGGCTTGGGATGTTCTTTTCTCTCTGCATCAGATAGTCAAATATTTTTGGAAAGTTTACTGTGCTACTCCTGCTAATAACTAGGCACCAAGAAGTGCATTGCTTAGCATTTAGTTATTTTCTCAAGACATATTAGTACAGGAATAAAGATACTGGAACTTTTAATTGCTTTTTACTTAAAAGCACAAAAGGAAGATACTCAACAAACATTCACCTAAATGAAGAGACTCTTTACTGAGCATTTTTGCTATGAATCTGCAGAGAACTGTCCACTTCCTGGGATTACAATGAGATTGTGCAAAGCCCTTTAAAGCTTCAGAGGTTTGGGACTTCTTTTGTGGTGGGTGAGGCTGTTTAGACTCCCCTCCCCCCCTCATTGTCTGATAATGTTTTGCACAATACTCAAGAGCTATTCTTGTTTTTGAATTGGGCTCTGGGGATCAGAAAAAGAAGGTGTGACCTCTCACACAGGCCAGTGGCCTCCATTCTCCTTCTGCCACTGATTGAGTTTGGGAGGGTGCCAGTACAGAAAGGAATACACCCATTCACCTGCATTTTTCTTGGAATAAGCAAACTGCAGAGTATTCCAGTGGGGAGGCTTTTTTCTTACCTTTTGCACCCAACGAAAGATTTGGAATTGGTCTTCTTTGCTCCTAGTGGGATGACGATGAGTAATTCTAGGGAATGTGACTATCTGGGGAAGCCTGTTTTGTCTTTTTCTATTGAGGAAATCTTAAAGAAACCTTCTGCTAGGACCTGCCTAAACCGCGCACCACAGACTAGCAGTAGCCAGGCCAAAGCAGCTCCAGCCACAGGATCAGGGTCACAGGTGGAACTTGCCAGGGGTAAGCACCACTTATACTACTTAAAGAAAACTTTCTCCCTTTCCAAGTCTGTCTGGTGTGACTATACAGCACTTACTCCAGTTGTGTCCTTGAAGGAATCTGGGATTTCATTAGTCAGGAAAGTGTCAGAGCCAGCATATTTCATGCACACATACAAATATAATTTTAACTTCCAAGTGAAAAGATTGTGAGAATTACGTATAGCCATGGCTGCTTACTATCACATTCCACAAATGCTCCAGAGTCCCAGGACAGAGAGATGCACTATTTGAATTGGCAAGAATCAATGGTTTGGGCCTCAAAGCAGGGGCATTGCTGGTGCCTGGCACACAGAGCATGTGCCCCAAGTCCCAGTGCCAGTGTCCCGAGTGCCCAGGGCAGCCCCTGCCTCTCTCGGCCCCTTCCCCAACCAGGGATCCAGGGCCAGGGTGCCTGTGGTGGTACCCACCTCTCCTGTCCCCATCCCAACCTGGAATCTGGGGCTGGGCTGCCCACAGCAGCGCCTGCCTCTCCCAGCCGGGGATTGAGGCCGGGCTGCCCCTGGTGGCGTCCGCCTGTCTCATCCCTGTCACTGGCAGGGATCTGGGGCCAGGCTGGCAGTGGCAGGAGCCTGATGCTGGATTGGGCCCGGGTGCTGGATCATGTCCAGGGAGCAGGGGCCCAGGCCCAGGTCTTTCCCTGGGGCAGCAACATTCCTGCCTCAAAGCGTATTAAGGTGCCAACTCCCATTCATTTAAGGCTTCACTGGTTTTCAGTTTGAGTTAGGGACCCAAATATCTTTGAGGATCAGGGTCTGCATTACTTCCACATAGCAGTGTAGTAAGAACAAGAGGAAATGACAGCCAAAAAATGTATCTTGGGATCTGTCATCTAAAAAAAAATATATCCTTAATATTTACATTACATAATTCATCTGCTCCTCCGGTAAGAAGGCACAGAGGTTAAATTCAGGTCTAACACAACATCGTACATATCAACATCATATTTTTTCACTAGAGTCAAATTCCATATGAATATTATTCCATGATAAATTCAACTGCCCAGATTCAAACAGGAACAATGAATTGTAAAGAAAAGGTCACTAAGCAATGTTGGAACTTAGTTGCTAGAACTCAGAAAGAGAGAATATTTTCTTTATAATCTCTCTTTACCACAGGAGGGATCCTTCACGAACTTCTGGAGGGAACTAGTTAGCAGAAAACAGGCATGCTTCAAGTACTACAGAATATCAAGTGTGTTGGTCTTTTTACTCTCAGTGCCATGGCTTTTGGCAGTTTCACTTAGAATTGAAAATTATCTTGTTTCTGCAGAAAATTTCAACTTTTTGTCTACAGTTTGAAAACCAACATTTTTCAAAAATTTCAAAATGTTGAAATTTTCTGCAGAAAGTCACGTTTCATTCGAATAAATAAACAAATTAAGAAAAAACCCAATTTTCTGTCCAAAAATAAATAGTTTGGCCCCATCCACGCACTTTACAACAGAGTTTAATAATGCTGATTTATTATTTGTAATACAGTAGCACACACAAATACCAGTCATGGGGCATCCTTGCACTAAGAACTGTATTGAGGTATAGTAAAAGGCAGTCTCTCTCTCCAAAGAGCTTAAATTCTAAACAAAAACTGCTCTAGCATGACTTCTAATGTTTTGGGTCCAAAATAGGTTCTAAGCACAAATTGGATGGCGAGTAAGAACAGGATCAAACCAAGTCAGCACAACTGATTTAGGTAGGGATTTAAAGTAATATTCACCAAAAAAAAAATCTTCTAGCCCAGTGGTTTTCAAACTTTTTTTTCTCAAGACCCAGTTGAAAAAAAATCATTTATGCCCATGACCCAACAATTACATTTTAAGTAATGCATTCCAGTCTCATGGTGGCAGCAGCAGGGATTTCCGTGACCCAGTATGTGAGAGTCTGCACAACCCCCTACTGGACCCTGACCCGCAGTCTGAAAACCACTGCTCTAGCCTAATGCAATTTGCCCTTTCCACGCTAGCTGAACAACTGAGTTGGAATCCATTTTGACCACAGTTGAGTGTGCACCACATGTAGCACAATGGTTAAACTTGATTGTATACACCAGAATTTTGGTTCCTCTCCACTAAGGATATCTATCATGTTTGGGCCTCGTTAAAACTAGATCTTGTCTTCCAGGCTGCATCTCTCCTGATTGTGTCTAAGATCTCTTCTGCCATTGCTGGATCATCAGTGATGATGGATATGTCAGTGTCAATCAACCACCAGCTTTTATGATTGTCATCAATGGTGGTTCCTACTTCCAGGGGCCAGTCTCCATTAGCATTTCTGCCATCACTACCAGTGGTAGGAGTGCAGCGGCAGGAGATTTCCTAAAAATTAACATAGTAAGATGAAAACCTCAGCCTTCGCAGCACCATACCATGTCTTAGCCATATCCCTGCATTGTTTTAACACCTGTTCATTTGCAAGGCAGTATATCAGCTCTGAAACATGATTAAAAACCAATTCAGTCCCATCCACATTTGGCTTTTCCGTGTTGTAAGCAGGATTTGCAATGCAGTCAATTTCCACAGTGAACTTTTATGTCTTAATTGTGGCATCTCTAGAACTGAGGCGTTGGAGTAACCCAGCTCTGTTTCAATTTGCATCCCTGTTGAGCTTGTCAACTCCCAGTACTAGCTATGACAAGTCCTTATACAGGATTCTGAGTATGTCAAGAATTCCATTACTGCATGTCACTACAAACACATTTTCACCCCAAACGGTTCCAGCTGAGAGCACAGTCAGTTGTTCGCCTTGTAAATGATGCAGCCAGCACAGCAAGGCCCATCCCTTGACTTGATGAATTGTAATTTGTTTTTCCCTTTTGCTTTAAAAAAAAAAAAAAGCAAAAAACAAAACAAAAAAAAATCAAGCTCAAGCTCAAGCGGAGGAAATTTCATCAGCTAAGAAACCAAATGTGGCTGGAGAGAGAATATGATGTCTCTTCAGCCCACCACTGAAAAGTAATAATAGAGTCTGCACATCTGTTCTATGCTAAATTAATGGCATTACCCATATGTTTATAGTAATATAAAATATATACTTTAAATAATGATAGTACTTAATACTTTAGATGCACACACAAGCTAATTAATCGCTGAGACGTGAAAAGCAAGGAGAATTATATAGATGCCCCTTCCTCTGCAGAAATATATCAAGTGTAGTTTTTTGTTCTGCTTCACATCCACTCTTGATGGCAGGCTTTAAAATGCAGGATGGAAATGAAGCTTTTGATTGTCAGGCAGTGACACTGCATGCACGTTAATAAAACTAAGATGATGCATGAGTTAATGGCCTTTCCACCTCTCCAGCAGAACCACCAGTTTTTCCATATAAGCTTTATTTCATAACAGCAATGATGCTTTCGGCTGCACATTTCAGGATAATTACTGCATTTCATCAATGTCACTCAACCTTAAGCCATGTAACACACAACTGAGGCATATTATATAATGACCCAAGCCACTTCCATTTTCAGTCACTTCTGGTTAGGCAGGAAGTGCAATACACTGGGAAACTCACGGGAATTTCCAGGACTAGAACAGCTGTGGGATTTGCAGGTCAGCATATGAGCACTGGCAGACTGTGTTTGGATCCCAGGCCTACAATGGCGGGAGAGATGCAGATCAGAAATCAGCAGCACTGCCAGAACTGTGTAAGCACTTCAGAGAGGAACAGTGTAGGAAAGTGATTCAGAGCTTTATAAACAAGGGAACTGGAGGAGAAGGCAGGACCAGAACAATAGTATATACAGTAGAGTGGATCAGAAATAAGATGCATTAAGGTGCATTAACAGATCTTATATGGGAGAGAATGGATACTGCAACTCAGGTGTAAAATGCATTTCCAGGGCCTTGTGAAAAGTTTGCACAGCCCCTGCACACAGCACTTTAATGCTTAGTTCAAACTAGAATGCAGGGTTAGTTTGAACTAACTGGCTTAGTTCAAACTAAGCCTTAGTCGGAGTCTTGCCCGTGCCTAGTTCAAGCTAAAGTTCAAACTAAGTGAATAAGTCCAGACTAAGTTCTACTTACAAGTTTGAACTAAGCTTTCTTTAGTTCGAACTAAGAAATTTCTCAGTTCAAACCAAGGAATGCCTACTGTAGCCATGCACTTTATTAGTCCAGACTGAGCCTCCTTAGTCCAGACTAATTTGCCAGTGTAGACATAGCCTATGAGTCTGATGGGAAACTTTCAGTTAACTTCAGTAGGATTCGGATCAGGCAATATATACTCTTCATCCCTCAGGCTCCTCCATGCTTAGATTTAAATCAATTTATTTTGAAAAAATTCCCACAAAGTCATATTAATGGCAGTGTGGGATCCAAAGCACAGTGGAATTGGCCAGAGCATGTGTTTGAAAGAGTCCTACAGAGTTAAAAATGCAGTACTCTGAAGCAAAAGCCAGTTTCATCCAGTTTGCCATGTTTTTGTCTTTAGTTTCTCTTGCCCCAGTCTCATCCTTGCATTGGGACTGGTTCATCACCTTTGTAAAGTCATCAAATAACATCAGTCATTAGCCCTACATGCCCATCAAAAGGCCACCTCCTTCACTTTCCCAAATAGCTCTGGGTGTCATCTGCAAGCAGACTCCCATGAGTCAGATCGCTTTCCTACCCAGCAACTGCTGAAGTGGCAGATCCTTTTCAATAAACAAAAAAAAAAAAAAAAAGGGAGTCCTGTTCCCCCTTAATGATGGGTGCTCTGACTAGTGACTGGACATTTCTTCTGCTGAAACTCATGGGAGCTTGATTTCAACAGAAGGGGAAGCAGGCCTGAAAATGAAGTTTGGTCTTGCAGCTGACAGCAGCATTTCAACATCCAGGGGCACTGCTGGTTGGGGGAGGGACCCAGGGCATGGACCCAGGCCCCGCCCCCAGCCTGCAGGCCCCGCCCCCAGCCTGCAGGCCTCTCTCCCTGGCCGGGGACAGGGCCAGGCGCCACTGCGCCAGCGCAGGCGGCCAGGCCCCGGATTCCCAGCTGGGGATGGGGCCGCCGTGGCCCCGGCAACCAAGCCCTGGATCCCTGGTGGGGGATGGGGCAGCTGTGGCTGCCGGCGGCCAGGCCCTGGATCCCCGGCCAGGGATGGAGCCACCATGGCCGCTGGCGGCCAGGACCCAGATCTCCAGCCGGATTGGGCCGGAGATCTGGGGCACTGGTGCCGGGGTTCGGGGCACATGCCCCGGAGTGCCCAGCACCAGCAACACCCCTGCCAACATCAGGAGCTTTCTTGTGTAACCCTTCTGCCAGGGTGAGCTGGCAGAACGAGGGCCAGCTTCTATATCTAGGGATTTCCAAATAATGTTACAGCACCAACCAGCTCAAGCCTGCACCCAGTCTTCTGGGAAATCATGCACTATTCCCTGGGTACCCCGAAGGGGTAATGCTTCCCCACTTGCAAGCTTGAGTCTGAGTGTAGTATACAGAATTTTTAATAGTGATAAAAACAGAATGTGAAAAGCCCAATAACAAAAACCAGCGCTGATCTGGAGGATCAGTGCAAAACAGGTTTCCAACATGATCCCACACAGCATAACAGCACATGGGAACTCAATAGAAAAACCAGCACTGATCTGGAGAATCAGTGCAAAACAGGTTCTCAACAAACCCAGGGCATGTAGGGAATGTCCTTCATGCCAGCTGTCCACCAGCGCCACCTGCTGGTCACTCACGCTCTACTCTCACCATCCACTGGTTCTGCCCATTGTCTGCCAGTTCCACCTATTGGTTGCTTATGCGTCACTCTCACCATCTGTCTACTGCACCCACCAGTCAGTCATATCATATCATAGGGCTGGAAGGGACCTCGTGAGATCATCAAGTCCAACCCCCTGGGAATTGAACCCAGGACCTGCCACATGTTAAGCAGAGGTGTTAGCAGTCACTCCACTGTTGCTCCTTTTCAGTGATTTCAGCTCAGACAGAAAGAGGATTTTTTTTCCTTATATAGCTGCAAACAGCTTCTTCTGTCTTATTAAAATAGCACACAAAAAAGGCTTCACAGAAAGTCTGGCCAGATCTATTCTTTAACAGGAGAACAACTGGGTGAGGCAAAGCCTCAGGCATAGTTTTAGACTAAGCTAATACAAAAACCCCACTCCTATCTTAATGTCACCAGAGTAGAAGGAGGAGGTGACCCCTCTTTTAATATTCTTTTCACTAAGAGTAGCTTTTATCCTTTAACCCACCTGAACAGAGTTTGAACAAGCAAGAGAGTTGCATATTACAAAGAGAGCATTTCATGTTTCTTTTCAGTAGAATTACAGATATTGACAGATTTGTGATCAGATCAACCCAAATACCATTACCCATACTGCCCTGCACCCATAGTGTGACTATGCTAATATGCTCTTTATGCTCATGCAAATACAAAACCCATGCAGATCAGCTTTCCTCCTTAAAAGCTGCTAGGCACAGCTTCTAAACCTGCCTTATATTTGTCTTGCCAGGATAGTTCAGGCTGGAGAGTTCGGGTCTGGGAAAGGAGTAATAGTATGAGTGGCGGAAATAATAATTTTATATGATGTTAGTATTGTTGCAATGACCAAAGTTCCCAGTCAGGATCAAGGAACTCACTTCTCCTGACCTGAGACATTTGGTTGTTTTACTTCACCCCTAATTGTACTCCACCCATTTTTATTGCAAAATAGAGGCTATGTCAAAGCATGTAACTGAGTAGCTGCCATCTGGTCAATATTGCTAAATCACCCAATCCATAAAAAGTAACCTGTCCACATTTTTTATTGTTATTATTGTTAAATATAGAATCCAGAGGAATAAAACACCACCGCCCTCTAACCATAGTTAGCAACACTGCTGAAAAGATTGTTGTCTGATGCTATTTCACCACCGCTTGCTGTGAGAGTCAGAGCCAGGCCAGAAAGGCCATTTTGAGCCAGCTGTCAAGGCCATTTCTCTGCACATGACTAACGCTTCTCTCAGGTTGTGCCAGGCTGAAATGTCACCATCCCTGCAGCAAAAAGCTGCATTCTCCAAAGAAAATTTCACCCTGACTCATATTCATAAATATCTTTTAAAATTCTCTGTTGGTTTCCCATGAATATTCCCTGCAAAAATTGGCTCTTCTGAATGCCACCATCACAGCCAGATGCTCACTCATTCTAGGAAGCCAAGACTAAATAATAGGAATGTCAAAATCACATAGGAAGTTGCTGCAGAGGTGGGAACACAACACAGAGTTATTTACTACCACTTATGTGCCTTATGGACAATGTCAGTCCTCTTTCCCTCATTCTTTCCCCAATAATTGCCTCTCTCTTTTCAATCCCACTGCAAAACTATTCTCCTGCTTTTCCAAACTCTACGTCAGCTTAATGCCACCCACTCTGCTTCTCAGATCTCCTAACTGTCTACTCCCAGCCTTCTGAGTCTTTACTCCAGTCTCCACAGATATGTGTTCTTCTATCTATCTGTTGTTCTTTTCCTCTCCTTCTAAGCCTTTCTCCTCTTTAGTTTATGATTATTCTATTGAGGTCCATATGTCATGCCTGTCTCTGTGGTATCTGAACATATCTGTAAATTGTTTTGTGATCTTTTGTGTATGAAAGACTTAAGAAGGGGATAGCATATGAAATACAAGTTTACTGTTTTATGTTAGTTATAAAATGTTTTAACTGGCTCCCACACTACCCACGCAAGTGAATCAATATATCTTAGATGCTTCTCATTGGAACGCGTCCCAATCTTTAATTTATGTGTCCTAATAACATCCATGTGACATGATATTATCCCCCATTTTACCGATGTAAAAGAGAGGCTAAATGACTTGCTCAAAGTCTCACAGGAAGTCTTTGGCAGAGCAGGGACTCAAACCAGGTCCTATGCTGTAGCCACTGGACCATCCTTCCTGTTTGTATGAAATGACTTTTAAAAGTAGAGAGACAAGGTGGTCAAGGTACTATCCTTTATTGGACCCATTTCTGTTGGTGAAAAAGACAAGCTTTCAAGCAGCAGAGAGCTTTCCTTAATCAGTCAATTTAAGAAAAGACTAATTTTAATCACCAGTTTCCAGAACCCACTCCTGCAAGTCTCACAAAGGAATGAAGTTTTTGAAAAGCCAACCCACACAAAACTCTCCCTTCCCTCCCTGCCACCCTTTAAGAGAAGAGATAGACCTTGCACCAAGGTTTAAAGGTCAACACACTGGGGCTGTATTCGATTGTATGCAAAAGTCTCTCCAAAGGCTTGCAATAATTTGAAAAGATAACATTTGAACAGTCATCCCTCCTTATTGACAAGAGGCTTTGTGTAATTTCCAAAGCTTTTTCTGACTGCATTTTCTGTAGATCAACTTCTGCTCTCTGATACTTCTGGGCAGCTCCCAGTGAAATCATTGTGGTTTGGTCCTTTGTCTCAAGGTGATATAATTATTACCACAGTGAGAGTGGTTATAAATAGAACAGAGTAAAACTCATTCAGAAATGAAATGCCACAGAGCCTAAAGCTTTAGGTACTTTGTCAAGGCCAGATCTTAAGCCAGAAATAAAATACATATTAAAAGCCAAATTTTCTCTCCATGCAAATAGTCAGGCAAAAAGTACATTGCTATGGAAACAGCCTCACCTAGCTAGATTACAGTTCACCACTGCCTCATTTTGCTGTCAGCTCAGAAGCTGAGACAAGAGAGGAACAATACCCAGGGTCCGTCTTTGGGGTGCAGCTTGATAATGGGACAAGTTCGTGACCAGAATCCAGAGCGATGGTCTATCATTAGGGAGGGGGAATAAAAGTTTTAGACTCAAACTCAGTTCAAGGCTGCCAGCTGTGGCGAGGAGCAGTGAGACCAAAGATAAAGCTTACACAGTTCTCCAACACCCCTTCTAGACAGATGAGGAGTGGTGTTAAGACACTGTGCAGATAGCTACATCCAGTCCTTGTAAATCAGGAAAATGCTTGCATAGCATGGCCACAGAATATCCAAAGAGTTCAGCACCCAGAGTTCAAGTATACAGCACTCCCCAGTTGGAAGCAAATTTTCAAAACAGCTCAGCTCCCATTTAGGCACCTAACTAAGGACTGGACGACTAGAGGATCAAAGGTATTTGGCATCCAGCAGCTACCTTTGTGATGTTCGTTTTTTAAAACAGCACTGCATCCAGCATCCTGAGCTCTCTTGAAAGTCTGGCCACTGCTTTAGCTTTTTCACTTCGAGCTAGGATCTCGTGACCATCGGGCCCTGACACAGGGTGCTGTGCTCTTTTGAAAATTTTGCCCATGGGTTTAGAAAGCAAAAGAGGTGTAGTCCAGTAGAAAATTGTAGCTAAATACTGGGGGCTAAAAGGTTCATCTGACGTTGTATTTGAGCAAAAACACCAATAGAACAGATCATTCTAGCCTTGCTTCACAGTTCAGTAGGTACAGGCCCTCACCAACCAATGTCTAGCTTGACTAGTTTGGACTTCCCACCTCTCCCTGCCCTCATGAAGTAGGTGCCTGCATTTCTTGTTTTCACTCAGATGGAAGTGGAGGGTGCTGCTGAATGAGGCCTCCTGCCTGACAAACAGTACTCATTTGCCATACCCTTCACAGCTTCCAGAAGTCGATGGAAATCAGCTAATGCCTTCCCTTCAGCAAAGATGCTTTGCTCAGCTGCTCCCTCTGTGCTTGTGGCCAAACCCAGTACAACACAACCAGGTCACTGCAGGAGACCCACTGTCCTAGATTTAAACCCAACTGCCTTTCTCAGTGAGGATGAGGTACAGGAGCACCTAGCAGGCAAGAGAAAACATGAGGAAGAAGAAGATGAGCTGTGTGATTTGCCAGCAGACAATCCACTTCATGGTGAGTACACTCAGGTCCCACTTCTTGGAAGGGTACTTTAAATCACAATTGTTATGGTGCGTTACATTCAGGGGTCAGCATCAGATATCAGCAGTTTCCAGCCATCACAATAGTTTTTCTATAATCTCAGCTCCAGGTTGGGACACAAATAGGGACAGAAGCCAGAATCTCTTGCTCCTAAGAGCAGAGGACATGAGCTAGAGGACTCACCTCACTGGGTGGGGACTACAGCAAAGAGCAAAGCAATAGCAGGGCCACGCCAACACAAATGGCTGGTGTGTAACATGTATTCTTAGGGCAGAAAGTAGCTGTGTGGCAAACACTGACTTTCTAAAGGTAAACTTTCCTACTAACTCACTGGACGGTGCAGGACCAGAGTTTTAGAAAAGACCAGAAAAGTTAGGCCTATATGTAATAGAGAAGGAAGTACTGGTTCTAGGTGGCAGCAATGAGAAATTCAGGGGTCGTATGCTAATCTGTATAGATAGCCATAAAAGTCAATGCAGCCTTTTTAAAATGTCAGTGCAGGTGACTGCACATCTTGTTAGTTCCTATCTGTGAGCAAGCAAAGCTGGGGGAGTTGTGGGACTTGCGATGGTCAGGCTGGCATCACAGAAAGAAAATTCTACTCATTTTTTCTCAGCACATATTCTAATGGGAATAATGGTAAATGCTTCTTAAGGAATAAACCTATTGTTGAAGGAAAGAGCTGGCTCCTGCTGCCATTCTGCTGGATGGGAGCTCTGCCATGTGGCCAACAGAGCACAGCAGAATCAGGTCCATAACTGCAATGAATGAGGCCACATTGTGGTAATGGGGTGGGGTGTTGGGAGTGGTAGAAGCGGGGAGCCAGTTTCTGTCTCACTACCACTGATTCAATGCCCACAGGAAGAACTTATGGATGGTGAGGGGTCACAATAAGGTCTTCTGTACGATTAAGTGAAAGCTAAGCTGCAATGTCTAGATGCCAAGCTGGAGCCAGATTCCCCCAAGGTTAATGGGAAGTTCTGGTTCTGCATTCCAGTTCAGCACCATCTCTAGTCACACAACATTAGTGTTCTTCTTCTGGTAAACGAGTACTAAAGCAGGGAATTGACTACTGCCATGTCCGAAACGATAATGACCAGCTAGACACTTGAGGTTACAGTCAGTGTGGGTTACCCTTGTGGGAATTCCTGTTGGAGATTTTAAACTAGTGCCTCCTGATAGCATCTGTAACTGCGTTTTGAAACAGAGCAATGTATCCTATTGGTCTTCCTGGGAGTTATGGCTCCTGCAGTGACTCATCCTCCTGCAGAAACCCATTGTAAGCACTGAAAGGATTCTGATGGAGTGCATTGGAACGTCCCCTGATGCACACAAATTATGTTCTACCAGATTCATGTCACAGGAGTGGCATTGTGTCAGCCTCAGTAAATTGGCCTGGGAGTTTGGATTTTATGGAAAATCCTACCACACAACTGTACTGCCCCCCACACCCCCCGCAAAGGTCAAAAGGACCCTTCCTCCACTTAGTTGGATAGCCTTTTATGGGAAAGGTGCTAGTAGCCATCCCCCATCCTCTCCTAATCTCTATTATGGCTCTAGAGATGGCTTCTCCGTATGCTGTAGCAAGGTCTCCAGAAAAGGCAGAGAGGCAAGGATCTCTGTGTGGAGACCCATCTGGCTTAGACTCTGATCTAATGGGCATTGCACTTCCATTCCATTGTCATTGACTTCAACTTCCATTGACTTCAGTGGGCTTTGGAGCAGTCGCTAAGGAGCCAATGGGGATTGCTTCACAATGCAGCAACTGGTACGCCCAGTAATTCCCAGTGTTTCATAACTAGGTAATCATAGGACTAGGAGGGACCTCGCAAGGTCACCTAATCCAATCCCCTGCACTTTGGCAGGACCGAGTATTATCTAAACCTGTGGTTCCCAACCTGTGGCCCAGGGATCAAAAGTGGCCCATTAGAGCTTTCAAAGTGGCCAATGTCTCCTTTTCCATAGACTGCAAAAGGAACCACTGCCTAAGGACCCATGCAGAGTATGTTTCTTTACTGCTATAAGACTGGTCCAGGCTCCTTGCTGCAGCCAAAAGGATCAGAGATCAGTGCTCCCAACCCCCCTGACTCTCACAGCAAGCCCGGTGAAGTGATCCGCCTGCACACATAGGCACTAGGATCTGTGCTATAGCCAGAGGGAGGGAGCACTGATCTTCCGTTCCCCTGGCTGCAGAAGGGAGCCACTGCCTAGGGCAGCAGTTCTCAACTACCATGTCAGGACACATTACCATGTCACCACACAGTGGTAAGTGTGTTGCAGAGAGCCAAGAAGATAGCTGGATTTGACCGGGGGGTGGGGGAGGGCTAGTGTGTTCTGAAGGGTTGCAACACACCACCAAGCATGTCACCACCCACAGCAGGTTGAGTGCCACCAACCTGGGTGCAGTGTGCAGAGCTACGGGATATGTGCACTTACCTTGCAGCAGCCAGGGAGACGGGGGATCTGTGAAGAGGCAGCCTCCTCACTGAACTCCTTCCATTTGGCTGCAATTGTGGGGGGGGGGGTGGCGAGCCTGCTGGCAGAAGCTGGTGGCCTTTCCAGGTTGTAAAAATAAGATCTGTGGCCCTTGAGACAAAAAAGTTGGGAACTGCTAATCTAGACCATCCCTGACAGGTATTTGCCTAACCTGCTCTTAAAAATTTCCAGTGATAGAGATTCCACAACCTCCCTAGACAGCTTATTCCAGTGTTCAACTGTCCTGACAGTTATGAATTTTTTTCCTCATATCCAACGTAAACCTCCCTTGCTGCAGTTTAAGCCCATCACTTCTTGTCTTAAACTCAGAGGTTAAAGAGAACATTTTTCTCACTTCTTGTAACAATCTTTTAGGTACTTGAAAAATGTTGTTATATTCCCCCCTCAGTCTTCTTTTCTACAAACTAAACAAACTCAGTTTTTTTCAGTCCTTCCTTACTGGTCATGTTATCTAAACTTCTAATCATTTTTGTTGTTCTTCTCTGAACTTCTTCCAATTTGTACGCATCTTTCCTGAACTCTGGTACCCAGAACTGGACACAATAATCCTGTTAAGGTCTAATTCGTGGAGTAGAGCAGAAGAATTACATCTCGTGTCTTGCATACAACACTCCTACTAATACATCCCAGATGGTGTTTGCTTTTTTCGCAACAGTTTTACACTGTTGACTCATATTTAGCTTGTGATCCACTATGACACCCAGAACTCTTTCTGCAGTTCTCCTGCCTAGGCAGTCATTGCCCATTTTGTATTTTTGCAACTGATTGCTCCTTCCTAAGTGGGGCACTTTGCATTTGTCCTTCCTGAATTTCATCCTATTTACTTTAGACCATTTCTTCAATGTGTCCACATAATTATGAATTTTAATTCTATCCTCTATAGCAGCGGTTCCCAACCTGTGATCCATGGACCACAAGTGGTCCATGAGGGTACTGCAGGTGATCCATGGGGGGGGGAGATAATTACTGCAGGTAAATGTACTCTGATGAGTGCAATATGTTTGTGAGTGAACACAATAAATTATTAGAAATAGCTGCATTTTTAATACTCCTTGATATACAAGTTCAACCTCCATCAGCCATAGGCTATGTTAAAAATGTTTAAAAGGGCTTGGTTGTATGGTGGTCTGCAAAAGCTTTCAGTAATGATGTAATGGCCCGCATAAAGGAAAAGGTTTGGAACCACTGCTTTATAGCATTTGCTACCCCTCTCTGCTTGATATCATCCACAAATTTTATTAGTGTACTCTCTAAGTCATTATCTGAAACACTGATGAAGCTATTGAACATAACTGGACCCAGCATCGATTCCAGCAGGACCTCACTCAATATGCCGTTCCAACTTGACTGTGAACCACTGATAACTACTCTCCATTAACAGTTTTCTAACCAGTTTTGCACCCACCTTATAGTAGTTCCATCTAGATCGTATTTTCCTAGTTTGTTTTTGAAAAGATCATGCAAGACAGTATCAAAAGTCAAGATATACCACATCTACTGCTTTCACCCCATCCACAATGGATGTTAGTCCATTAAAGAAAGCTATCAGGAGTGCCTCGGGGATTCCCTAGCTATCATGCCATGGATTCTGAATCATCTCTGTACCTCAGCTCATTGTAAAAGCACTGGACGAAGCAGGAATGCTGCCCTGTGAGAGTGGGTTTGCATTTCCTATCCCTCAAATCCTTACCTGGGACCCCTCCTCAAGATCCTATTTCCCAGAACTCCCTGATAATCTTAGAAGGGTGACACCAGACTGATAAAGCAACTGCACGTGCGCGCATGTGTGTGAGAGAGAGAAAGAGAGATCAAGGCACCTCTAATGGTAAACTACAGGAGCTCTGGTGAAGAAAGGGGGCTCTGGGGTTTTATGATCAATATCATATTCACAGATAAAGGCTTATGGCTGCAACAGAACCCTGAATGATCCTGAGGCTGGACTGAACATTCATTTCAACACTAGCCCATCATATCACAGCATTACAAAGGATAAAGCTATCCAGCAAGACGACCACTGCCACCAAGGGTATAGAAATAGTGTCACTTATAATAAATAGATGTATAACCTTATTACAGTTTATTTACAATGACAACTTCAGCACTGCTGGGAGTGAGCAAAACAAATAAAATATTCCTTTATGAGGGCCCAATTCCCTGCACTCTGGAGAAAAGTGATTTCATCTCCATTGATTTCATATCCTGTAGGCTGGGACCAGATATGCTAGAATTACTTCACTGACAGCTCTCTTAATTTTGCTAACCGCTCAGCTGGATGCCGGTTACAATGTGAATGATTTTGCTGCTTTGCTTGCTATGTATAAAATTCAACAGTGCTTTCTCAGAACAGATTACTCTAGCAGCTGAGCAAATAGAATCTTCTCCATCAGGTGAATAGATAGGGAAAGGCCCTGCTCTGAAGCTGTGCATGCCGTGTGTCGATGCTGATAGAAGTAGCTCTTTATGAAATTATTAACATCTGGTATTTGCATACATGCAACTATAACCAATTATCAAAACCATTCAGAAATGCAGCGGTTCTAGTACGAAACTAATGTGAGTGGGACAAATGTTCTGTTGGCGCAAATTGGCACAGCTCCACTGCATACATTCACAAAGAACTATAACCCCTTTCCCCCAAACCTACAGGCTGAATCCAGAGCTCCTGCCTCTGTTGTAGTTCAGCCTGTCCTTTGACAAAATCCCATTGAGTGAAACAAATCATTTTGCTATATAAGACCCTTGGGATTTGGCCCTTCCATAATGCAGTGTGGCGGTTATGGATTTAACCACACTGAAGTCAGGAAATGATTAAGTTAAGTTTGCCATCCAAACGCAACCGCCACTCCGTGAGCTGAATGGACCTCAGCTCTCACCCAGTATGACCATTGCTGAGTTCCTTACACATAGTGAGCTCAGTTTTCCACAGTCTTGTACTCATGTAGTCATTTACAGCCATGGAAAACTGCAAGGCAGTGGATGAGCAGGCCCAGTACTGTAATTATTTGTTAGTCTGTTAAATACATACAGTGGGCCTAATCCTCTGCTGCCATGAAAGAGCAGTTACTGCTGCTGTCAAGCAAAGTAAAGTTGACTTTAAGCCACTATTGAATCCTTGATTCTGGTGCCATTCTCTGCTGGCCTAGATGTTGGGCACAGGGTAGAGTAGTCTGAGGTCTTACTAAATTGTGCTGGCTGCTCATTGCCCTAGAGGACCGGAGATGGCTCGGGCACAGCAACAACATTCCTTTCACCAAGGCACATCTTGTGCACTGACCACGGAGGCAGGATGGTGTAGAAGCTGCTTTAGTGGCTCAAAGTCACCTGAAGTTCATCCCTCATCCATGATAGGAGAAAAAATTGGCCCCAAATGAGCAAAGTAATCAAGTTCATGCTGTTGAGAGAACTTTCTTTTTTATTTCCTCATTTGTGTGGACTCAAATCCATAATGCCCAGGGGGTAATGCTGAGTAGATAGATAGATAGGTGGGTAGGTAGATAGATGTGGGGCATTGGAAAGAAAGAAAGAAAAATGAGTTGGTCACCATACTGAATAACATACGGATTTAGATGGTGCCATACAAGGTTTGCAGTGTCTACCTTTTTGAGGCTCAGCATGTTTTTCTGCTGTCTCTGTGTGATAGCCCCCTCCCAGAATCTGGTGAGGTATGTCACTACATCTCCCTGATCTCCACTTCTCAACCCCAAGTTACCCAACTTTTGCTAGGTGACCACCTACTCCTCAGTCAGTCCATACTACACTCCTGCAATTACTCAGTCCCAGGAAGCAGAGGTGTGCCCTGCAGCCAAACAGAGCGGTCCTCCAGTGAGCACCCCTAGCCCCCAGATACCAAACTGCATGCTTCCATCTTACAGGAATCAGGACCCTTACCTAATTACTCTAGGCTCACAAAATGAGAGTCCTGTGGCACCTTATAGACTAACAGATTTCTTCATGCATAAGCTTTCGTAGGTTCCAGCCCACTTCATCAGATGCATCTGACAAAGAGGGCTGGAATCCAAGAAAGCTTATACCTGAAGAAATCTGTTAGTCTATAAGGTGCTGCAGGACTCTGTTTTTGCTGTACACAGACACACAGTTACCTCTCTGGAAAGTTGTGTGCTCATAGACACTGAGTTGCTCATTTATCAAAGAAACGAGAATGCCCACCTCTACTTAGAATCATAGGGTTGGAAGGGACCTCATGAGGTCATCTAGTTCAACCCCCTGCCAGAAAATGCAGGACCGCTCCCACTAAATTATTCCAGCTAAAGTTTTATCCAGCCAGGCCTTAAACATCTCCAAAGACAGAGATTCCACCACCTCCCTAGGTAGCCCATTCCAATGCTTTACCACCCTCCTAGTAAGAAAGATTTTCCTAATATCCAGCCTCGACCTCCCCAGCTGCAACTTGAAACCATTGCTCCTTGCTCTATCCTCTGTTACTACTGAGAACAGCCGAGCTCCATCCTCCTTGGAGCATCCCTTCAGGTAGTTGAAGATTGCTATCAAATCCCCCGTCTTCTCTTCTGCAGGTTCAATAAGCCTAGTTCCTTCAGTCTTTCTTCATAGGGCTTGTGCTCCAGCCCCTTGATCATTTTTGTTGCCCTCCGCTGGACTCTTTCTAATTTGTCCACATCCTGTTTGTAGTGGGGAGCCCAAAACTGGACACAGTATTCCAGATGCGGCCTCACCAGTGCTGAATAGAGGGGAATGGTCACATCCCTCGATCTGCTGGCAATGCTTCTTCTGATGCAGCCCAGTATGCCACTGGCCTTTTTGGCAGCAGGAGCACACTGCTGACTCATATCCAGCTTCCCATCCACCAGGACCCCCAGGTCCCTTTCTACGGTGCTGCTACTTAGCTGATTGCTCCCCACTGCCTGTAGCAGTGTTTTTCCGTCCTAAGTGCAGGACTTTGCACTTGTCCTTGTTGAACCTCATGAGATTTCTATTGGCCCACTGCTCCAATTTGTCAAGGTCTTCCTGAATCTTCTTCCTGCCCTCCAGCGTGTCTACCATTCCCCTCAGCTTGGTGTCATCTGCAAACTTACTGAGTATGCAATAAATCCCATCATCCAGATCATTAATGAAAATATTGAACAGAACTGGCCCCAGGACCAACCCCTACGGCATACCAGTCGTTACTGGTTGCCAACTAGACATGGAGCCATTGATTCCTACATGCTGAAATCATTGATCTAGCCAGTTCTCTATCCACCTTACAGTCCACACATCCAACCCATACTTGCTTAATTTGCCAATGAGAATGCTATGGGAAACCGTATCAAAAGCCTTGCTAAAACTGAGGTATATCATATCAACAGCTCTTCCCACATCCACAAATCCAGTTATCTCATCATAGAAGGTGATGAGGTTCGTCAGGCATAATTTACCCTTGGTGAATCCATGCTGACTATTTCTGATAACTCTATTTTCCTCCAAGTGTTTCAGGATGGATTCTTTGAGAATCTGTTCCATAATTTTTCCAGGGATTGAGGTGAGGCTGACAGGTCTGTAATTCCCTGGATCCTCCTTTTTGCCTTTCTTGAAGATAGGCACTATATTTGCTTTTTTTCAGTCCTCCAGCACCTCCCCCATTTGCCACAAGTTTTCAAAGATGATATGTGGTACTGCTACCTCATTGGCCACCTCCCTCAGCACCCTCGGATTCAGGTCTTCTGGCCCCATGGACTTGTGCACATCTAGCTTCTTTAGGTAGTCCCTAACCTGACCTTCTCTCACCAAGAGCCTCTTTTCTTCTCTCCAATCTACCATACCTAGTGTTATGGGCTGGGATCTGACCCTGCCTGTGAAAACTGAAGTAAAAAAAGCATTGAGCACTTCAGCCTTTTCCTCATCCTTCACGAGAATACCTGCGCTATTCAATAAGGGACCTACACCAGCCCTGATCCTCTTCTTGTTATTGACATACTTGTAGAACCCCTTCCTGTTATCCTTCACATCCCTTGCTAGCCGCAATTCCAATTGTCCTTTGGCCTTTCTGATTTTATCCCTGCAGTCCCAAGCAATATCTTTATATGCCTCCTTAGTCATCTGTCCAAGCTTCCACTTCCTGTAAGCTTCCTTTTTATGCTTTAGTTCAGTGCAGAGTTCTCTGTTCAGCCACACTGGGCGCCTTCCACATTTGCTGTTCTTCCTGCTCAACTTTAGATAAAAGAAATACTAGTTTGTTGACTAGAACCTGATTTTAAGTGAATATATAGCAAATCAATGCACACTCATTTCATAAAGCAGTCACGAGGTACCACATGCAAATAAAAATATAAGATGCATTCTAACCTAACATCACTGCCCAGGATTACTCACAAAGTTCAGCTGTATGATGGATTAGCAGCCAGTCTCAGCCTCTCCATAGACAGGGCCCAATCCTTCCTGTAATTGGAGATGTTTTTAAGATGGTGTTTCTCTGTTCAAAAGCCTCCCCCAGTTCAAAGTGCGTCTCCTTTCCAACTCTCTTCAGCCCCGACTCTTCCTGGGCTGAGGTAATGCTCTTTGCTCCCCTTGAGCCAGGGAACTCAGTTTGCATTGTCTTTGTCACATACCTCTTCAGCCTCCATGCTGCCTCCCTCCTGGTAGCATGTTTCGCATTTGTACCAATACACGATGCAGCAGGAGACATAATACCATAATGGTAAGACAGAGCTTTTTATGGGTATTCAAAAGGAAATCTTGCATGGCATATTTTGCATCAAACCACACAATTACATGGCAGGAGCAAACAAAAAATATTGCACAGATCATGTCCCAGTGGGCATCACGTGACACTCTGATGCTAAGGGAGGATGATGTTACGTATTTCCAAGAAACATTTAAACCTTCCCCAAGAGTGAGAACAGCAGCACTTGCTTCCAATCTCTTGTGCTACCTTACTAAATGGAAACAAGCTTTCTATCTGTCTATCTTAAAGTTTCATAAAGCCCCCTATAACCACAGTATCTGAGCACCGCCCATGTAAAACTGATAACAGCACCACAGTCCTTAGTAGACTTCATAGAGTCTATAGCACTTCTCCCTTCCCAGGATGATAACTCTACTTAAGTTAGGCTTTTTCATTTGATTGTTTTTTAAGATGATGTTTGTTTATTTACTTTGGCTCAGGATTTACTGGGTTCTCCTTGTTAGTCTTGTATAGTATGGCAGTGCCCAAGGATGAACCAAGAAGGAGGCTCCATTCTCAATGCTAGGCCCTGTGTTAGATGTTCACTGCCCTGAAGAACTTCCAATCTAAACAGCGGTATACTGAGGGGTGGGCAGAGACATAGTCCCTCAGGCATCAGACTGCAAGGTGCGCCAGCCCAGCATCCCATCCCAAAGGATCAGGCAAGGGGATGTGAGGCCAACCCAGCCAGACAGGAGCTACAGATAATTGGAGGTGGGGCAGTGTGGTGCAGCTGGCTGGGCTGGATGACTCTTCACAATGGATTGTGGGGCGGGGGAACACAAGAGGCGCTAGGGACTCCCCTTAGCACCTCCCTCCTTGTGCATCATGAAGGGCTGGTTCAGCTCCCTCCCTAGGCTGGGGAAGAGGTGGGGGAGGAAGAGGACACCCCATGGCAGTTGATGTGCTGGGCTCCAGGGCTGGAGCAGCAGGTAAATGCAGGCCCATCTCTTCTTGGGAGCCAAGGGCACAGGAAGAGCTATGGGTGTCCCTTAGCTCCCACCTCCCTCCACATCATGAAAAACTGGCCCAGTCCCCCTTTCCCCAGCTGGGGGTTGAGACTGCCCCATCAGAGCCAGTGCTGGGCTGCAGGGGTGAGGAGGGCACTGTGCACTGGGTCAGTAGCTGGGGGGACAGCTGAGCCAAGCCAGGCCTTCACCTCCCCAGTCTCTCCACACACAGATATATAACCCCCTCCCTGAGGCAACTGGGGAATGGCACCAGGACATCTCTCGACCTACACAATGGGAGAGTGTGCAAATGTAGACTTGGCTGCAACATGCTGGAGATCCTTGATATGCCACTGAATCTAAATAGACAAGACAGAGGCAGGGTGGGGGAAGAACAAGCAGAGTGAGCAATGTGGGGGTGGCAAATATCAGGTTAGTGCCATGATTTGTTTTTTATTCCTGTGGCTTTACTTTGGAGGGGATCTGCTGAATGGAAGAGAAGACAGGAGGTAGGCAGATGGACAGGGCAAGAGAGAAGAGGGTAAGAGGGGCAGATGTGGAGTGAAGCTGAGGTGGAAAGACTGTGAGGGAGGGGAAAGGGCAGGGGAGAAACAGCTAATCAGCACAGGGAAGAGACAGTCCACTCAGACCTGTGGTTTTCAGAATGGCCAAAGGACCAAAGCTCCTTGCTTTGACTGTTTCTGCTCTTAACCAAGTGAAGTCTCTGACTAGCTCCTTTATAGCATTCTCACATGCCTATACTGGGGGTGGGAGGAAGACACATTGTCAGTCCTAGCACCTCCACAGTGGGGGCTCCAAAGTTCTGGGTGCTCTGGGAGCGAAGGCTGAGTGGGACATTGGGAATTCCAGTTGGGGTGGAATGGGGTGTCAGCGTTGTGTCATTCTTGTGGTGAAAATGCCTTTTCAAAGAGAAGGGTTTTGTGGCAGTTCCTGAGGACCATCAGACACTGGAATTAGTGATTTCCTCTGGAAGACTATTTCATAGTTGGATTCCCTCCAAAGAAAATGCTTTGTTCTCAGCTGTCATGCACTTGATCCTGGGCTTTGTGGTCTGCATTGTCCCAGAGAAGCACAGACATCATGGCTGTTCATAGATCATAAAGCTGGTGTTTGGTCCACTATTTGCTTTGAAGATTAGGATCACAGCCTTAAATTGTCAGTGGCAGCTGACTGGGAGCCAGCAAAAGAACTTGACCACAGCCTGATCCACTCACAGAAACCTAACCAAGGAGAAGGCAGGCTAAAATTCTTAACCTATACCCACTGAACATGTCAGCTGTGATTTTTCATTGCACAAACATGCTCTATTTTCATTTCTTCTCATCAAACTTTGCAAAGAGACCATCATGGGCAGACAAGACGTGCTGAAGAGTTTTGGGGATTGCCCCAAGGGCTGGGAGCTAGACAAAAAACATGACTCCAGAGTTCAAAGAGCATGCATAGAGTATGTTGGTGGGTCCTTCACTAAGCATGATCATTACATGTAATCTTGAATCACTGTTCCTTCCATTTATTCTCTTATACTGCTGGTTGGGAAAGGCAGATATTTTTTGTGTTATTTCTGGATAATGACAAGTCTGACTTTCTCATTTAAACTAAAAAGTATTCTTAATTCTTGTGTAGAATTACAAACACTAAAAGGGATTTTTAAAAAAATGGTGTTACAAATTGTATTACTAGAGCACCTAGGAACCCTATTCATGGACTAGCACCACCTCCTGCTGGGGACCATACAAACACAGAAGGAAAAGATGGTGTGCAACTCAAAAAGGTTACAATGTAAAAACCCTCTGTTTTTACACTGATGCCAGGCATGAACAATTTCAGTTTAAGGCTTCTGTTTCTTATTCAGATTCACAAACCTCATCATCTGTAGTTTCGGCAACTCCTGGGCCATGCAGTCCAATTTCACAAACACCTGTGATGTCATAGGTTTTCACCCTAAAACAGGAATTAAGACATTCATTTATTTAATAACATAGATAGCACTGTCCAGACACATGAACGCATTGGAACAACAAAGTATTGCAAACCATTCCAATTCTGAATAAATATTGTCCAGTCAGTATACACTACCTACTGGAGCCAAAGGATTTGGGATCAGGGCAAAATCAACATTCCACCCTACTGAACAAAAGAGAGCAATTCCTAACGAACAGGGCAAAGAGAGAAGAAATGAGTAAATGTTTACATGTAGATTTTGATGCCACTATTTAGCTCGCTGATTCACCGTACACAGATATAATACTCCTGTCTTATATGTGGTGTTAGCAGGTAGCACTCACATATAGCAGTAGGGATGTGGTATGCATGTTTTCACATGTTGTTGACTTTATAACTGGGACCTGCTAAAAGCATTTTCTTCTCACTCTTTCAAGAATGCTGCTGCTTATAACGACTTCTCCTGCCTAGTCAATGAAAGGCATTAAAGCTAAATGCTCCCTTCTTACTCCTCAATATATGCACATGCAGCTCACCAGTGAATAGAGTAGACTCACAGGGTTGGAAGGGACCTCATGAGATCATCTAGTTCAACCCCCTGGGGTTTGCACCCTGGACTTTCTGCGTGTAAAGCAGATGTGCTAGCCACTACACAAGGATGTGATGCCAGTAGGCACTGAAGCATGCATGTGTAGACAGCATTTCTCAATATCGTAAATGTTACAGGTTTTTTTTAATACAGTTTTATAAAATGGAGGCCATCAAACCAGGATTTGGTACTTTCTCCTCTGACCTCCTTTTCTGTAGGATGGTCCATTTGTAGAGCACATTTTCCTGAGGCGACAGGGCAATTGCCTCCTGATAATAGGCCCTGTGTGATGTGACCATTTGTAAATTAAGGGGTTTTTTGTAAGGTCATCTTTAAGGTCTTCTGTATTTTGTATTGCTTTTTTCCAAACTGGTGTGAGAATTTTTTGTCACAACCTCAGTCTTTGGTCTTTTAATTCTTCCACTTTAAAATTGAGGGCATGCCTTCTATCCATTGTTTTAACAAGAGTCTTAGCCTGTAATCAGGCAGGAGCAGAGGCTACATGACAAGTTAATGATAGTATGAGAGTGTAGAGGGAGAAGCAAGGACCCTGACTAACACAGGGATATAAGCAACAGTTCCTGATCTATAAAGGTTTCCAGGTGCAAATAATAACAAATAGCAACAACAAGCTAGTGAACAGTTTGTCTGAGACCCCTATAATAGGCTTAACCTCTCATCCCTGTGTGACTAGTGTGTTTCTTTCAGAACAATGTAAAAACCTGTTTACCAAACTGGTAACCATTATTTGATTTGGTCTGTGATTATCCCTTTATTAGCTGCTCTTTGTGAGCATCCTCGGGTCTAAAGTCTGATTTATACAGATGTTCACAGGAAGCAGACTGCAAACCTGCAGCTGCTACTTATTGATCCAAGAAAGGAAATTACTGGTATAACAAAACAAAATTCTCTCTGGCTGAAAGCACTTAGCAGTCATTTTCGTCATCCAATCAGGGCACAAAACAATATCATGTGACATAGGCAACCAGACACAAAGCTCATGGAATGCACTCTAACTGTGGACTAAATATTTGCTCCAAGCATTTCACAATCAATCCCATGTGTTTATAAGAATTAACAGCACCATTTGTAAAAATCATTATCTCTTTGCAGCCAAGCAGAAGATATGGACTAAATTCACTAGAGGCTAGGTACGCCCTGAGCAAGAAGTGGTGTATGATTTGCACAACCCCAAGACTAACCCAGGAGGCACTGTGAGTCAGACAGTCCACTTTGAGCTGCAGTTCTCTCTAAATCTTCTTTCTTCCCTGGCAGTAGTTATTTACAGCTGGCCTACACCAGCAGCATGCTGTGACTCTTCTAGTCTGGCTAGTAGGTAACCCAAGCCTCTGTCTGCTATTCCTATCCACTTGCTCCAGGGAAAGAATAAAAAGGCACATAGCTCTACTCATTTGAACCCAATGCCTGGGTTGTGGCATAGTGGCCTAAAAGGAGCAACCATTCCACAGCATGGATCCATAGTCACAACCACACAATAAAAGAGATGGTTTATAATGAATAATTTCACCAACTCTAACTTTTTAGGACCCATGTGGTTGGCAGTTTTGCTGGGCAACCGTGTCTCTTATCCCTCTGTACCCCCAGATTCCTCTTCAGCAAAATGGAGTCATGATACTAATTGCCTTTGTAAAGCTCATAGAGATCTACTGAGGAGGAGCACCACATAAGAGCCGGTTATTATTATTTAGTACAGTTTTGCTGATTTTGAAGGAAGCCCAGATGTGAATTGAATGATTTTCCTTCAATCAACCTACTGTACGCCCCTGTGAGTGCATGCACAACACACGCATGTGTGCCCTCACACACATCTTTGATGGGAGGTGTTTGGTGGACAGCACTTGAATTGTTCCTCTGTCTAAATAAGCAGAACCAGTCAAACTAACTCTGGTTAAAATAAAAAAAAACTTCTCTAACAGTTCCTCAAATTTCTGTGACCTCTCTGAAACAAAGCTTCCGCTATTTTGCCAAAAGCAAATTACCATTAAAATTCTTCAAAAGTTATTCCCCTCCACACCTTGCATCTTGCTGCAGAGAGAGCTCAGCAAGGCCTGTTCCAAAACATGGTCAACATTTAATTGTCCCTCATTAGGGGGGAAAGAGCTCATTATTCTGCTTGCCTAAAGATGTGTCTGACCTGTTATTTTTAGCTTCCCTACTCACACAGCTTAGGGTGCCCACCTATCAGTTTTTCAGTCACACTATCTGGTAATTACACATTGTGTTCAGGGCCAGGGTGAAGGCAACTTTATTCAGGGTGATTTGGATTGAGGGAAGGGAAATTGAACCTTTAAAAGCCCCTACATACTGCTGCTCCATTTCTGCAATGCTTCAACAGATAGCAGCAGGATGCTAAACGCTATGCATCACTAGCAGAAAGCTCTACCCAGAGCAATTTGTACGTATCCAATTAGAATCAGTCTCCTTGACTTGGTCAGTCCCTTTTAATAAGGGGTAAGAAACCACTTTAATAAAGATTAGCCACGCTGCCATATGTCTAGCTAAAAACCACAACACAAGCTCTTTGAAATCAGCAAGCAGCCTCTTTAAGTACAAGGGGAACCCCCACAGACATATCTAAGCACCTAGACAGACAAATTTCATTTTAATGCCATCAGTGAAGCATGACTTAATAACTGGCTCCTTTAAAGAAGGCTAACTTCCACCAGAGCATTGGCTGAAACTAACTGAGTCTCACCGTGACAAACATCAGTAAAAGTGACCTGAAATACCTGGCTGGGACTCCTGTAATCAAAACAGATTAAAAACAGAGGAGAAAAAGAAAGGTGAACTCTTTTAAAAACAAGAATAACAGATAATGATGCCCAAGATGAAATCTCTTTTAAGACACCAGCTAGCCTCTTTTCTAAGGTCCAGCCAGCTCAGGGACACAGAGAAAAATTGGTTCAAAATACATGCAAATAAATCCACCCTTTCTTCTATAACTTTCCAAACATACTGTCACAAAACAGGGAAAGCATTGACCAGGACCTGATTCTTTTGTACCCTAAGGTCTTTATACAGCAGGCAGTATAAAGTGGCCATTTGCACTAAGAACTGCTTCCATGGCTCTGGTAGCATAAAAAAGCTGTAAAGCAGAATGACATAAAGGGGCCTTAGTGTAAATGGGAATCACAACCTTAGAGTTATAAGCAGGACTAGCCCTAAAGGTACTGACACCCTAGGAAAGATATACTGTATTTTGGTGGCCTCTTTCCACTTCCTACTGGCCTAGTGGTATAGGACAAAGTTTTAGATGTGATATATTTTGATTTTAGTAAGGTTTTTGACACAGTCCTATATAATCTTCTCATAGGCAAACTAGGGCAATGTGGTCTGGATCAAATTACATAATATAGATTCACACCTGATTGAAAAACCGTACTCCATGGGTTGTTATTAATGGTTTGCTATCAAACTGGAGGTATGTGCCTGGTACAGTCCCTCAGGGGTCTGTCCTGGGCCAGTACTTTTCACTATTTTCTTTACTTACTTGACTAACAAGGTGGAGTGCATACTTATTAATGTTGCAGATGACACCAGGCTGGGAGAGGTTGTGAGTGCTTTGAATGACAGGATTAGAATTCAAAAATACTTTAAGAAATTGGAGAATTACTCTGAAATCAACCAGATGAAATTCAATGAAGGCAAGTACAAAGTACTACCATTAGGAAGGAGAAAAGAAACAAAACTACAAAATGGGGAATAACTGGCTATGTAATAATAATGCTGAATAAGATCTAGACGAATAGAGGATTGCCACTTAATAGAGAATAGTCAATTAAATCTAAGTAATAGAGGATTGCCAGTTGAATCTGAGTGAATGTGACACAGCTGAGAAGACTAATGTCATTCTAGAGTAGGTTAATAGAAGTGTTGTATATAATACGTGGAAATTGTCCCATTCTACTCAGCACTGGTGAAGCCTCAGCTGAACTACTGTGTGTAGTTCTGGGAGCCACACGTTTACATGTTACCAAATTAGAGACAGTTCATAAGACAGCAACAAAAATTATAACAGGTTTAGAAAGCCTGACTACAGAGGATATATTTTAAAAAATGGGCATATTTAATCATGAGAAAAGAAAACTGTTCAAATCTTTTAAGGGCTTTTATAAAAAGGACAATGGTCAATAGTTCTCTGTCCACTGAAGGAAGGTGAAGACTGTAATCAGCCTCGGTTAGCTATTAGTAAAGCCTTTCTAACTAGAAGGCTAATTAAGCAAAGAAGTAGGCTTCCAAGGAAGATTGTGGAATCCCCAGTCTTGGAGGGTTTTAAGAACAAGTTGGAAAACACTTGTCAAGGGATAGTCTAGGTTAAGTTGGTCTTATTTCAGTGCAGGAGTTCCTGACCTTTTGAGGTCCCTTCCAGCCATACATTTCTGTGATTCATTATTATAAACAAAGGTGAAGTGAGAATCAGGATCTAAATTTCCAAAAAATTCTCCTGATGTTCTGGTTTTGTCCCAAAATAATAAGGGGTCAGGTCCTCAGCAGATGAAAATTGGAGTTGTTTCATTTATTTTAATTCAGCTACATTGATTTACTATAATTTATGACCTGGTCCTTTCAATGTTAACCCATGTATTAATTGAAGACAGCTGTATTTCTGCAACATCTTGAGTGGCCTACGTTTTGTGGGGTTGGTTTCAGCCAACAGTTCACCTGTAACCAAGTGCCTGTCCACTTGAATATCATCAGCCTCCAGAAGCAAACTCAGAAATTTTTTGCATGGTGTGTTCAACTTTATCTTAGCATGGAGGCTACACATCTGCCCTTTCATCTAACACTAGGAATAGTGCTAGCAAACCTCCCTTAGGTTTGCTCCCTTCAGGTCTCTGCACCATTCCTTTTCTGGCCTGCTACCCCACATGGGTGCTCACCACAGCACCAAATATTTGTAGCAGATCTTAATGCTATGCCTCCATGAGTGTGCTGGTGGAGCAGAGGAGATAGTGGCTATGTCTACACTACAAAAGCTAAGTCAACTTTGTTAAGTTGACTTAATAAAGTCTACTTAAAGTCAACTTTATTAAGTCAACTTAGTGAGTCCACACTTCTCGTAAGTCAGCTTAATGAAGTTGGTTAAGTAGACTTAAGAAAATGTCCTACTAAAAATGTGTTTGCTTAAGTCAACTTTAGTAAGTCAACTTAAGCAGGCACATGTTATTGCATAGGGCTTCTTACGTTGACTTACATAGGGCTTCTTAAGTCAACTTAGATGGCCACATTGCATTAAGTCAACTTAATAAAGTTGACTTAATGCCTAAGTTGACTTAAAGAATGAGTCAACTTAAGCTCATATATACCCATTGACTCCTGAAAGTGGGACAAGGCCAGGCAGGACGATGAAGAAGAAGCAGCAGTATGAAGCAGCACAGGCTTCTTCACTCCCCACTCAGATTTGGCTCCAAGCCCACCATCATTATAAACAGAGGTGGGGCAAAAACTGAATGACTGGCTTTGTGACCTGGTGTGCAGGAAGCACAGAGAAGCTTAACTTTTGCCCCACCAGTCCCCCTCATGATGAAGGGCCACAGGGCCAAATCCAAGTGGGTAGTGGAGTGGTCAATACTTGTTGACCTCACTATTACCATTGCACTAGCTTCTGTGTCAATATCTGCACACCACCACTCAGAACTCAGTTTGGGACATTTCCACAGACTGGGCTGTGGGACCATTAGGTTTGTTATGCCTCTCTCTGGCATGCCAGTGGAATGCACCATGTGTAACATGCATAGGGCTGCATAACACTGCCAGCTTCTATATATAGAAATGGCTCAAGAAAACTCATATCTATTCTTATTTCCCCAGAGATTTTGGAAGCAGATTTGTAAAGCCAATGTAACACTTCCAAAATTTTCTGTCTCATGTCTTCATCCTACACCCTTTATTAGACTAATTTTGAATGCTGTTGTTTGCTATAGCATTGCTAAGCTAAAGTCTCAAGGCAAAAAAAAAAAATCTGTTGAAACTACAGTCACGGGAAGTTTCTTCTTGCAGGGAGAATGCTAATGTATAGTCCTGAACTTTTTAAAAAATAGATCTTGTTTGAATACATAAATAGAATGACTGATTAGATTTAATTAAAAATGCCATCTTCTAGCTTTCCTAGTGGCAAAGTCCTTGATTAGTTCACAGTATTCTATTTAGCCAGCAATTTCATTTCCAGCTGAAATCAGAGCCTGTCCACTCATTCTGTATGTGATCCATAGTTGACCTTGTGTTATTTTAGTGTATTTAATTTGATGAGTTTCAGCTCTGAGAAACTGCTCTCAGTGGAAATGACACTCAGATGCACTATGTGTATACGTTCCCCCATGTTAATACGCCTACTGAAAAACAGTTTGCCAAGCCCTTTCATGAGTGATACCAGTATGGGGGTTAGGACTATTAGAACAATGCCAGCAACATTTTTTCAGCTCATCACAAAGCCTAACATCATTTATTTCAGAGAAACTGATGTACACACCACAAATTTGGGAACCTTCTTTTTCTTAAGGATGTGCTGCTCTTGGACACTTCACCATCCACTGATGTGATGGAGAACATTGAACTGGACAATGCAGTAGCACTTTCTTGTGCTCTGTTTTTGGCATTGCTTGAGAATAATGAAATATCCCATGCAGTGAACCAGTCCCTCAGCTGGTATAAATTGGTGTATCTCTACTAATTTGACCACAGTGATTTCCACAAGGTCAGGATACAGTCCAATGCTCTCCAGCTCCCATTCCCACATTTTCCTTTTCCTGTGTATGAGACCTTAAGTTCCAACCCGTTGTATAAATTTGGTACTGATCTCTACAGCTGATTCTCATCTGTATTCCTGGTATTACCTTTTTTGGATATTTTTGAGACCTTCTTTTAGCTCTCTGATTCCCATGTCCAGATCAGAGAATGAAATCCTATCCAGTTAACTCTCCACCTAATACCATGCCTGACAGTCACAGTGCTCAGTACCTGGTAGTTTCTAAGGTGACATTCAACACAAGAGGTTTCCTGCTCCTCCAGTTCCAGTTTCTTGTCATCATGTTACTGACTCAAGTATGCATGAATGTATTATCCTCTAAGAGACAGTTTAGCAAGAGGAATTATAAATAGATGGCTGTGGTTAGCTAATATGAGCATTCTCTCTTAGCTCAGGTAGCATAGAGGCTTGTAGTTTGAGGGCTGAAATTTCAAGCCCTGATTCCATATTATGCTGGATAGGTGATGACCATGATGTCTGCACATAAGCTCGTTAGTAAAGGGCTATCATTTACTGTCTGTTTGTATAGCACCTTGCACTGTGGGACTCTGATCTGGCTCTTTTCTCGATACTATCACAATAATACTATCAATATAGCATATAGATTCATTACAGAGTGATAAAGTATCACAGACTTGACAGAATATTGCCAATGCTATTGATTTTGGTTTTCTGCTATATTTCACACAAGGGTTTGACAATCAATCATGTTCAGAGTTGTGTGGTGAAAATCTTCCAATGAGAATCCAGGAATCACGAATTAAGTTCAAACTGTGACATCCACATTGGACATAGTGTGAAGAAATTCATATTCTCAGCACTATATTTTCCCCTTTTCATGTTGGAAGCAATTGCTGTTATATCCCTTTTGGCAACTCTCTTCCATGGAGACCCCAAGTTGATGCAACACCATAATCAGGGCATCTATGAGATCTTGAGTACTTCTACCTTCAACATACGTGTGCAAACATGTTTCCCATTTCAGATCGCTGCCCCAATAGTATCGAGAAGACTTAGTGTAAATGACATTTGCTTCTTCAAACTAATAGCAGGGATGTAGACTAATGAGTGATGATTTGATATGCTAGTGAAAAATCCAATAGTTTGGATTTAATTTCTTGAGACAAGCTGCATTAGTTCATACTGAATGAGATGCAGGGATAGTGACAAAACTCATGACAACTTCCAAAGGGTTAGCCATAATAGTCTATTTCAGCAAAACAAACAAGAAGTCTTGTGTCAGTTTTAAAGACAAACAGATTTATTTTTCACATGAGCTTTCGCACCTGATGAAGTGGAACTTTCCCAGTGAAAACTCATGTGAAAAATAAATTCTTTAGGCTTTAAAAGCACCACAGAACTCCTCGTCTGTTTTTCTCAAGACAATTGATTGCGTCTCACATATTCTCACATAACTGGATCAGTTCTTAAAGTATCTGAGTTGTGCCAAAAAGCTGCCATATTTCAAGTGAAGAAATTCACTTACCAGTCTCCAAATAGTATATCATATTAACCTTACTGCCAGTATATGACCACAGAACTGATTACTCACTGGTTTTCTATGTCAGCATAGTGACAGGGCAATAGACATGATTCCAGTTCAGACCGTTACTGTGGATTTTTTTCTGTGGCTCAGAAAGCATTTATGTTAGTTAGGAAGCTGTGTCACATCTTTCCTTGTGTTTTAGCCTCACAGAGATATGTTTTCTTTTAATAGTCAAATCTTCAACCAAAGCAGAATAAGTAACTCTTTCTGAGAGAAAACAGTAGCCCTCTCCAATTAATTTTTCCCATTAGGATGGGTTTGTTTATAATTGAATTGGCAGCTGCCACCAGACCATGGAAATCAAAAGCTATTATCCTTATAGGTCATTTGCTCTAGCAATGCGCATCGCACTAGCACTATCACAGCCAGTCACATCAGGTCAGTGTAGCAAGTGTAGTCACAAATTAGATTAGAAATGTTATGTTCTTATCCCATGTCAGTTTTACAGAATCAGAGAAAAACCAAAAAAGATGCATCTGTTTGTGCTCATCAGTCAACAGCATCCTATTTAGGTGGACAATTCTCAATCTGTGAAGGTCCACCTGCACATACTGCAAATCAGCTGGCTCAGAACAGACCTTTGGAGGCTCCTGATCCTGCTGCTGCTGCTCTGGGGAGGGCTTGTCTCTTTGTGCCACATTAGAGCAGCCTGCAGGTTACTCTAATGTAAGCTCAGATGCAAAGAAACACAAGAAGCTTTAACAAATGCCAAGGATCAGCATGGTATAAGAGCATCCCAGCCATACTCGTCTGGCCATGCCTCTTCCCTCAGTACACTAGCAGCAGGATGTGGGGAGGGATATAAGAGCCCCCATAAAAGTTCTGCACTATAAGACAAGCACCCTTGAACTGCAGTGATGCTCCCTGAGGCTGTTATGCTGACTTTAAGACTGGGTTTAACAAATGCTGGGCACCAGGTCATCATGGCAAACATAGAATCATAGGGTTGGAAGGGACCTCATGTGGTCATCTAGTCCAACCGCCTGCCAAGAAAAGCAAAACCACTCCCACTAAATTATTCCAGCTAGAGTTTTATCCAGCCGGGCCTTAAACATCTCCAAAGACGGAGATTCCACCACCTCCCTAGGTAGCCCATTCCAATGCTTTACCACCCTCCTAGTAAGAAAGATTTTCCTAATATCCAGCCTCGACCTCCCCAGCTGCAACTTGAAACCATTGCTCCTTGTTCTATCCTCTGTTACTACTGAGAACAGGTGAGCTCCATCCTCCTTGGAGCATCCCTTCAAGTAGTTGAAGGTTGCTATCAAATCCCCCCTCAGTCTTCTCTTCTGCAGGCTAAATAAGCCTAGTTCCTTCAGTCTTTCCTCACAGGGCTTGTGCTCCAGCCCCTTCATCATTTTTGTTGCCCTCCGCTGGACTCTTTCTAATTTGTCCACATCCTTCTTGTCAGGGCCATCCCTAGGGGGGAGCGGGGCCCAGGGCGAATCAGTTTGTGTGAGGCCCCCCCATTTTAAACTTTGCAGGCAATGTTCCCTCTAAGCCAGTGGTTCCCAACTTGTGGTCTGGGGACCCCAAGAGGTCCACAGCACTTTGCAGGGGGTCTGCAGAGCCTCTCCCTACCCAGGGCTGGAATCCAGCTACAGCCCTGATGCTCCCTGCCAGGGCTGCCTTTCCCCATCTGTGGCTGTCTCCTGGCAGGGGGATGGAGCCACAGCAGCTCCCCGGCAGGGGCAAGGGCAGGGGACCACAGCTGCCACAGCTCAGCTCCCCTGTGGCGCAGCCAATGGTGGTGGCAGTGCTGCTCACCAGCTGTCCCACTGGTGCGGGCCACAGTCTGCCCATGCAGGCCAGATTACATAATCAGCCAGGGGGGATCCGCAAAGATTTTATTTTTGTTACAAAGGGGTCCCCTGCCTGAAAAAGGTTGGGAACCACTGTTCTAAGCTGATGATGCAGCTGAGCAATTTCCCTGCTGGTTCTCCAGGCCCCAACAGGCTTCTTCCCTGCTGCCCGCTGGCTCCCCAATAACTTGTGCACCCATAACTTGTTCAGCTGCATCATCAGCTTAGAGGGAACACTCGGCAGTGTCAATTTTTCTTTAATAAAATCATAAATTTCTAGCCCTCAGGCTAAAAAGTTGCAGAGAGAAGCAGAAAAACATGACTTGACTTTATCCTAAAGGCTCAAAACCCAGACGTCAGAGAAAATAGCTGCCCCCCCCATTTATTATTTCTTTAAACATCTCTTTATTTTTAAGTGAGTTTTAATGATATATTTCAGCCAGCCTTGTGACTGTTTTTGATGTTTAGAGTAGGCAATATTGAATGTGTCATGGTGATGTTTCATCAACCTCACAGCCAAGTGGACAGGAGCATCCGGAGGTACTCTTTGTGGTTCTGGTTTTCTGTTCAAGATGGGCACACAATTTTACAAGTTTAATAATTTTTCTTAGATCAAGTTTTTGTTAAATTGAAAACTCAGAGAGAGAGAGATGCTATTTTTGGATAATATCAAGAAATAAATTCAGGTCCTCTCTCACCTTAAAGCACTGGATTCCAATTGTCCAATGTATGTTATTTGCTTTATGCTACCTGACTCTCTCCTTTTCCATCTTATTTTAATATATGTATTCACACATTCCTCATTGCTTTGCAGGTGATCTAAGTAATGAAACTCAGGTACTGTTTGAGGGTGAGAGGAAGAAACAAGGGACCTTTGGCCTCCTCTCAGATACCCTCATGTAAAACAAACAAGGAGTCTTGTGGCACTTGTAAAAGCTAACAAATAAATAAATTTGTTCGTCTTTAAAAGTGCCAGAGGATTCCCTGTTTGTTTTGCTAAACTAGACCCACATGGCCACAGTTGCCTTCCTCCTTGCCATGCTTTGGGACTGGTGGTCTGACTGCAATCAATGACAGTGGGGCTTATTTACAGTGCAGAAGGAAGGACAAAAAAACTTCTTTAATGTGTTGATTGATGGCCATTAACCCTAAAACCCCAGTATTTCCTTATAAGCACTAGCCTGGGGTCTTCTCTCTCAGATACAATAGATCATTATCTGCCCAGAGAAGTTTGCTCAAAAAGACATCCCTGAAGACTGAAAAGTCTTGTTAAATGTAGAAGGAAAAAAGTTCTTTAATATCTCGAACACTTTCTGGAGATGCTGATGTAAATTCAAAGAGAAGGTCCTGTTTTGCAAAGGTTGGGGATGTGACATTCTCCTAACTTTGTCCCCGTTTGCTTGACTGTGGCTGGCTCCATAAGTTTTATCTCAACACTTGTCCATTCTCTTCCCCTCAGGGAGCAGTTGTGGGAAGGTGGCTACTTAAGTGAAGAGTTACTGTAAACAAATGCTGCCTGTCCCAATTCCCTTCCCCTTCCCTGATCAGCCAGAGCTGCTCCCTAATCCCACAGCTTGAAAAAGCTCCCTGCTTCCTTACTCCAGCCAGCTGCATGGGATCCCCCAAAAGCGCAAGGCCCCCCAAAGCGAGGGGCCTAGACCAGTTGCCCCTCCTGCCCCCCCCCCTTAAGGACGGCCCTGCTTCTTGTAGTGGGGAGCCCAAAACTGGACATAGTATTCCAGATGCGGCCTCACCAGTGCCGAATAGAGGGGAATGATCACATCCCTCGATCTGCTGGCAATGCTTCTTCTGATGCAGCCCAGTATGCCATTGGCCTTTTTGGCAGCAAGAGCACACTACTGACTCATATCCAGCTTCCCATCCACCAGGACCCCCAGGTCCCTTTCTACGGTGCTGCTACTTAGCTGATCGTTCCCCAGCCTGTAGCAGTGCATGGGGTTTTTCTGTCCTAAGTGCAGGACTTTGCACTTGTCCTTGTTGAACCTCATGAGATTTCTATTGGCCCACTGCTCCAATTTGTCAAGGTCTTCCTGAATCTTCTCCCTGCCCTCCAGCGTGTCTACCATTCCCCTCAGCTTGGTGTCATCCACAAATTTACTGAGTGTGCAATAAATCCCATCATCCAGATCATTAATGAAAATATTGAACAGAACTGGCCCCAGGACCGACCCCTACGGCACACCACTCATTACTGGTTGCCAACTAGACATGGAGCCATTGACTCCTACATGCTGAAATCGTTGATCTAGCCAGTGCTCCATCCACCTTACAGTCCACACATCCAACCCATACTTGCTTAACTTGCTGACAAGAATGCTGTGGGAAACCGTATCAAAAGCCATGCTAAAGTCGAGGTATATCACATCAACAGCTCTTCCCGCATCCACAAATCCAGTCATCTCATCATAGAAGGCGATGAGGTTGCTCAAGCATGATTTACCCTTGGTGAATCCATGCTGACTGTTTCTGATCACTCTGTTTTCTTCCAAGTGTTTCAGGATGGATTCTTTGAGAATCTGTTCCATGACTTTTCCAGGGATTGAGGTGAGGCTGACGGGTCTGTAATTCCCTGGATCCTCCTTTTTGCCTTTCTTGAAGATAGGCACTATATTTGCTTTTTTCCAGTCCTCTGGCACCTCTCCCATTTGCCACGAGTTTTCAGAGATAATGGTATGTGGTACTGCTACCTCTTCAGCCAACTCCCTCAGCACCCTTGGATGCAGGTCTTCTGGCCCCATGGACTTGTGGACATCTAGCTTCTTTAGGTAGTCCCTAACCTGACCTTCTGTCACCATGGGCCTCTCTTCTTCTCTCCAATCTGCCATGGCCACTGTAGTGAGCTGGGAGCTGGCCCTCCCTGTGAAAACTGAAGTAAAAAAAGCATTGAGCACTTCAGCCTTTTCCTCATCCTTCATCACGAGAATACCTGCGCTATTCAGTAAGGGACCTACACCATCCCTGATCCTCTTCTTGTTATTGACATACTTGTAGAACCCCTTCCTGTTATCCTTCACAGCCCTTACTAGCCGTAACTCCAATTGTCCTTTGGCCTTTCTGATTTTATCCCTGCAGTCCCAAGCAATATCTTTATATGCCTCCATAGTCATCTGTCCAAGCTTCCACTTCCTGTAAGCTTCCTTTTTATGCTTTAGCTCAGTGCAGAGTTCTCTGTTAAGCCACACTGGGCACCTTCCACATTTGCTGTTCTTTCTGCTCATCGGAATGGTATCTTCCTGTGCAGGATTTCTTTAAAATGCAACCAGCTCTCTTGGACACCTTTCCCCTTCAGATCAGCCCCCCAAGGGATCCTACCCATCAGTTCCCTGAGGGAGTCAAAATATGCTTTTCTGAAGTCCAGGGTCTGTGTTTTGCTTCTTTTCTTTTTTCCATTAATCAGCATCTTGAACTCTATCATCTCATGGTCACTGCTGCCCAGGTTGCCCAACAGTACGTGGAACAGGAAACCAGGAATAGTACTATGGTGCCTAGCTCCACTGTGGCACTTCAGGGGCAGAATGCCTCGCTGTTGAAAGTCCCCTGGATGGTGTTTTTTTCCAGCATGTGTCGGGGGGCCTTACTTTTCAGGCTGGTGCTGCTGTATTCGTTGAGTCCTGTTTAAGACCACTTTGTGCTGGCATCATGGCAAAACTAGCTGTCCCATAACAGTGCATCTGGCCATATAACTTGGCAATTGGCCATGCATCTGACTGAACATTACAGTGTCTGGTAACTGATAGGTAGTGTTTTGTTGAACTGGTCACTCTGTGACTTTCTGTGAAGAAACTTTTAAAATGCAGCAAACACCCAACTATTTATTAGTTGCTGCAAAATTGCTATTTAGCAGTATATACTGCTGAAAGAATGGAATAAGGAAGGCAAGGACAGGTAGCCTGAGCTGGAGGGGCCTGCTTGCACTGCCAACAGGAAACCATATATGGACCCTAGACATAATTCTGATCTTACCCCTGTAAGTCAGGAGTGATTCCATTGAAGTCCATGGAGTTACTCTGGCGTAAAACTAGTGTAAGTTCAGAATCAAGCCACGTAGGCATCTACTTGTAAAACCATACACATGTGAATACAGTTGAGCTTGTAAGACAAATATCCCCATTGGTAGAGCTTATTATTATTATTTATTATATGTACTGCAGTAGCACCTACTGGCTGGAGCGCCACTGGGTTAGGTGTCATACAGAACCTTAATAAAGAGACAGTCCTTGTCCAAAATAGATTATACTCAAACTTTAAAGACAAGCGACAACAGGCAGATACAGCAGACAAACCACAAGAGCACAAACTAATAATCAAGGAGTCCTGTGGCATTTAAAGACTAAAAAATATATTTATTGCATGAGCTTTCATGGGAGAAAATCCCACTTCATCGGATGCTTTGAAGATGGGGGTACTTACAGGATGAACAACCTAATAAGTGGCAGTCGCAGCAGCCTCATCGTCTGCTATGATTTTGGTGCAGACAAAAAGAGGAACTAAGGTAAGAGTAGTAGAAAACATCACTCATGATGACTTTAAAGCAAGATTTAAACACAGTTCACCAAAGGCAAAACATCTTCTGTGTTCATGCATTGTGCCACTTTTCTTCAAGCAAGGCACATGGTCTCCTGGTTAACAGAGAGTTTAATTTATGTCAAGGGAGAATTTTGAATGCTTGTTTAAAATTTAAAAAATAACACAAATAAAAGGCTGTAGGAGAATTTGAAAGCTTGGACTCCCTAAATGGGAGAGTTCTATTTTCATGGCACAAGGCCATAGATAAAACTGGCAAAGTGACTCTGACTGGTAAATTTAGGGATTAAAGACCAATAGGGAAAAAGAGATTGGGATTGGTTCTGATGATGGGCACAAGGAGAGGTCAAAGGGATGATGCTTGGGTGAATCATTCAGTCATTTTACATCAATATCTACTATGAACTTGCTATAGACTTAAGTCCTCTATGTTATAGATAGTTTTAAGCACATCATTAGAGGGTAGCAGAGATGCTTATAACCAACCTGTTGGATTCTGTAACAACTGATTAACCATTTTAAAACATCTATAATAATCATTTATTAACCCTTTATAAACAAGTTATAAAAGTACCCTTATTACACTGTGTGACTGATCTTTCACTGCTTGTACAGAGGAGAGGAAAGGGAAGCGGAGGATCCGGACAACATTTACTGCAGAGCAGCTCCAGGAGTTAGAGAAGATTTTCCATGTCACTCACTATCCAGACATTCACATCCGCAACCAACTGGCAACAAAGATCAACCTCCCAGAAGCCAGGGTCCAGGTACAGTCTGCACCCCTAAAATGCCAGATGCATCACACCAACCCAAACACACAAACATTAGTGTGACCAGATAGTAAATGTGGAAAATCTGGACTGGGGATGGGGACTAATAAGCTGAGCCCCGCATATCAGGATTGTCCCTATAAAATTAGGACATCTGGTCACTCTAACATACACACACAGCAGGCATACCTTCTATTAAAGGCACTTTTAAAGTATTTTATAATAACAACAACAAAATAGTAATACCTGGTTTTTATACAGGACTTTTTTACAGTACAAAATTCTTTACAATGGAAGTCGGTGTCATTATCCCCATTTTACAGATGATGGGGTAAGTATCTTTCCCCCAGATGGGATTTACCAAATGGTTAATAAATAACAGATGTAAAAAGCATATCACAGACATAAGTAATATGCCATAAATGCCAATAAGCAACCTATTTGGCTCTAAAATAATTGACTGACCACCTGCTAAAATATCTGCTAGTAATTTCAACTATTTAAGTACATTCAGTATTAAGTGCGACCCACATTGCTATTCCACACCATTTCAAAAATTAGCCCAAATGGAAACATACTCTGTTGCCTTAGGATAGATACATCACACGTTTGTTACCATATGTGGCAGACCCCATGAGTCACATTCTCACTGGAGGTAAAATGGCCTTTCTTTGCTGAACATTAATGGAACTACGCTGATTATTCCAGATGATTATCTGACTCCATAAATTACAACCTTACTGTATGTGAGACCTTTTAGATTTAAAATATATCACCATGCAATGAATTTGAATTTTATTTACAAGACACTAGAGGGGAATGCCATGGATGTTATACCCAAAACACATTTAGTCCCAATTCTGTATGTAAATCTTCCATTTGCAGTGGTTAATCAGTCAGGATGCTGGTTCTGGGCTCCACTTCATATCCTGTGATGAGGTTTTCCATACTACTTATACACAAATGAATCCCAGCACAATACACAATGTTCAGCACAGAGGACAGTTGATTGACTATGCAATAACTGGGACTAACATTCAACTAGCTACAATTTTATTGCTTAATATTTAGATGACAAGAAGCCAATAGAGTGGAACAGCCATAACACAAACATTGGCAGTGACAATTTACTCCCAGTGGCTACCAATACATAAAGCCCAAGAAGGGGTACTATTTACTGTTTGCTATAGACCACCAAATCACACCAGAGAATGGGATGGACAACTGCTTAAGTACCTTCCCATAGTGCATAGGAAAACAGCTTCATTATCAGGCCATTTCTCTGTCTGAGTGGCGTATACTGGAGATCTCATGCAGCCAGCACTAAAACATTCTTAGAATTTCTACTAATCATAGATGACAGTTTCCTAACTTAAGAAATGTTGCACTGGCATCTATTTTTTAAAATGAGATTGTAAATGTAGTTTAACTGTGTGGATAGGATATACTTAGACTTCTGTATGATATTTGATTTGGTACTGCACAACATTCCAATTAAGGTTGATGCAAAATCAATGTGGCACATATTGCCTGGACTAAAAGCTGACTAACTGACAGAATCTAAAATGAGGAATCATGCCTGAGCAGGTATTGCAGGTGGAGTCCTGTAGGGTCCTGCACTATTCATCGTTTTTATCAATGACCCAAAAGAGAACATAAGATCGTTGCTCCTAAAGTTTTCAGGTGACATAATGACTGTGGGACTAGTAAGTAATGATAAAGGCAAGTCACTGATACAGAGCAATTTGGATCACTTGCTAAATTGGACACAAGCAAACAATATGTGTTTTAATACAGCTAACTATATATGTGCACATCTGGGAACAAAGAATGGAGCCCATACTTACAGGATGGAAGACTCTATCCTGGGAAGCAATGACTCTGAAAAAGAGTTGGGGATCCTGGAGGATACCTAGCTGAATATGACCTCTCAGTCTGACCTGTGTCCCAAAGCGTTAATGCATTTATTAGGCATATAAACAGCAGACTCTCCAGTAGGGGTAGAGAGATTTTATTGCTGCACACTAGTGCAATCACTGCTGAAATATTAAAACAAGGAAGGAGTCCTGTGCCACTTAAATAAATTTGTTAGTCTTTAAGTGCCACAGGGCTCCTTGCTTGTTTTACTGAACTAGACTAACATGGCTATGTCTTTGGAACTTCCTGAAATATTGTATTCATTTCTGGTGTCCACAAGTCAAGAAGTATGTTGAAATATGGGGAGATCTCAGAGATGAGCCTTGAGAAAGCATCAATGATTGCCCTTCTAGTGAGAAACTCAAAGAGCTCCATCTGATATAACAACGAGACCATGAAAAGATGCAGTGGTCAGTACATAAGTAGCTACACAGGGAACAAATATTTGATAATAGAAGTGTCTTCAGTCTAGCAGATAAAGGTATAAAAAGATCCAAAGTCTGGAAGTTGAAGTTAGGCAAATTCAGGTTAGAAATAAACGGGACATTTTTAACTGTGAGGGTGATTCACCACTGGAACAACTTACCAAGGTTCACGGCAGGTTTTCCATGAAAAGAAATTTTTAAAATCAAGATTGGATGTTTTTCGAAAAGATCTGCTCTACCTGAACCACAGCTATCGGACCTGAAACAGTTATTAATTCAGGGAAATTCTGTGGCATGTAATTATGCAGGAGGTCAGACTAGAGGAGCACAATAGTCTTTTCTGGGCTTGGAATCTGTGAATATGCCTCAAAATACTGATTTTGAAAGAATCACCTTAGAGAGTGAGAGGGCAGCTCAGTCTTCAATAACCCATTCCATCTCTGACCAGTTTGTGAGCAATCCCAGACAGGGGTAATTTTATGGTGCTTTTTGTCATTGGAATCCTGTTTACTTGATACTGGACTGAGTCATTTCATACATATGTTATAATAACGGGTAAAAACTCACATACAACTTTTCCTTTCAAGAGCTTCTAGTTAACAGGGACACAGCAGACACCTGACATTCCAAGTCATTTATGTGCAAGAGTTGAAGAAATAAGTAACCTGATTTTTTTTCTGTATTCTTTTTTAAAAAATCACATATTCAACACTACTTTTGATTACTAATTTCCTGAGCTCAGCTTGGACCACTTATGTAGGAATGAAAGACTTGCATTCCATTCACAAGCTCCTGAAAACAAAAGATGGTGGGTTTAAATATCTTTGACTAACCCATGCATCCAGTGACACACTCATCTACCACTGTAGTGGTTACACCATAAATACTTAACCATGGCTCTGCAACTAGTCAGGAAGATCTAATCAGTTGGTAGACAGGGCTCCTTGGAGAAAAGTAGGAGCCTCTTTATTAGAGCAGGTCTTATGAGGTAAAATTTTCAAAAGCACTTGAGTAACTTAGACTCAAGTCCCATTAAGAGACATAGACTCTTTAAAGCATTTCAGTGCTTTTGAAAATTTTACCTGGTAGTATAGAAAGAAGGATCATTGATATAACTTAGTTTGGTAACACTTCCACCATGACCCAGTAGGGCAGCCAACTGAACCCTGCACTCATGAATCTGTCCACTGCTGCAACTGTTCTCCTACAACAGAGAAAAGGGAAGTGTTGTACTGGGGGCTCTACCTTGAAGGAAGAGCATTGAAATAATGACCCTGTCAACATGTCTGTGAATGCTGTTGAGCTTCAATTTATCATTTTCCCAAGAGGATAATGGAAACCCCCTCTGTCCTGGTGGAGTGACCTCATTCAGTGTGAGCTATTACCAATCAAACAATGGCTGCTGTCTATCCAAACACAATCAGCACAGCCTATCTATTACCTACAGTATGAAAGATGCACTGTGAAAGTAAATTCTTTTCTGTAGGTTTGACCACTGGTTATACAGGTGTCTCCACGTTGGATGCTTGTCATTTTCCATCAAGTCTTTAAAGAGTATTAGAAATAGTTCCTTGAAACTGCTGTGAACTTTTCTTGTTTCTGTCTTATTCATGCCATACATTCATTTGCCTTCTCTCCTTCTTTCCATGCACCCAGATCTGGTTCCAGAACCAACGAGCAAAGTGGAGAAAACATGAAAAATTTGGCAATTTCGGTGGTCTCCAGCATCTGACTGAGGCTGATTTTGTTCCAGCTCCAAAGCTGGAAATTACAGTGAGTATGAGGAGGTCATGTATGAAGGAAGTGAGCAAGATGGAGAGAATGACCCTTTTCAGTAGTATACCTTTGTAGAGCTGTTACCAGAGGGAGAAAGAAGAAAAGAAGAAGAGAGAGAGAGAATCTTTGTGATCCAGAAGAATTCCAAAGTATTCTAGAGCAATTTTTTTCTGAAAGAGAAGTGTGCTGCTTTTCCTGAAACAGGATATTTGGGGATGTGTCTCTTTGTGCAAATATTCTCCCCCCCTCCTCTTTTTTTATTCCAAAGATCTTTCCCTGAAAACCCTGCATTGGGCAAACCTGTCTTTTCAACCGTATTTTAACTGGACATAGGGAGATCAATCAAGAGTAATACCATGCATTTCCATCAAGGGCTGAACTTGTTCTCCTTGGGCTTTCATCTTTTTTATATCTGTTTTTGAGCAATTATATAAGAGGAGAAACAGCATTCATATGTTCGAAAAGGATTAGATAGGAGGTTTGTTATAGGGAACCATACAACCTCATTTTTGTGCAAAATCCTTACTGTATCCAACCTATTACGTCAGGCTATGCTTGTTTGCCCATGTACTGTTCACTAGATTGGATAGAGTTATCCAGGTTGGCACGCATGATCTCTCTCTCCCTTTCAGTGATCAAAACAAAGTGGGTTTTCCTTAACCCCATGTATGGCAGCTTATCCCTATCTTTTTAGGTGTCGATGGAGAGGTCATCTCTGAAACTTAGTTTTTATAGTGCTGCACACTGAGAAACTTCATTGGGTGACTCCTGGGCTGCTTGTAAATTACATCTAACTAAAGATTTACATTGATTTTTCTAAAATTTCTCTTCTATTTTGTTTTCTCCCCCATATGACAGAATTCCAGCCCGATGCCCAGAAACGTCTGTGCTGCAGGACCCTCCCTTGAGTATTATGCACCAGCCCAAGGGTATGTGACATCAGCCTGGCCTCCCAACACATTGTCTTTTCCTCCAGCACACTTGGACCCTCTGCCCTTCCCTAAATGTTATCTGTTCTTTGACTACCTCCCTCCATATGGCATCCCTCTGCCTCAGAAGACTGAATGGAACAGTATTTGTGCCAGTTCTACATAAAAGAGGATGGGAAGGAGCAGGAGTGAGGGACCATGGAGGCATCCTTTGTCCATTCTGTCACATCATACTCGTGGGCAGGTGGGTTGTCTTTAGAATAGGGCTGCTCAGCCCTTGATTTTCCTGTGGTGTGAAGCCATCTTATCAAAGCACTAATACTGGAGCAGAAAGCCAAAGTTGAGCTAACACCGAAGAACGCCACAGAACCTTGGAAAGTGCTGTGTAATTATCCTTAAGAACAGTTTGCTTTGTTGAAACAATATAACTTTCTAGAGTTCATATACTCAATGGGATAGGGCATTAAGCAGCCTTGGTGAAGAGCTGAAGCTTTCTCCAGCCCTGAGAAAATGCTGGATGTTCTTGTTGAATGGACAGTCTGGGGTACTAGGTTTATCACGGGTGGAATTCCTGTAGCCATGTGGTAACTACAAATGGTTATTCCACTGACCAAAATGGCTGACCCAAGCAGATGTGAGTCTCTTCTCTTGCAAATTTCCCATTGGTCTGTTTCCCTGGAGAGAAGAACAACATATTTAGGTGAGAGATCAAACTTGACTTGTTGTCTGTGTGGTGCAGAAGAGTTTGATTTGCTTGCAGTAGCTGTATTTGAATAAAAGAGAATGAATACACCTTGTGTTTGAATATCACAATTGCAGAGATATCCATATTGAGTTGAATATTTGACATCGTCTTCTCTAGGGTTGAGAGATTTTTGCAGGCCATTCATTAAAATGTTTAAGAGGAAATCTCTCTTTTTTTACCTGACATAAGAACTAAAATCCCATCAAAAACACCACTTAAAAAGACACAGGCTAATTGGCTGATCTAATAGACCAGTGGTTCCTAATCTTCTTGACTCAAGGGCCATAAATAGAATTTTTGCAACCCTAAAGCTCCCAGAGTCTACTGATTGATAAAAAATGTACTGACATGTACACCATTAAGGACTACAAACACTACGTATTTAAAGTAAACATTTTGATTCTACTGTGCTCATTTTTACCTTCAATATTTTACACCTGCAAATGACTCACAGTGTCACACACAGACAAAGCACTAGTGTAGATGAGTGACTGTCATTACGCCCTGAAGCACATGGCCTAGCAGCTGAGTCACGGTGGCTGGTCTCCTAAGTGCAGGCGAAACTGGAAGGCACTGATTTTTAGAGTCCTGCCCCCCTTAAAGCATGGTGGGTCCTGACTGTTCTGGCAGCAGCAACCCCACTCAGATACCCCCTGCCCCTGACACTGAAGCCAGAAGGAAGGAGTTCTGCGAAAAAGCGGCCCCTCATTGATCTCCCATCCCCTTGACTGCAGCTGGGAAACTGCACCAGTCTCGTACCCCCGCATCAACACTCTCTGCCTGAGTCCTTAGGCAATGGCTCCCTTCTGCAGCCAGCAGTTGGGGAGCAGCAGGCCATTTTGCAAGACTTCACAGGCCACTTTTGGACCCCAGCTATGGGTTGGGAATCACTGTACTAGACATAATAAGATGGTGGTGTGCAATGTTGTTGTAGCTGTGTTGGTCCTATGATATTAGAAAGATAAGGAGGGTGAGGTATATCTTTTATTGAGCCAACTCCAATAAAAGAGAGGAATTTTCGGGGTTACATAGCGCTTCAGCATCTCCTGAGGCAACAAGCCTACAGCAGTGTTGCATATATCCAGCCTATTACATCACCCTTCTCCTTTAAAAAGGGAGACCCATTTTATTGGGGCTGGATTTCTGGAGTGCTGTAAACTCACCACCACCACCACTGCACCTCTTCTGTGGGGCTATAGGAAGCAAGTACCCAAAAGAAATGGGAATCTGTGACTTTCTTTTGATTCCCTTAACCAGAGAGAAATACAGAGGCCCAGAAAGGGCAGATACCCCCTTTGCAACTAATAGGGAAGTGGGGATGGAGTTATGACCATCCAGTGTAGATAACTGGGCAGGGCCAGGTCCGCCAAGCTCCTTAGGGAGGTACCATAAAGGACTCTGTTACAGCCATCTTCATTGTTGTGGCTAGAGAGTTACAACCCTGAAAGCAGGGCCATCCCTAGGGTAGGGCGAGTGGGGCAGTCACCCAGGGCCCTGCACTTTGGGGGGCCCCCCATGGCCACCCCACTGCCTCCCCCATGCCAGAGACCGGGCAAGCCAGCAAAAAGCAGTGGCCCAGTTCAGCGCTGCCGTTCCCCACCCCACCCCCCTGGGCTGCTCTGGCACAGAGCCGAAAGTGGTGCAGGGGAGGGGCGGGGGACCAGCAGCACTGAATCAGGACGCTGCTTTTCGCTGGCTCGCCCAGTCCCCAGCATGGGATGGCTGGAATGGGGCCTGCCCCTCCCCTGGGCCGGCCGGCCGGCCCCACACCCAGTGCCGGGGGGGAGTGTGTGGTCCCCACAGAGGGCGATTTGCCTGGAGCCCCGACAGCCCTGCCTGGAGGTGGAAAATACTAATTGGCCAAAGACGTGACCTCACCGCCAGAAGTATCTCTCACTATGGTGCTAAAGAAGTAATGTGAGCCATTAGCTCACAGGGTTTTCTGGGTAACCTGTAGTCTGCCAGTTTGCATGCAGATAAATTGGTCATCCCAAACAGAGAGTTTATTGGAGAAATGCCTGTGGATAGCTAGATGCCACCAGCATTTCAGTCTTTTTCTGTCCATTGACGGGTGACCTCATACTAAATAACATCTAGCATCCTCAGTCTGCTAGCTAGAATCACTATGAATGCTGAGGCTGAAACTGGGACGTGTAAGTCAGCAGGCCAGCTCATTGGCCAGTGCATCAAAACCACTCCCAGAAGCAGCAGGGTTTCAGTTCTTTCACTTCAACACTGAGTTTTCTCTTTCCAAGTCAAAACAGTTCAACATAAATAAAACAAGGTCCAGTTCAGATCCTGGGCTCTGCAGGTCTCACTCTCAGTTGAACTTCTTGTTGGCCCATCATTTCAAAGAGCGGGTGGCCTGAAGGCTATCATCTGCTCCTTGCCCTCCTGTCCATCTCCTAAGGGCAGCTACTTAGTTATAAGTAGGGTCCCTTTACAGAAAATCCTATGGCAGGATCTCTAAAGTCTATAGGTAGTCTCCCACCCAAATAAGTTTTTCTCTGGGAGAGCAAGCATAGTTAGACTAACTGTCCCATGGGCCTAGGACTCATAGATTCTGTGGGGCCCCATTGTCTAGGCATCATCCCTCCAGCTGCCCCAGGAAAGGGGGGTCTATACCTGTGGAAAGGGGCATGATAGCTGGGGGGGGCACAAATGCAGGCTTGGTCCCACCACTCACACTAACACACCCCTCCCATGGTTGGTACCTGTCTTTTTCTGCTTCATCATGGAGAGTGGGGGTTGGGAGAACAATGACATTCCTAAACTTTTTAACCTCCCCTCTCCACATTGGCCAGCACTGCCCCCTGAACTCCATCAGGCATCCCAATCTCCTTTAGTGGCATACTGAGGGAGGAGGTAGAAGGAGACAATGCCCAATACCTCTGAGCACTGGCTGGGGTAGGTGTCTGTAGGGCCTTCCCTGGACAAGCTGTCCACACTGACGTCCCCTATCCAGCCTGTGGGTCGCTTGTTGAGATTTGTGCAGGGCTGAGAAGTGGAGGGGCTGGGTCAGCAGAGCAGCTGTGGATATCCGTGGGGAGGTTGTTCCTCTGAGTAGGGCCCAGTTAGTGAATTTCCAGGCTTATACCAGGGGCATCACCAGGCATGTCTCCCCACAGTCACCCCCAGTGCAACACTGTGCCTTTGGCTTACAGAAGTTCACAGCTGGGCAGGGAATTTGCCAGCTGGAGGAGTCAACTTGGACAGGGCTGCCTCAGCCTCCAGCCTGACTGGAAAGGAGCCAGCCCATCCCTTTATGATGCACGAGGGGTCCTGCCAGTGCCCCCTGTCCCCTGCACATTATGAAGGGCCAGCCGCACCCTCCCCACAGCCAGGACTCTGGCTTCTTCCACTGCCCCTGGGCTACAGCCCCTAAAGCCCCTGCCTTAATCCGGCCATGGGCTAGGATTCCTGTCCTAAAATTGTCATGGAATAGGGTTTAGCATCTGGTAATGGAATGAGGTAAGAGACTTTTTTTCCAGGAGGCAACCATGGGGCTGGGGAGGTGACTGAAGAAGGCCTTTTTATGATGCCTCCTTATGCACTGGCTTCCTGTTTCCATCACTGAACTGCCTCCTCCTTCCATGACACTCTCCCTTCCTCTACAGCCCTTGCCAGTCTTCAAAATAAGAGGAGAAGAGACCCAGTTGTGGCATGTCTGAACTCAGCCCCAATATGGTGGCACTTGCCTTTGAATGGATGTATACACTAGTGTTTTGGGAACAGGCCAGGTGGTACGAAACTGCAACTTTGGAGTGCTTCAGCCTGCAGGGAATGTCTGAGTGCTGGACTGGGCACAAATGCATCCTGATATTGGCTATCAGGGAGCTGTCAGGGGGAGGAGGTGTCTGAGGCAGGATGCTGAGCCTCCAGGAAGGAAGGCTCACAAGGTCTCTAATTACAATGCAACCATTCTTTAGACCTAATTTCCAAGTAGTTGTCTGAGGCATTCCTAATAATAATAATTAACAAATAATTAATGTCATTTGCATTTACATAGCAGTCATTGCGTGAAGATCTTAAAGTCCTTTACAAAGGTAGCTGGTCATAAGTTTTGCTGATAGGAGAACTAAGGCATAGAATCAGGGGCTGGGAATGAGAAGGCATATCTACTGATTCCTAGGCCCTTTGTCTAACCATGCTGCCTCACAGTAATTTCATCCAGATGAATACTCTAAAACAGTCCTAAGCTTGTGTCTGCTAGAAGTCACCCTTTGAAATATCTTGTTCCTCTCAACCCATCTCTAGTAGAAAATATGACTAAAATAGCTGCCCAAAGGAGCTGGCAGAGACCATGGGCTCAAAACTGACAACAATAACATCTGTTTTCTTGGCAATTCTGATTAACTTCTCCAGGCAATGATGACAAGAGATGACAACGATGAAGCTGCAGGCATGATGTAGCTGGACTTCCTGAAAGGCTTTTGCTGCAGTACTATAGATCAGTCAGGTTACATTATTCTAATAGCATCACAGAAATGAATGGCAGGAAGGACCCAGAACTCACCTCGCCCTGTCCCCTGAGCATGCAGAACCATTCCCTATTGCATACCCTTCAGAGTTGTGCCCCATCTGGTTTTAACTTATAATGATGGGCTTTCCACCACCTTCATTGATAGACTATTCCACAATGTAATCGTTTTCAGCAGTAGGCAGTTTTTCCTGATATTATGCCTGAATTTTCCATTTATCAGTTTCACCTTTTAATCCTTTTAAAAATTCTATGCTCTCTGAACAGCTCCTTCCCCTCCAAAGGCCCTGATTTCTCCATCCTTGCACTGAGTAATACCTTACTCAGTGAACAGACCAGTTAGTTCGATAGGACTGCTCATTTACAGCTTAAAAGCACACTCATGCCTTTGGTGTTTACGCTCCACAGATACTTAAAAGTTATCAGGTTTCCCCTGATTTGTTGCTTGACTAATCTGTATATCTAGTGCCTTTAAGCCTCATAAATCCATCTGGTGCATCACATATGGAGGGTGACATTTGCAATTGGATTAAAAACCATTGGTCTGATGACCAAGGTCAGAGAACAACAGTAAATAAGCATGAATCAGGAGGAAAGGCAAGTCCAAAATACAAACAGGCTGGTACATACACAGAAAGAGGAATGGGATGAGCAAAGTTTGATTTTGGAGCCAGCCTTGTTACCATTCTGATCCCTTAGAACAAGAAGCACACTACAGGCTTACAGACAACATGGAATGTGAAATGAGCTCGTCAATATCAGAAGAGGAGGACTGGATTTAAAAATGGACCAAGATATAAACAGGGTACATCTGTGTCTTGTTTATACAATTAAAGGTGACATACAAGCGGTCTCTCAGACTGAAATTCACAACACCGGGCTGAGCACGAATGCATGTGTGCAATGGTGCCTTTCAGTCTATGGTTGAAACTTTTTGCACAGCTGTAATTTTCAGAGTCCAAGCAAAAGAGCATTGCAGTTTCAAGAGGACTTATTTATTTTCTTTTTACTCTACTACCTACAAACATGATCAGGATTAAGAAGAGAGGCTGAGGAAGTGTCCACAGTCATCTTAAACCCATATGTACACACTGTAGACCACGGGGCAGCAAATAAAGCAATGACTTACAGCTGCGGAGGACGTCATACCCCACATTACCACTGAAGACCATTCTCTTGTCTCTTTCCTTCTGACTGCGTGTTCTGACCTGCCTTGTGTGACGGTGTATATTGTCATTCTAGGCAAGCCCAGACGTTAGACTGGAGCATAGATCTGTATTTTCCCACCTCCCCGCCATTGATCTTCTGTGTTACTTTGCACAAGTCTCTTCCCCTTTCTATGTCATGATGGTGTCACGATGACACTGACCTCCTCCTAATAAAGAATGCTATATAAGAGAAAGGTATTGTTACCCTACATTTCTCCTCCATGTCAAGTTCCTCTGTCTGTACAGCAGATCATGGAGTTTGCTTGCTCCATTCCTTTATATCTATCAGAAAATTATACCATTTTCAAAATCAGTTTATAGACAAAGGGCCAGATGCCCTGCCTATACTCCCCATGAAGGACATCAGTGCTGAATGAATACAAATGAGGGTGTGATACAGAGGTAACTGAAATCAATGGGAGAGTTTAGTGGCCTTTGACCAGTCCTTTAGAGCAAAATTTGGGAAAGGTAAGCAACAAGTTCCAATATAAATTCCAGCAACACTCCCTCTGTCCTGCGTCACCTGACTTCCCTTTTTCTGATGCTCTTTGTCCTTTAGTCACTTTTTAGACTATTTCCATAGGCTGTCAAACTTTCTTGACTTTGATTGCTGAAACTGGTAATTTTCTGTGTGTCCAAGGCTATTCGTATAGCCTAGTGTTGTTTCAAGTGACTAGCATTTTAAACATATCTCTTTGGCCTCTTGAAACCCAGCAGACCAAAAGAGGTGGGGGAGGGAAATGGCTTTCATTTAACCTTCTCAGAGTCAGTATTTCTGAAAAGAGCAAAGTCCAGAGTTGTTTCATTTCTATGATCAAAAATGAACTCAGTGTCAAATCTAAGGGGGGATTTTAGATTAAATGCTTTAAAAAGAAATCTAAATCAATTTTCTTTATCAGTTTAGATAAATTGCACGTCTCAAACATAGCAAAGAATTCATCATTATGAGCCTTGGTTTCATAAATGTTCCAGGGAGAGAAAACCCCCCTATGGATTAGCCAGCATTGGCTCTGAGCCTGAAGCTCCTCCTGGGACCAGCATATCAGTGGTGCATGCTGGGATATTTGAACTAGCCAATGGCCTATGAAAAGAATCAAAGATAGTTTACCAGCAAGGGCTTTCATGCCAGGAATCCACAGTGACTGTCCCTTACTGCTGCATTACTTAGCGAGCCAATAATTTCATTCATCATTGCTTCCACTGCCTTTGTCACATAGCTGATGTCAAGTTTATGGGGCAGCAGTTCCCTGAATCCTTCCTTATTCTTGGATTAAATATAGGCACTGCTATTTGCAGCCATCTGGATCTGGGGCTTTGTTAGCTTTTAAAGGGTTTGAACTGTTCTATTAGCTGCAATGCCCATTTCCTCGGTTCCCGCGCAACAGGGAAAGCCAATTTACCGGTTCTTCTTTCTCTCCAGGAAACAGGTTTCTATGTCTGAGATGTTACCTACTGCTTCATTTGTGTCCACTGAGACAAAGAAATCATTTGGGACCTTCAGCAATATCAGCCATGCCTGTCCCTAATTTTCTGCTGCTGGCCAGCAGCAGCCCAGCGGTTCATGCATTAACAGAGCAACTATTATTTTTCCTTTACTTACTGTGCTTGTCCAGTTTGTTCTGCTGCTCTCAAATCTAGAGCAGGGTTCTGACCTTTCTGCCTCCCCCATACAAGACACCCCCTTTCTTGCCTGACACAGTTACTTACAGCACAGGTAGCTATGCAGAAGGGAAAAACATCTCCATGCAGCTGCTATGATCACATGAGGGGATGGGGCTGGATATGAGAGAGTAAGAGGCAGTGCTTTAGTACCCCAGTTTCCAACATGCTGGCCAGTGCACCAGGGGCTGAGTGCTGCTCCAAATCTGGGATTGGGGTTGAGTACAACCCCCTTTTGGGGCATGAGAAAATCAGGGTGCAGATTGTGAGTCCTCAAATCATCATCTGTGTCCTGTCTACTCTTGGGGCACCACAACTGCCCCTACACAGAGCTTCTCATAAAGCTGCAACTGACCCCTTACTGATGAGATTTAATTAGGAGCAGCTGGTAGCCTGACACTTCCCAGTAAACATCCTGTTTCAATTGCTTATAACTTTGTTGAACTTTGACTGTTCAGACTGGAATTTTCCATGTTCAGCATCTGCCTCATGCTGAATTTATTTATTTATTTATTTATTTGGAACATTTCAGTCAAAATGGTTTGGTTGTTTCCAAGAACAAGACAAAAAGAAAATACATTGTTTGCCTGTGTGAAAAAAATTCTGACGACCTTTCCTTGAAAAGATGTAGTGTCCCCATGTGGCACAAAAGGACTACAATCAAGCAGATGGGAGCCTGTGTCAGGGATCTGCCTTTTCTGGTCTCTTGAAAAATCTGCCCAAATTTGACTAAATTTTAAACCTGTGAAAAATCACAGTTGTACACCTGAGTAGAGGCTTCTTAGATTTTAGCAATGGAATTCCACATAGATTCTGTCCACACCTAGCCTGGTGCTCAACAGGACTGCCTCTGGAATTGCAGCTCTGGGCTGAGAAACAACATGCCAGTCACTCCATGAGCATGTAGGTGACGATGATCATAACACCTATGCTCAAGAAGGCCAAATGAAGATTGCACGAGCAACATGCATGCTGTTATTTCTTAACTTTGGAGTGTCTGACTTTGCAGCCTTAATAATGTTATTTAAATGTCATTTCTGTGTGTGCGTAAAAGGCAGTGGAGGAGCATGGAAGCTAATCCTGCTCCAGGAAGGCACTGAGTCATTGACTTAGATGCAAAGGATTGGGATTGGCTGACCCAGAAGATATTTTCCGACTCTGTCTGCAGTTCTATAACTGCTTTGTAATGGGTTTTTTTCGTTAAAAGGGTCCTTTCATGTTCTTTTGGCAAAAAAAATTATCCTATTGGTAAAATAGCATATTTTTGTAGAATTCTGCAAAGTTTTTCCAGCTGTTAAATACGTAATTGCTTCTTTTCACTCAGTCCTCCCACTGCTGAATGATAAAAATGGGGGGAGTGTGGGGAGAAACGTGGAACTCGGTGTAGGTTCTACACGCAAGCCCATTAGAGCAAAAATGGCACCACACTTATTTGGTTGCTTGTGGAGACAGGTTTACGATTAGACCCCATGCTGTGAGTTTCTGCTGTTTAGAGCTGGAAGAATTAATTTAAAAAAGAAATACCATACTAAGCTGGACTTGGACTTACAGTGCATGGGAGATGGTGCAGATTCTGCCCCTTACTCAAGCTCAGTAGTGGATTACTCCATGTGTAAAGTGATTGCATATAAAGAGACTGCTCTTGAAGTAAGGTATTGTTCAGAGTGAGGAAGAGCAGTACCATGGGGCTCTTTGTTTGTAACAAGAGACGAGGGATGTTTTTCAGTTACACGCTGGAACACCTTGTTCCTCCATGTTGGCTGTGTTGTACTATGCCCTGTGTTTAGCCAGCTCATGCAAACAATTGAATGAGACCTTGTTTCTCCATGGCAGCCTGCAAGTCTCTCCCCTCTGCATTTCTTTTCATTTGTAAGTTTGTTGTCCATACCCGTTCTCAACTGTCAGAGTCCAGAAATCCAGATAGACTATGATTGCTCTCACCACTATTTCCTCCCTTCCCTTTGAATCTCAGTTGCATCTTCTTCCACTCCTAGGCTGCTGAACAGTATGTCTTTTTCTGCTCTTTTTCCACTCAAACTGATGCACATGTAGGTGCTACCCCAGCTTCCACTGAATTCTGTTGCAAAGCTTCCACTAGCTTGAGTGTAACCATGCCTGGACCTATTGAGAGAAGAAAGCAATCCTAATGCCTACACACTAAATGGATCTACAGCCTCAGACCCTGGTCCTGCTCCGAGAACACTGTGAAAGCATCCATGCAGTTCTTGGTGCGGAAGAGAAGCTTTAATTTTCTTTCATCCAATTTGTTGTGGCCTAGCAGTAAAACCACTGTTCACACTGAGCAAAGCAGAAGTCCAGACTTTTGACTTTAAGCCATGCACCCAGGTGGCTATTATAAAACAGGATTTTCAGTAAAAATAAAATTTAGAAGTCCAGCCCCAGAAACTGAAGGCAGCAAGAGATCAAAGAAAGAGCTCTGGCTTCATCCCAGAAACTGAGGTTCACAGGAGTCTCCTGCCTCCCGTTTGCTCTCAGTAATGTTCAGCTTTTTCATGAGGCCTAATTGCGTTTTGGCCTTTTCACACTGGTCACTTGCCCATAGGATTGTCACCTCTGAGGTACTAAAGACCAGAACATCCTGGTTGAGCCTAAGTTATAAAACTGGACAGCTGGCAGTTTGTACTGAGCAGGATTCTGACAGATTTCCAGAGACAGTTACCTCACAAAAGAGAATCCTAGGAAAGTGTGGACAAGTGGAATCCTAGGTGACTGGTCTTCTTCAACTCCATTGTCTTTTCTGGCTACTGGTTAAAGTTACAATGGATTTCCCAAATAGATTTATGTGGCAATGTTTTGAGCTATGATTTGCTATTAAAAAATGAAGCAGTGATTACTGAAAACTACAAAGATGCCCAAACCAAACCTTAAATCAAACACCCCATCAACTCCCTATCTCTGCAATGCTCTAATAATCAAGTCTAGGGGCCAGTTTTATCATGGACAAGGCTACTTTACACCCCTCTGGCAGCACACAAGAAACTGCAAGCTGCCCTAATTGGCTAGCTGGCGATTTCCCTGAGGTGAGGGAATCCCTAGTTGGCATAAGCCAAACCCTGTGTCAGGAAGGGCCATGGTGTACGAGCACCATGCTCAGGACATCCCTGTCAATGGACCTTTCGGGGCACTGAAGGCTATTATAATTTAGAGCAGCTCTGAGTCTGCTCTAACTTGCGCTAAGGGCTGAACTGACAGTCGTGGGTATTAGGGAAGCTCAAAGGTGACATACAGCCACCTTCTCCCCCACTTCCAATCCCTCTCAGGTCCTGCACTAAACAGAGCTCAGTTAGCTCTGAAGTTTGGGTATAGGAGCTGAGTGGATGATCCACACCTGGACTTTAACTATCAGATGCTAAGGTGGTACAAAATCATGGTAGTAATCCCACGGGAGAAGGAAGCACCATAACCTGCTCTCAAATAGCTTCCTTTGGCCACCAGGCAATACAGCAATGTGAGGATCCAGAGACAGGATTATTCACCATGACATAAGGGCCTCTCTGAATACAAAGAAGGGAACGACTTCTAGAGCAGCCCTTCTTCCAGCTCTCTGTTACCCCAGAACATCGCATCACACTCAAACCAAACACACCTCTCTAATTCAGTGCTTCGGGTTGAATGCAACGTTGGATTATAAATGCCAAGTGATGATTAAAAACATATTTAAGGACTAGCAATTGGATAATAAAGCAGCATACCTGCTTATTAAAAACATGAACCAACATAGAGTCTAATGCCACAGCAGCGGTGGTATTAAACACTGTTCCCATTACTAGTCAGGACTTAATTCAGACACTTCTAATTGTTGATTATTAAAGAATGGCCCGGCTTTTAGTCCTTAACGCTTTTAATTATCATCTGGTATTTATTCAACACCAACTGCTGATCTCAATAGACTGAAATGGAAAGTATATTAAAGGGTTGTCTGCCTCTTGGTTACAGTATGCCTCAACTCCTACTAATGAACAAGAGTTTCTCGTACATATACAAGGATGCAATTTGATCCCTTTGCATAGGGGCATCTTCTCTTTTAGCTTTCTTTCCACCCAGACCTTGCACCCACCTGTTTCCTCACTTACTTCCTATATGATTTGAGGGCCTCTCTCTTCTGCATATCTGTCCACCTCAGTTACGTTGCTTCATAGTTTGTTAAAAAAATTCTTTTAGTAAATTTAGTGCTCCTAAAACTGATGGATTGTTAGAAACAGCTAGTGCTTTTCACAGGAAAGTCAGGTGCTATGCAAGCTCCTTGCACATGAACCACTTCAATCCTAAAACACGCCATGTCCTCTTAATCCAGGGCTTATTCCAGCAAACAGAGAGCCCAGGCTTCTGAACTAGCTAGCACAGCAGTTCTCAAATCATGGTCCATGGAGAGCCCTGTGATTATCTGGCAAGACCTGGTAAGTCATTTGGTACTGACTCCTTTTCATTATCCACAGCTATAAAACTGCACTGAAAGACAGCTACAAAAACATCAAATATTTCCTTAACATTATACTTCCATTTGATCAATGCCTGCAGGTGCTACATACAATTTCTTGCCTGGGTAGGGAGGTGTTCTGTGTTACTATTTTCTATTTATTTGTATTACTGAGCACCTAGGAGCCCTAATCATGGACCAGGACCCCACTGTGGTAGCCCAGTACAACCAGGACCAAAAAAACAAAATAACCCCTGCCCCTGACAGTTTACAATTTATGTATATGTAACTGTGGATAGTAGATGTGACAATGACCACTCTACATCTCAGTCCCCTTATTAGTCTAGTAAGATATGCTTTGAGAACCCCCGGTGTTGTGGTGTTATGATACAGACAAACACCTGTTAAGTACAGTACAAACATGAAATGCGCCAGACATGTTACATGTTTGACTTAACCTGTAGTAAGACTGAGATCTCCATCGATCCCACCCACAACCTAATCATTGCTGAAAGTTCCCAGGAAGAAACAAAATGTGATTATATGAAGTGAAATATCCACATTTCAGGCTGAATTCTGCACACAGAGGTTTATGCCAGACACAGAAAAGTTGTAATCATGGCAATGTACAGGGAGGGCTTTTGCATCTATGATTTGTAGCCCTGTCTAGCAGATCAGACTAGAATGACCTAGTGGTCCCATCTGGCCATCAACTCTGACTCTATCTTCAACTGATAAAACTGGACCGGGACACCAGACATCTGGGCTCTGCTTCCAGCTCTTCTCCTGACCGGCTGTGTGACCTGCTGTTCCCCATTCTTCATCTTCTAGTCCATATAGATAAAAACTTTTAGGGGTCAGACTGTGCATAGCATTGAGCACCTGGTCTCAGCTGAGACTTCTAGAGCTTACTGTGATATACATAAATAACAACAATAATATCTATTTTCTTCTGATATCAGTTACTTTTGTACCTAGAAATAAACAGCATGGTCTAAAACAGTGGTTTTCAACCAGTGGGCTGCAGACCCAGACTCTGCCCTGGTCTACACTGCAAGCAGTTCTCAGTGGTAGTTAAGAGAGATACCCAAATTACCTAAAATAACTTGCGCATCTCCCTTCAGCCTTCAACCACCTACTGACTGTAATGTCTTCAGTGCATGGCATTAATGGGAAATGGCCTCCTGTCAACTCAGTGCTACTCCACTTGAAGGGATGGTCTTCAGGGATCAACTTCCCAATCAACTGAGCGGGTCTTCACAACCCTGCTCAGTCAATCGGAAAGTTCAATCTAATGGCAGCGAATCTGCCACCATGCACATAACCCTGCCCTATGTCTCAAGGTTCTGCAAAAACTTGCTGTTACCATAGAACAGTGGTTTTCACCTGTGATCTGTGGATCCCTGAGGAGCCAAAGATTGGGTAAGATTTTCAAATGGTGTCCAGACCCCCATTTGAATTTTTTTAGGGGTTTACAAATGAAAAAAGGTTGAAAACTACTGATCAGACATGAACTTGGCCAAATTCTATGTATTTTTTATTATTTCAGTTTTTATCTATTTACATTTTTAAAGTTGCAGGAAACTAACAGTTTTATCCATTTTTCTCTATTTTGACAGATCTAAATGTTTACGGTGGTAGGAATGTACAGGAGGGCGAGGTCAGGCAATAATTACATAATAATAGTAAATATTGAGATTCAAAAAGCTAAAGCTTTATAACCAATAAAACACAAATTGTCAACCAAGCATGCCAAAATATACAAATATTGTTAAAGCAAATTCTAATAAGCTATTAAACAGAATTTTTCTTACTTCACCTAGATGTAAATTTTGATTATAGATGGATGTATTTTTTATTGGTTTGCGTGTCTGCAGTGAAATCAACATCTGCTGACATTTTACTGATAAAAATCTAATCCTTCCAAGTCTATCTATAAGAGCTATGGTGCTGTAGAATTAGTTTGTGAGGCCCACAGAACAGCTGCCACCAAACTACACATGGAGAAGAAAGAGGACAAAAAATAAACAAAATAAAACAGATTAGAATGGTTTAATTAAAAGATAAACACACACCAAATCAAAGCAATCAATGGCAGTTCGGCACTGATTGAATTTTATCATCAACAGTGCTTCTGTTCTTCTCCTTTCTTCCCCAGCTGGATGGTTCTGGAGGGGGAATTTTCCTGATCACATTTCACATTTAGTTGCATTAGTTTGGGAATCTTGTTAAAAACTTTAAAGATTAGATCAGAACCTTCAGTTCCAGGCAGGCTCTCATACCAATCCATTTGCAGTCAGATTATCAAGCACAGGACCAGAGGTTATCAACATCATTCAGTGGCTGCTGTTTTCTGAGGGTAAATTCAGCATTCATCTATGAAGCAAGGAAGAAGACTCAGGAGTCCTCCAGGAGAGTGCATTTTAATTCTAATGCTATGTTACTGGCTAATTAACAGCTTTATCAAATTTCACCTCAAGACTCCTTCTGTATCTTCCTTTAAGAATGCAATAAGGGTAGAGTCTGTATGATGGGGTGGGGAGGGAGCTATTTGAGGGTCATAAAACCTCAAAGAACAAAAATGCTTACAAATAAGTAATAATAAGGGTTAGCCTTTACACAAAGGAGCACTGCATGTTGCAAAGAGGGATTAATTAACAAAAAGGTACTAAAGTGGAATGGGCCCAGTGACCTTTTGCTAGCCTTGCATAGGGTAGAATTTCATCATTACCTAAATAAGTATTGTGGCTGTTACAAAATACCATGATTCCTTTGCAAAATATCTGTTTTTTCTGGGTTTTGCTTTATTAAAATTCTTCTAACTACATGAGGGGTTTTTTTGGCTTTCATGTTCCTCTTGTACCTATCATGCAAAGCCCCAAGCACACTGTTTGCCACAAAACGAATAATCACACTTGCAAGCCAAGGGCAAAAAACTCTCTAATTGCTGTTATTCTCAAGAGTTTTTCCTCTCAGCTCAAAAGCTGACGGTTTTTTTCTCTATATACCCTTGCAAAAATCCTTGCATTGAAACCAGTCAAGTCCATTTTTCCTTGAAATCACAGCATTTTCCAAATGTCATAAAATCACAGTATTTTACAAATGCCATAAAATTGCACTGAATTTTACAAATGCCATAAATGCAGACAGAAAAATGTTCAAAGTGCAGCTCCATCTCTGTTAAATATCTGTGACAGCCCTTCCACAATACAAAGCGTCCCCAGAGTTCTCTCTCTACACAAAGCTGATGATGATGACACCAACAAATACTCCATGCTGGTGCTTAGAATAATAACTATATGTGTATGTAAAAAAATAGAACTCCATGCTAAAAAGCACAGCTTCAGCCAGTGGCTTAATCCAAAATATGTGTTTACCATACAAACATACTGGGATGAAAAATACAGTTAATAAAATAACTAATTTATCTGCCTAGTGCTTTCAGCATTACCCACAGTTTCCATCTGGGCACAGAAACAGGAAGCAGTGAAAAGAGTTTTCTAGTAGTGTCAAAGAAACAGTGATACTAGCAATTGGAGCTTTTCAGTTTCTTGTTGATTAGTTTGGTCCATCTTTGTTTCTTTTCTTCCCCTAAAGAAGAAGAGCTGCCTGGAAAAATCTGATTTTGAAACTCTAAGGCCCAGCTGGGCCAGCCCCTCAAAGGTATTCAGGCACCTAACCCCCATGGAGAAATTCAAGGATCTGGATCTGAGCTTTCTGTCAGTTCTTGAAGTGCCAAAAACAACAGACTCATGCACTGAACTCCTAATTTCTCAGTAGATTTTGGGTTCTTTATATAGCTCGCAAATGCCAGACTGAATATTCTGACTTTTGAATAGAACAATGCAGTCACAGAGTGAGACCTATGAAGTGGGATTTTCTCCCATGAAAGCAATAAATAAATTTGTCAGTCTTTAAGTGCCACTGGACTCTTTGTTTGTTTTACTGCTCATGCTCATTATAATCACAGAGTAAGGATGTGTAACAGTTGAACTCTTCTTAGAGAGGGTCAAATTTACCCCATTCAGGCACTACATCAAGGCTAATGCACTATGTAAGTCCCACTTAATGCAAGTTATATTTTGAGAGCTTAAGTGGTGCATATAAATCTTGTGCTTGACCTGTAGGACTGAAGGCCTGAGACACCCCTCTGCTTTCCCCACCCCTGCACCACGGCCAGAAGTCTCTACACCCACTGTCTGACAGGCAAAGAAGGAGGGAAAGGGGACAGGGGGCTCCACGAGCTGCACGTTAACTGTAAAAGAGCCACATGCAGCTTGTGAACTGCAGTTTTGCCACCCCATTATTTTAGCCTCTTCCTGATTAGGCACATGTATTTGTTTTCAGTAGACTTTCTCAGTGCTCTGTTGGCTTCCTTGGTGTATTGTCCCTTTCTTTGTGAATGTCTTTACCAAAGGAGCAGCACTTCAACCTGGGACATGTTAGGGTAAGTTCATGGCACCATTCTAATTCTCAGGCACCAGCTCTCCTTAACAGAAGCGGAACAGAGACTTTCCAAGAAAGATTATAACATATTTAAGTGCTGACTCTTTTGCACTACTACAAAAATGCTGGGTTCGCTCCCCAGAGTCTTCCTTGTGATCCTGCTCTGCCGTTATCTGGCACAAATTAATTAGTTCAGTGGGGAGTGTGTGTTACCAATAGGGGTTAAAGTAAGGGGGAATGCACCAGAACACAGTTTCGGGGGCCCCCTATTTTTAGTCTGGCAGCATTCTGGAGTCCCTAAACATAGAGGAACACACCAGAATGCTGCGTTCTAGGGCCTCCCCTAAAAATAGCATGAGCAGCCAGAACACACTGTTCAGGTGGCTCCACCTTAAACCCTGCTCTACCTTAAGCCCAGCCAGCAGAGAGCTGGGGCAGGCTGGGAGTTTGTGAATCTTCCCCTGCAGGGCAGAGCAGCTTGTGGCCAGAAGCAGCTTCCAGCTAGTCAGGCAGCTTGCAAACAGCATAGGTAAGGGCTTTTGTGGGGGCTGCTGGGGGTTTGAAGGGGCTGGGGGTGGCTCTGTGTGTGTGTGTGTGTGTATGTGTGTGTGTGTGTGTGTGTGTGTGCGCGCGTGCATGCACCTGGGGGTGGGTACTGGGGCAAGGGGTGGGTTTGGGGGGTGGGTATTGGGGGGGCCACCTGTGCTGGAAGGGGGACCCACCCATGCTGGAGGGTTCCAGGACCCACCAAATTATGTTACAACCCCTGGTTACCAAGCCAGTCCCCCATCTCCCGATTGGATCACTGTTCATGCCTATTGACCAGTTGGTTGAAAAATGCCACTCCATGCTCTGAAGGAGTAGATTCTTCTCAATTTTCTCCATAAAGAACTTTCTTTCCTAGGCAAAGTATCTGGGGTCCATTGATCCATTTGCAGGTTTCAACCAAACCTCCTGTGAATCATTCCCAGATGTACATATGCCTCTGGCCTTTCAAGCATAGGTCCATGTGGGGTATTAAGGAGTTAACAAAGATTTGGGGGGGGAGGGGTTGCAAAGAGAAGAGAAGCAGTTTACAATGGAAAACCTAAATTAAAAGCAAGAAAAGGCCCTTCTGTTCTGGTCTTGCTAAGGCAGCCTTTCTTTATCTCTTGGAGGTGTATTTTTCTGGGTGTTAAAATATTGACACTTTGATAGATGTTTCCCATATATTTCCATCCCGTGGTGTATTAAATCTTTCTGTAGAAGCAGAGATGAGTCCTTTCAAGGGATTCTCTCTTTCACTCTCATACCTGGTCATCTGGAAATCTGAGGGGGAAAAGCACAGTCGCATTCTCCACTGGACCTGTGATTAAAATGATCTATCTTGCCATGACCTGGAGCAATTGTGAGGCATCATAATGAGCCACAAGTCAGCACCCTGCACTAAGCATGAGGGGTAAAGCCATGCAAAATCCAACATATGAGGAAGCTCCTGCAAAGTATGTTTTCCTTTCTGTTTGTGCAAGGTGGAGTTAAACCCCCTAAATTGTGCTTGGAGACTAGTGCAAACCAGATACTAAAAGCAGAACTCAGATGAAGGGAACATGCTGTGTGGGTGGAGATGTGGCCCCACAATCTCCTTCTTTGTGAGACAGCAGAGACAGACCCAGTCTCAGCAAAGAGGACGTCAAGCTTGCATTATACTGTGGCTTGCTTATTACTGGGAAGGCAGGTACAGAGACAATGGTGGGTTACTTACCAGTAACCATCCTTCTTCAAGATGGGCTGCTCGTATTCATGCAGTATTAGGTGTCTACATGCCACAGTACACAATTGGCTGGAACTTCTTTTAGCCTTAGCCTGTCAGGACAGGGCTGGCAGTCACCTCCCCCTGGCCATATATATGGCCCCAACCCTGCTCCTCCCCAGTTCCCATTAGTCACTAACTCTGAGTAGTGGGGATGGTGGGAGAGGTCTGAATAAATCTGAGCAACCCATCTTGAAGAAGGACAGTTACTGGTAAGTAAGCCACCATTCTTCTTCGAGCGCTGCTCGGATGCATTCAGTATTAGGTGATGGTTAGCCGTTCTGTGGAAGGTGGGCAGAGTTAGGACCTTATCCGCCATCAGCACATCTACCCACAAACAGCACAGCACACAAAACTGGGTGAAGAAGCAGTGAGCTGCCAGGTGAATGCCTAAGGACACGCCAAGTGCAAGATCTTCGAGAGAAAGTGTGCATGAGAGTGCTGAGGGGTCATCTCCTACTCTGTCAGGAGACTAGAGCTCCAACAGGGGCAGTCCCCAGTTCATCGTCGGGGAATTTGCTATTTCATAATAGCAAAGAACATCCTTGTCACCAGCAAGACTGTCTAGTGTAGGAGGTTTGCCCCTTCCTAGAAGAATCAACTCCTGAGAAAGGCAGTCGTGATCCAGGGCAACAGACTCCCACAGCTGCAGGCGAAGGACAAGGGTGGAATAATTGTCGCCCTTGCCACCTCAACCCCAAAAGGGGAAGGTCAATTGGGTTAAGATACTAACCAAGACTGGGGCGAGGAACACATTGCCCCTTAGCCAAACATGAGATAGGCAAGAGGCCTTTCCCCATTGGCATACTGGCAGGAGATGCCATGGGTGGGATAGATAAGGGGCACCTAAACTGAGGTGTCCCAGCTCTATATGGGAGCTAATGCAGAAAGAAAGATAACAAGGAAGGGCGGGGGGGGGGGATCCCTGCCTCTCCAGCCGTTGACACATGGGAGTAGAGGGCCTGGAAGGAGGGCCCGGGAATAATGGCTAGATGCTTGGCAGACCTGTCCCTGAGGCCCAGAAGCGTCAGAAACGCTCCTTCATGGAGGTCATCATCAAGAGAGAGGTGGACATCTCAGAAGGCCCCTTCTTTAGAGGTAACCCTTAAGCAGATTATAGTAGTAAAAAAGGGAGCCATTAGGTACACCCACCCTAGTATCAGGAGAGAAACTGGGAGAAAAGTGATTGAATTCCCCATGTTAGGTCATCCCTGACCAAAGGGGGGAGGAATGACCTGAGGCAGGGGTGGTGTGAAACCATGATGGTGTTCTGGTGGGGGCTTATACAACTTCAGAGCTGGGTGTGCATTTGTGTCCCCTGCCCCTTTACTCTACTCTCCCAGTATGTGGACTCATGTAGGGGGAGGTGTGCTGAATCAAGGGAAGGGGTATCCGGCCATCTCTGTAGATGGGTCAGGTCCACCTCGAGAGTTGTGCCTCCAAACTCCAGAATCAGAGTGTTTGGAGGGTGGCACGAGGCTGGGAAGGTATTCTCATCTCTCACTTCTATGGAGACGCAGTCAACCTTCATAACATAGCTGGATGACTCATTCTAGTGGCGGGTGCATGTGTTGGTTGGCTACAATGGGCCAACTATGAGGGATCTTGCATAGATCCTGATGAGGAGAGAAAACAACACCTTAGGCGAGACACAAGTCAGACGTGGACTATAATGCCTGCTCCGAGGGAAAGGAGTGTTATTGGTGCATCACCCCACGTATTGGAAGGGGCAAGGCTTAGGCAGGTCGGGTGGGAGGTAGAAAGAGGGAAAGATCCCAGGAAGAGGAGAAAAGCATAAGGCAACCCCTACATAGGGAAAACAAGGAAGAACTGTTGTGTCCTTTAAGGAACAGAGAGGGGCAAGAGGGGATGTTATGAAATTGTCACCCTTAAGGCGTCAGGCTCTCCAGCCTATTAGGGTTTCCCTGGGCCAGAGTTCTGCACAGGTAAGTTTCCCTGGGCCAGAGTTCTGCAGTGGAACCACCCTGATCTGAAAACCACAGATCCTCAAATGGCTCACTCAGGTGTACAAATACCGCTGGTAGGTAGGAGCTCTATCCCTTACTATCTCCTTCGTTGCAATTCTCGGGAGGAGTGGAGTGCAATAGAAAGATCAAGGCAGCTTCTAGATGGCTGTCTTGGGTTTTCAGGGGAAAGCGACCCTTGCATGGTTAGAGGGAGGCACCAGGGCCAAGGAGGTTCCAGTTGAGGGCTAAACTGAGGTCTGCCCATGGACAGAAGGACCAGTGTAAAGTAGTGAAGGTCCTTGGGGAGGAGGGGTAAGAGTGCTCTCGGGATAGCGACATGGGAGCGTACCCGTTCAGTGTGCCCGACTGGGAAGGAGTTGGTAGAGGTATAGGAATTCTGCCCTTGTCCTAGAGGGCTGTAGTGTTTTTTGGGGTTTTTTTTGGCAGGGTCATAATGTGCCTGCTTCGCATACCTGCTTCTATGACCTCCAGATTTCCCACCAAGGCTCCAAGGGCATATGCCACTGGAACCAAGTGCATGTGAGGAGAATTCTCTGGTGGCCAGGCCCTTACTTGACCCAAAGGGTATGGGAAAGGAAGAGGGAGGAACATTGTTACCAGAGAGGAGGAAGAGGTGTCCCGAGGCTGATTGTAAGGGGCCGCTTAGCAAAAGAGTTTAGGGTTCCGCTCTGACGTTCAAGGGTTTGATGGAGGGAGAAATGATCCTTTTGGAGTTGATCACTTATAATGAGGAAAGGGGACCATCATCCCATGGTCCAAAAGCTCCTAGAGGATCGTCATTTTGGTTGTGTGTATGGGGGGGATACAACAAGGACCCCTCCACCATGCGTTCAAGGGGTTGTGGTAGACTGGGAAAGCTGAGGCACCTTGGGAGTAAGCATACCCAGGGCTCTGAGGGCCAACCTATGGACACAGTCACCACGGATCAGGGAGTCAGTGAGCAGGTAAAGAGAGGGACTGTCCCTCTAAAGGGAAGTCTAATATGGCCTACTGTAAGTCCTGGGAGAGGTCACAATCCTGAAGCCAGGCTGCTTGGCGCATAACCACAACCATACAAATGCCGCAGCTGGCCGTGTTCGAGGCATTGACAGCCACTGTAAAGGCATGGCGAGAGGCCAAGGCACGTTCCTTGATGAAGGCATTTAAATCTTCCAAGTATTCTTGTGGGAGGATGCCGCTGAAACTCTTCATAGCATCTCGCAGGTCTAGGGAATCTTTTAACCAAGGCCTGATGGCCAGGACCCCTCAGCTGAAAAAGTGAAAACTGAATAGTTTTTGTTGTTTTTTTTTTAACTAGGAGGTCAAACCTTCTGGGACTCCAAGAGGACCCAGGGTGTATCAGGGCAGCTCAGGGCAGCTCAGGCCAGCGTGTCCCAGCAGTGTAAAGAACATGAGTACGAAGGGAGAGAATATAATGGCGACCGGAGAGGTTTCATACCCCAGGTCGAATGGGGGTCCTGGTCTCCCTCAAGGGGTGTGACCCTGACCCAGGTAGGCGGTGGCCTTGTGAAGGGGTTCAAGTGTGGTAGGGTCTTGTCTGTAAGACCAGGCCCTCAGTAGGAGGTAGCTGGTTTCGAGTGCAGTGTCGGTGCCGCGGAGCCTTCAGTAAAGGGCTGGGCCTGAGGAATGCACTCTTAGATCTAATGAGGTGCCGAGGCAAGGGTGTTTGTGCTGTAGGGGTTGGGGCCTGTAGTTTCACAGTGGCATGGGCCCAGGTAGTGAATGGCTCCCCCTGGTGCTGGGTAAAGTGGAGGGAGGAAGGAAGGTGGACTTACCATTTGTTTCAGTGATCTGCGGCATATTCAGGAGCCAAAGGGCCTCTGCCACTTCAAAAGCCTGCGGTGTGGGTGGCACCGAGTTAGTCTCCAGGTGTTCACCCCGGAGGGGAGGGCCAGACACGGTGCCGGCACTTTAGTGCCGGAGTTGGCCCCACGCACGCTTACCTGAGCTCTGCTGGGGAGCGGCATCAAGAGAGTCTTGGTGTCAACTGGCAAGTGGGACTGCTGCCAAGTTGTGGAGCTCAGATGCTCCGGCCCTTTCCTTTGCAAGCATGATGCCAATCATGGCTCTTTATTCGCAGCTGGAAAGCGGCGCCGAGAGGACTCCCATGCAAATCCAGTATGTGGTGCTGCGTTAGAGGCCAATTGTGGCTTTCATTCATAGCCAGAGAGCAGCACCAAGAGGGGTCCAGTGCCAACCAAGCACGTGGTGCCAAATTAGAGGCCAATCATAGCTTTCATTCATAGCCTTAGAGTGGTGCCGATGGGGCTCCGGTGCCCACCAAGCCACACGGTGCTGAGTTAGAGGCCAACTGCAGCTTTTATTCATAGCTGAAGAGCAGTGCCGAGAGGGTTCCGGTGCCGACTAAGCACATGGTGCCAGATTAGCGGCTGATCGCAGCTGTATTCACAGCAAGAGAGTGGTGCTGAGAGGGCTCCAGTGCCGACTGAGCACATGGTGCCAGGTTAGAGGCTGATCACGGCTGTATTCGTAGCTGGAGAGCGGCACCAAGAGGGTTCCGGTGCCGACCGAGCACATGGTGCCAGGTTAGAGGCTGATCACGGCTGTATTCGTAGCTGGAGAGTGGCACCAAGAGGGCTCCAGTGCCAACCGAGCACATGGTGCCGAGTTGGAGGCCAATCGTGGCTGTATTCGTGGCCGGAGAGCAGCACTGAGAGGGCTCCAGTGCCAACCAAGCACACAGAGCCAGATTAGAGGCCAATCACAGCTTTCATTCATAGCCAGAGAGTGGCACTGAGAGGGCTACGTGCTACAGCGCACGGTAGCTTGGAAAGTCTTCAGCCCTAGCCCCAGCGTCAGCTGCGGGGCCCGTTCTTAGGCGTGTTATGCAGCCTTCGCTCCCTGTCTTCCTGAGTCCTTCATTTAAAAGACCTGCAAATACAGCATAATACACCCAGTGAAGCTCACACAGGCATTAAGAAACCTCCCATGGGGTTGTCCCTCGTGTTCAGGTTTCTGTTGGAAAGACGCAGTAGGAGCGCTGGCGAAGTCCGCAAACAGATCTTCCAGTGAAAAATACACATAAAACAGAGCAAAGAGACAGACCCTTGCATAAAGCAAGATCAGGCTATCCCGTAACCATTGCTGAGGGTGGAAAAAGGAACTAGGGAAGAGCCGAGCTGGGGCCATAAATATGGCCAGGGAGCGGTGGCTGCCAGCTGTGTCCTGACAGGCTAAGGCCAGTGGCGTCACTAGTGTTGGGCACACCGGGGCACATGCCCCCGGTCCCAAAGCTGGTGCCCCGGATCTCTGGGTCAATCGAGCCGGGGATCCAGGGCCCAATCCCCAGCTGGCCGCGGCGGCAGTGGTGCCGTCTTTGGCTGGGTATCCGGGGCCTGGCTGGCCACCTGGCAGGCCCCACCCCTGGCCAGGGATAGGGCCAGGGGGAGGCCACGCCACTGCGAGTGGCTCGGCCTTGGCACGGCCAGAAGCAGCCACTGGAAGCCAGGCCCAGGCCTGCGCCCGTGGCGGCAGGTGGCCAGGCCCCCGATCCCCGGCCAGGGATGGGGCCGCCGCGGCCGCCAGCAGCCAGGTTCTGGATCCCCAGTGGGGGATCCGGGGCCCGGCCAGCCAGCTGCCTGCGGCAGCAGCAGTCCCGTCCCCTCTGGGGATCCAGGGCCTGGCTGCCCGCTGCCGCTTCTGGCAGTGCCGCGCTGCTGCCTAGCTGCTCGTGGCTGCGTGGCCTCCCCTGGCCCTATCCCTGGCCAGGGGGCGGGGCCTCTCCCCAAGGGGCGGGGCCTACCCCTGGGCCCCGGGTCCATTGCCCCCCCAGAGATACCTCTGGCTAAGGCTAAAAAAAGTTCTGGCCAATCCTGCACTGTGGCACGTAGACACCTAATACTGAATGTATCTGAGCAGCGCTCGAAGAAGAATGCCTGCTGCTGCAGTTTCACAGTTCCATTCTGTTCCCTAAGGCAGGGAGAAGAAACCCTCCTTGGAACTTCCTCTCCCAGTGGGGGCTTGAAGGTGGGTAGGCTTCTTCACATAGGAGTGGTTCCGCTGCCCCTGGGGGCCTGCGTGTGCCCATATGCCAGGGAACAAACATAGCACAGGGGTTTTTTTTCCCATTACAACAGATGATTTTGCTTTCCTTCCCCCCTCCTTGTCCCCACTGCACCTCCCAGATTACTGCTGTACTCCACTGTTTGAATCCTAACAACTGCTTTGATTTTCTGTGACAGTCTGACCTGATCCTAGGACTTGCACTCCCCTGCATTTGTTTTGCTCCCATTCTGTAAGTCCCCCCATTTTCATCAAAGCGTCTGACAAAGTGGGATTTTCTCCCATGAAAGTTCATACAATAAATAAACTTGTCAAAGTGCCACCAGACTCCTTGTTTGTTTTGCTGAACTAGAGTAACACAGCTACCCCTCCGGAACAGAATTGCTGGCACACACAGAACCATACCATGGCCTAGGCTGACCAGAGGGTTTGTCAAGTTTCACCAGCTTCTCAGCCAACCTAACCCAAGCTTCAGATTTGTAACAGGCCATCAGGGACACGTGGTGCAGTGGTTAGAGCTGGGGTCTGTGAGTGGTAGGATCCATCCCTTGCTCTGTCAATGATTTCTTCAGTTAGTGTGGGCAAACTACCTGTTTCTTCTGCACCTGAAAATGGGGAGAGTAGCAGCGCCCTACCTCCCAGAAGTGTGGTGAGGAGAAACACACTGAAGATTGTCCAGTGCTCTGGTGCTCTGGCAATAAGTACCACAGACAGATTTTGAGCCTCCTAAAATCTTGGTCCCTGAGGAGTACTGCAGTGCAGACCCTGAACATTAGTGCCCTCTCTTATCTAAAAGTTAAATTTAAAATGGTAAATTCTTTGAGGTCACTCTTTCATTTATTTATCTACTTTTGCTTGACCCAATAACAAATCTGTTTGATGTTCATTTCTGTAAACAATTTACTGACCTCCCCTGTATGCTCCATGCTGGCTTCAACAGAAATGAAGTCATTCTGGGTTTTACTGGCTTGTGAGGTGATGGAATTAATCTCACCCCAAACCTCCTTCCCCACCATAACCTCCTTTGGTTTTGCCAACTTGAAGGCTCTGTGAAGCTCTGAAATTTATTAAACTGATCAGCTGAGGTCCTTTGTGTACAGCAGGCATGGCTGGGATTTATCACTGCTACAGAAACAGGAGGGTAACTTGGAAGTCAGGCACTTTGTCACCGTGAGATTGCACTTCTGTGCAGCTGGGAGCAGTGAGAGAAAGTGGCCTAGCAAGTCTCTCACTGCAGTTTTTTTTTTAATTTTATTTTGGGAAGGCCTTTGGCTTCCTTGTTGTATTGTGCCCAACAGCTTTCTATGCACTATAGAAACTGATGACAAAGAGGCTAACAGCCCTACCCAGCCTTTCAACATTTCACAGGAATAGTTCAAAGTCTGCTGCTTGTTCCCTCTCTCTCACAAGCTTTCCCTCCTATCATTACTCTTATTATTTATTCACACAGCATCATCTGCAGAGGGCTTTCCAGACAGCTATAGCCCTGCCTTGAAAGATTTATAAGATAAATGTTGGATCCTACCTGTGCAAAGAACACCTGTGTACATCTGTAAGTGTCCATCACCCAGCCCTTGCACAGTAGGGCCTTGTGTTAGATTACAAAGTGAGGCTCAAGCATGAATTGGCCTGTGAGCCTTGACAAAGGAGTAAGGTGCATAAACTGCCACTTTTCTCCCCTGTGTATGCTACCCCAAGCGGGGGTGCCAAGAGTTGCACAACTCTCTTTCCTGGACAGGTGAACTTGGCTCCTCTCTTCTAGTCCAGCATTATTTATTTGTCTTACTAGAGTCCTAAGAGTCCATGTCCTGGACCAAGACCCCACTGTGCCAGGGGCTCTTCAGACACACAACAAAATGATGGTTCCTGACCCAATCTCTGCATAAGACAAGAGATCACAAGCAGCTAGAGATAGACAGAGAATATACACGCGAACAATGAGATAATACTGGTCAACATGAGCTGGGATGGGGAAAAAGCTACCCTAGCTATAGGACTGGCACAATTTACTTCCTCCAAGGAGCAAAAGGGAAATAAAAATCATACTGTATTTCAGCCACAAGCCAGTCAATCCCTCCTCAGCTTCTGGGGAAGCACAGCTCTGCACTGTTCTGTTCATTACTCAGGTCAGATTGCCAGGAGCTAGACTGGCCCCTTCTAAGAAGAAAAACAAGCAAGGAGTCCTGTGGTACTTTTAAAGACTAACAGATTTATTTATCTCATGAGCGAGCTATCGTGGGAGAAAATCCCACCTCATCAAATGCTTTGAAGCTTCAAGCGTCTGACAAAGTGGAATTTTCTCCCACGAAAGCTCATGTGATAAATAAATTTGTTAGTCTTTAAAGGCCACAGGACCCCTTGCTTGTTTTACTGAACTAGACTAACATAGCTATTACCCCTTTGAAACTTTCTAAGATCACTCTGAGCAGAGTTCATTTCACAAGCCTAACTAGTGATACCAGCTTGAAAAAAAAAAAAAACCGCCTCCCAGCCTTCATGCATGGGGGAAGAAGGGAAAGAAGCTTGGGGGAAAGGTAGTGAATCATCCAGAACAATTTCTAATTAGACAGAGCAATTTAGTGGTGACCTTTAGTGCACAGTTAACATTATACGGTGGTTAAGGCTCATTGGCAGGACTGTATAATCAAGCAATAAAGGTTTTAAAATGCAAATGTGTTTTGTGCATTGCCTTGGGAGCCTAGGAGTAGGTAGGGGGCATCCTGTACCTCTGCTCCAATTCACCCCACTCTGGTGGAGAAACAACTCCCACTGCAAACCCCAAACTGCCCCACCACTGCTATGGTTCCCCTATGGCAAAAACAATGACATGGGCATATCACAGTCTGACTGGCTGGTTAACTGTCTTGCACATACTTTATCAACCACCTGTGCCTTGACTGCTGCACAACCCCTGCTGCTACATTATGAGCCTACAACTGCTAGGAGAGACCAGCCTTGCTACCTCTGGGAGACAATCAAGTCATTTAGTAGTAATTAAAATCTTAACCAATTTAAATCATTTACAGCTCCTAGCCAATTATATGATGGCTCTTATCAACCCCAGAGTCCCAAGATGTTATTTGAAGGAGGCCATAAACCATGAATGGAGATCTGCAAGTGGGACTGAGAGAGGAGATGGAGCTGAGTAAGGAAACCTGATGCCCCTCTAATGAAAGGCAAAGGTTAAACCTGAAAGGCTGCTCAACCCTAAGCCATCATCATCTGAAGAAGAGAGAGATGCGCCCTTACCCTCACAGTGCCTGTTTTAGGAAAAAGAAATGTTCAGTGAGGTGAATATTTTAATCTCCACTGCAATGTCCATTTGTGAATTATCCCATAGTATGAGGACTATTCATCAGCAGTTCACTGCCATTTCTGCTGATCAAGAGGGCAGTCTTGTGTTCTTAGGATGGGAGAAAGTCTGTGGCTCAGAAGTCATTTAAATCTAGAGTGAGCAAAGCACTGCAATGGAGAATGTGTTGTAAAGGAACCAACCTAGTGGAGCCACTGATGAGACTAACCCTAAGGATTTGATTTAACACTGTAACTCTTTCCCCTTTTTAATTTCTATAGTTATGTGATTACCTCAACTCTGTTAATGCAGCAAGTGGCAATTACTTCAAATTACCCAAGAAACACTGCTGTGTGTGTGTCCATTCATACTCTGTTTCCTCTTTCAAAAAAATCACACATACTTCATTAAAGTTAAACATTTGAATGGATTTCTTGTTTTAAAAAAACCCTAAAATCCTATTAAAACATGTCTTCCAAAAAGCATGGTCCTGATTGGGCCATTCTGCTTGTATATAAGACTATCCATAGTCACTTTAGACAGAAGACAAGCCCTCATACTTCAGGGCATAGGCCAAGTACTAACAGTTGCAGGTGGGAAGGATAATAATCTGTGAGCAGATTATTCCATTACTACACATATAGGGGATTCTTACAACTTCCTCTGAATTTCTATTTTGGGTACTGGTCACTTTTGGAGATAGGACATGAGACTGGAGAAGAAGGAAGATCCAGTGGTTAGAATTGTTTAGATGAGAGAACCCTTTTTGTCCCTTCTAACCCTATGATTTAGAACTGGGCATCTTACACTGACCTAGCTGTGTGTCTCAGTGGTATAAAAAAACCACAGCCCTGAGAGATGCAGCTATCCCCTGATGTAGACAGTGCTAGGACAATGGAAGAATTCTTCTGTTGACCTGGCTACCATCTCTGGGGGATGTGGATTATCTATGTCAGTGGGAGGACCTCCTCCATTGATAAAGGTACTGTCTACAGTGAAGCACTCCGGTGGCACAGCTCTACTGTTCCAGCAGTTAAAGTGTAGATATTCCCTTAGTCTCTCTAGAATGAGAAGATAGCACAGCAGTGCCCTGCCTCAGAGGGGTGTGATAAGGAGAAATGCATTACAGATTGTGAGGAGCTCAGATACTACAGTGATGGGGTCAGACCGGTACCTAAGATAAATATATGTACTGCTGGTGTGATGTGATGTGGTAATTCCTTTTTTATTAACTGCAAAGAACTTCACAGACATGGGGATCAAGTAGCCACCTGAGCACATTGTACTCTCCTCTACCAAAATGTGTCTCTCCATGTCCATGTAGATGCTAAAGATCCCTTGGTACTTTATATAGATAGTAAGGGGAAACCTCACTGTTAGGGATAATATGTCCAATCTCAGTAGCCAGGGGGTCCAAGGTAATACAGCACCTATTGCCAGGCTTAAAGGCAGACCCCTTTACCTACAGTCACCATACCTCCAACAATTCTCTCATTGTTGTGAAGAACTTTGTGGTGCAGGAGTATGGATAAAAAACATTGAGACATATAAGAGTGGTTAAATGCTAATCAGTTTGATTCTGCACTACATTTATTATACAAACATTTGCCTTATGTGCTCTAGTTACTGTGCTCAATAGCATATCTTGTTTCCTGGGTGTTATACATGAAACAGCAGGAACTTTATTACCATGATTGCTGTTTCATCAGGGCTGACCCTAGGACTGAATGAGCTGAGAGGCACATACAGAAATCTTGCTATTATGGGGTCCCACAGGAAAGCAAACTGCTAGAAGCTAACATCTTATTGACAAGCACATATGTAAGTCTGCCTTCACTTCTTTTCTTCTTCTGGGTGGTGTCTCAGGGCTTCTAGCTCTGTTCAGGAATCCAGTCACCACCTGGAAGAAAAAAATAGGCTCAAAGCAGAGCAAAGGCATTGATGAGAGAGAGAGAGTGAAACTTGCTAGTATACCAACAGTCAATGAACAACAGGAGGTGAATGGTGCTGGAGATGCTACTTTCAATCAGGGATTTGACTTAGAGTTTGAGGGCTGGGAGACAAATGTGAGGCCAAGGTTTCTGCTGGTCTGAGTTGCTCTGTTGGTTTCAATGTTGCTTCATCTACTGATACGAGAAGATTGGGCTTTTGAGCTTTGACCTGCAAACTGTCACCCCTAGGTTAAAACTAAACAGCAAATGGAGAGAGATTTTAGCTATATATTTTCCTCATCTAAAGGCTCTTTCACATTCTTGATAAAGCATGTAGGGGAATCCTGTCACAATCACACTAACTTTTCATTGGCATAGTCATAGCCCTGGTCTACAACATTCATTAATGTCAGTATAACTATATTGCTCAGGGGTGGGGCGAAACCCAGTTACATCCACCTAATATCCCATATAGACAGCTCTATGTTGACAGGAGGGTTTCCCCCATTTAATAGCTACTGCCTTTCAGGGAGGTAGAATATCTATGCCAATGTGAGAAACTATCCCACTGGCCTAGGTAGCATCTTCACTAATCTCTAGTTGTGCTGCTGTAAAGGTAGACAAGTCCTTAGGTTAGTTCAGACAAGACAACAAAACCTCCAGTCATAGCATTCTCCCATGCCCCACATAGTGAGGTCCCATCAAATCTGTCCTCTGGGGGAAATATGAAAAGCCTGAGATTTGCTTCCAGAGTGCCCATTGGATTATCTGTTCTTTTTACGTGTCTCTTCTTGTCCTTCAAATAGCAGAGAAAATTGTGGGTTAAAGGAGAAGTGAGTGGCAGCTATGAGAAAAATCTCAGGATTTTTATTGTCTCACTGCAAGCAGATGTGAAGAAGACTCAGAAAAAGGGTTAGAACAGCCTCACTGTTGCAAAGTTAGCTGGTTCCCTGGTGACTGAAATCCAGTTTTGCAAGGTTTCATTATGGTGTGCAAGGGAAAAGGGGGGCTTTGAGGGGACAATAGGAGGTCATAGGCTATGTCTACATCTGCCAAATTAGTTTGGACTTGTTAGTCTGAGCTAAGAAGGAGTAGGGACTTGGGAGCTTAGGGAACAGGGATGGGGGCTGAAGAGGACAAGGGGAAAGAGAGGTCTGATGTGGGCACCAGTGGACAAGGTTGGGGTGATGTCGATTTGAGGCTGTGCTTCACGTGTGACCAAAGAGCTGGTGGGGCTCAATAATGCTTACATGGGCTGGGGCCCAGACACACATAAAGGGGGCCCAGATAATATGGAAAGGGAGCCTGCTGATTAGGAGGTGTCCAGGGTCTGCCAAGTTATACTTTAACCACTGTCTCTGAGTACTTATAGTGACACAAGCAGGCTTTTCAGAATGAGGTACCTGTTTATTTGTCACCTGATATATAGCAGTGGCACATTCTTAGGTTCACAAAGTGAGGCGAAAATTAAATCATAGTCCATCCTGGTCAAACGAGGGCCCTGGTGAGCCAGTCAAGCTGTGATGAACTTCATCTCTGACTCTCCCCATTTTCTCCAGGCTACTGAGTCCCTCCACAAACCCCCCACCTTCTGATCACCTAACTCCTTGTTTTTCAGCATAGTGCTCAAGTCCAGTCTGCTGGGGTTTCCTGCTGTTAAAGTGTTGATTGTTCAGTAGTTTGGATATTTTTTGTCTTCCTGAACTGTCTGTTGATTTTGTTGATTTAGGTTAGTTTGTGCCAGCTTAAGGATTGTATTTATTACTCAGAGAGCAAGATGACCAATGTACACAGCTGGGCTGTTCCTAGACTGGTGTTAACTCCTTTGCACCCAATGGGTAGCAATGCAATGTAAGGAGAGAAACTGGTGCAAATTTAAGATTTGTATTAAAGAACATTCCCACTTCTTCATAATAACAACTGTACTGAGCCTAGAAACTTCCCAATCAATCTGCATAGACACGTGCATTATGGGTGGGGCTGGTAGTTCGACATTTTATCAAGGTTGTCTGACATTTGCCTTTACAAAACTGTTTTGAACTACTTTTAACTTTGTGAAACTCTAACTGTTTGGGCTGAAATTTTCCATGACAGGTGTCTATCCAAGGCTCAATTTTTTTGGAAAATTTCAGTTGAAGCAGTTTGTCTGTTTCTTCAATGTTTAAAATGTCTTTATATTTTAAATATTCTAATACCCCATGCTTAGGAGCAGGGAGTTTGAAAGTTGGCAGGAAGATGGTATTTATCACATGAATTTAGCAGGGGTCCTGTGAGGGGGGAAAAATTAATATGTGGTCATGTAAGTAAAGACTGTATATGAAGAAGAGATGCAACTTAAGCATGCATGGGCAACATTAATTCTGGATTTCCTAGCTTTTGAATGATTGACTTTGCAGCTCTTAACAATGCTGTTTTAACATTGTGTTTTCAGTATATGTAATCTCTTATGTAGAGCTCCCAGAAGTAGGGTTACCAGATGTCAGGCAAAAGAAGGACATGTCCTCCTTTTTGCCTTCATGTGCTTCTTTTTACTTTCCTGTCCTCCATCTGGTAGGCATTTTAAAATACATGATTTTATCTGGCTTTTTACTTGTTGGGGTTAAAGTATGCTGGAATGCCACAGAATACCTTATTTTTAGGGGAAAGCATTCCTGGGCCCCCTAAAAACAGAAGAATATTACATTAATGCTACATTTTCCCCATGCATCCTCCAATGCCCTCCTTTTTGTACTTCCCTGTCCTCCCTTCCAGGTTTTGGTATCTTGTAACCCTACCTAGAAGAGACTTCTCACTGTAAAGAGGTAGGAGCAGTTGTTTACCAAGAACTCCTTCTTTTTTCCTTATCTGTGCCCCCAATATAGGGTTACCGGATGTCCAGCAAAAGGAGGACATGTCCTCCTTTTTGCCCTGTTGTCCTCTGTCCTCCAGGCATTTCAAAAAAAGCCAGTTTTGTCCGGCTTTTTGCTGGACCCCGGGACAGCAGTCTAAAAACAGAGGCAGGCACAAGCCTGCTGAGCCAGATGCGTTCCCCTGCCAGTTTAGGGGGCTGCACTGGCCAGAAGCTAGCCCAGCAATCCCTCTCCTCCCCTCCCCTCCCTTCCCTTCCCTTCCCTTCATAGCACCTGGCCTGAGGAAGTCCCGCCCCTTCCAGCCAGAGAGGTTCGACCAGAGCATGTCCCCTCTTGCTGGGACTGGTGCTATTTAGCCTCCAACCCGAGGCAAGCTCCCTGGCTGTGAGTTCCTGACATTGGTCCCTTCCTGCCCCTGCCCCTGCCCCGAACACTGAACTGTCTGTGTGATGAGGCTGCTTGGCTAGCTGCCCTAGCTTCCTTCCTGTCTGTGTGGTAAGTACTGTTCACCTGTGACCTGTCTGACTCCTGAGAGCTAATGAGGTACCCAAGCTGCAGCCACATACATCCTGAGATTGCAGTGCAAACATGTCCTAGGCTATGGCAAGAACCAAGCAGTCCAGTGTCACTCAAAGACTAACAAATTTATTTATTGCATGAGCTTTTGTGGGAGAAAATCCCACTTCATCAGACGCTTTGAAGATGGGGGAACTTACAGAATGGGAGGAAAATAAAAGCAGAGGAGTGTAAGACATGGCCACAGTCACTCATGGGTTTTAGCCCTATATTGGGGACTTTGATTTTTGGCCTGTTGCTCCCTACAAAAGGGCTAAATTGGGGGGGGGGGGGAAATAGAGCAAACACTAATAAAATGAAGGAAAAGAAATTATACCATGAATAAAATTACTAGCAGGGACTGGTTAAGTAAAACAAACAAAGGGGCATATTTGAACTGGCTAGAAACAATCTAGGACAATTTTTTTAAAATTGTAAAATGGGCTGCTGTGGAAAATGAGAAACGGAGGCAAGTTAACTGTTATTTTTGTTTTGTTTTACTTTTTAAGGTCCTCTTCAAGTTTATATTTGCAAATTTAGTTTTTTTAACTTTTTTTAATCCAATGAACATGAATGAAAGGGTCATGAAACGCTTTCATTTACTGAAAAAATCCAGTTTTCAGTAAAAGAAAACATTTTGGTAATTTTTTTTATTTTAAAATAATTTTAAAAACACATGACTTTGCACAGTTTTAACACTGCATTCATTAATCATTACCCATTTTCCATGACATAATATGGTAATGCAGTTATAATGATACTACATTTTCTCTATGTGTCCTCTGATGTCCTCTTTTTCATACTTCCCTGTCCTCCTTTCTGTGAGAGGTGGATTTTTCCACCCCTCTTTGTGTTTTCTTTTGCTGTGGCCAAACTTCAGCTTGTCCTATGGAATGTGGCCTGTTAGGCCTCTACAATTAGATGGTGTTATCTCTTGACAGCAGGGAGTAATGGCCTTCAAGAAGAGTTATTGTCAGTAAGTGGGACCAGACCTAAAGAAAGTGATAAAATAAACTATACATTAGAGCCGTAAAACTTGAGTTACAGCTGAAAGACTTATGAGTTCCTCTGCTGACCAGACCAGTGTCAGTAAGTTTCTATGACAACAAGCGATATGCTAATTTTCGGGGGTCCAAGGCATAAAGCCAGGGTTCTGGCTTAGTCACATTGGAGAAGCGATAGGTCAGCAGCCTGTCGTGTTGCCAGGGGATGTGGCCACCCCCTAGGCATCTCCCCACTCTTCACAAAGAAGAGTGTTAAACCCCTTGACTGATCACCAAGGGAGTCTGCAGTTTTTTTTCTTTGGCAGATCATTTTCTTTTGCTTTTTGAATTCTTTTACTAAGTTTTCAATTTTCACCTGTTCACCCTGGAGTGGAGGGCCAGAGCCCACATCCGAAGGGGGTGGCAGGGGGTGTTCAACCACTGCAGCTGGTCGCGGTGGGCTCTGATTTCTAAGGCCACAGATAGGAGCCCGGAGGCTGTCCTGTGAAGCGCTTGGTCGAGCCACTTTAACACCGGTCCAGCCAAGTGCATGGAGCTTGCAGTTGGTAGACGCCAGACCGGTGGGCTACTGGGTTGACGGCAACAGATAGGAGCCCAAAGGCTGTCCTGTTGGTCCGCAGCCAGAGCCGTCTTAACACCGGGCTGTTCTATCACATTTTGCTATCTTTCTCTTAAAGAAACAGGTCTGCTGTCTGTCACTCCGGAGATAATATCCAGATGTGGTAAATATACTCTGGTCAAATTTGGAATTTAAATTGGGAAATGCTTTTTGGGGATGTGTATGTGTATTATTACTGCTCTGAACCTATTAACCTCACAGATCAGAATCAAGCTGGTGTTCCACAATCAAATTGGGAAACAGCAGTGTGAAAGAGTGTGATGAAAGAATAAATCCACTTGTGTTCCCCGCCAGGTACCCCAGCTGACCCTTGTAACTCCTAGCCGCAAACAGCCCATGGCTAGCCTCGCTGGGCAGTGATCCATGGTGTCTGGAGAGCCAGGGGGAGAAGCAAGGTGTTCATGCTGTCCTGGGCTGTGTCTGATGTTTTAGTGTGATGTTTCAGTGTGTGTATGTGGTAAACAGCAAAGCTCTTTTTACCTACAGATTGTGTGTTCTATCTCTGTCTCTTATAAACCCCACTCTGTTAAATTATATCAATCAGGATTGGAACTGGGGGTTTAATTCAGGATTAGGCACAAGAATGAGGATAAATATTATAGTAATATTTGTGCTCTATTTTCTGTTTATTGGGCAATTAATTTGTACTCAGAAGATCTTTAAATGCCTTAAAGAAATAGAGTTCTAAAACCGCAGTTTGTATGAGATTTGTTAAGTGTAATTTAATAGGAATTGCAAGTTTTAATTTTTGTAACAGGAATATTAGTAATTGAATAATATTAAGCTCTTATTTAACCTTTTTTTCCTCTTCTCTTCTTTTTTGTAATTTTATTTCTCTCAATAAAAGTCACATAGAAAGTAGTTAACCCAAAAAATTGTGGTTTGGTCTCTTGCCTCTCGATTGGGACTTCTTCTTGCAGTGTGGGGATTGTGCCCCCTGCACCCACTCCCCCACAACACTTTCCATGCTTTGTTATCTGGTAACCCTACCCCAATATGACCGTGCTCCTTCTCCTTCCAGCTATAGACTTGTCTGTCAGGTATGGCCATGGCTCAACAGACAAAAGCAACTTGAGTCAGGAGATTAGGGCAAAGTCAGAAATGACTTGGAGCATAAGGAAATGCAACTGTGAGAAATAGGCGGAAAGGATAAATAGCCTTTACAGCTAAAACCGTCATGGATTTTTAACACATTTGAAACAGAGAAGCTGGCTATCGGAGGTATTTAAAAAAAATCTTTTTTTCCCCCTACACAGTACTCATTAAACACAATGAGCATAGGGTTACCTTGTATTTTAAAAATGATGAGTTCTCAACTACACATGCTGGGAGTTTGATGATACCACAGTCATGCATCAAAAGTCCTAGCCAATCAATCAGAATGCAGCTTTCGACAATCACCTTCCCTCGCCACACTGAGGCAGAACAGTATGCAGGGAACAATCATACGCATATATGAGCAGAAGGATTAATTGGATTTTGTTAACAAATTAACTTTCTTGCTGTCTATTGGAGCTCAGCAGGGATTCAGGGTTGCTAAAAATATCAAGTTAATGAAATATCAGTCTCTTTTAAGAATGAGGTGTAAAATGTGTAGTTGGTATAGGTAAAATATAAGCTACTGTTGGAGAGAAGATACCAGGCTAGATGGACCACTGATTTCTCCAGGCAAAGCTATTCTTAGATTCCCAAGAAAAGGACAAGATTGTTCAATAGAAGTTTGGCAAAATATTGCTGTGGTTCCTTCAGAAATATAGTTCAGATTTTCTGTAAATAATCTAAATGATAAAGGTGACCTGAAGTTAAGAAGTGCTGAGGCCCTAGTGGATAACAAAGCATGCACACAGGTATCTATCATAGCTAGAGCTGTTAGAACAATTTATGTTTTTGTATGGTGGCCAAATAAAAAAATTGGTGGAAAAGAGGAACTGAGTTAATTTCAAATCTTAACTGAATGTTTCCAATTTTTTCCTCAATCGGGGGATTCATTATGGTCAAACAAAACATTTTAAATGTTAATTAAAAACATTTTAAATGAATTCTTTTGGCATATTTTGAAATTTGTTTTCAGTTTTTATTTTTACTTGAGGAGGTGGGGGCACCCAAAATATTTGCCAGATTTAATGAAATTTGGGAATAATTTTGGTGTCCCCAAAAATGCATTTTTGGCAAATTTGCTATTTGAAGAAAAAAATTCACTCAATTTTAAGCATAACCCTTTGCTTTCCTCCATCCCAATGAGCCATTCTCTTAGATGAAGTGGAATCATTGCTTGTTACCAAGAGATAAAGTAAGTATAAGAGCACTTCTCACATCTTCTAACAATTTCTTTTTTTAAAAATAACTTTGTTCCCTGCTTCATTTAATAATTATCTTATCCAATGACTAACATGGCTTATATGATAAAGGATCAAGACAAAGTTCAGTTTGGATATTAAGTAATGCAGAAGAGGAACTTGATATCAATATAACTTTGGATTTCTCGCTGGTTCATTTGTGATACCTGTGTCTTGGGGTGAGTTGGAATAGGATGGACAGAGGCAGCGCTAGATTAAAATAATGATTTGGGGTCAGCCCTGTGGTCTTAGTGTTCATGTCATACGGAAGGCCTAGATTGGGTTTTGGTCACAATCCTTTGTTCTTTGAGCCAACAGTGTAAACATAAGGATATGTGCTTCTTAGGACAAAGGTGTTTCTTGTTTCTTCATGTTGATCCCCTTCTTGAAAAGCCATTGTGTCTGCCAACTACTAGCCACTAGTGATAGAAATGGTAGACTGTAGACACAACTTCATTGTGTCATCTGCTTCTGCTCCAAGAAAGAAAGAGTTCTTGAGCCCTGTCTACCTCACTGCTTCTACCATTGCCAGTACAGATGAAGCTCCACCTAAAGTCAGCTGGGGGTGGAGGGTCCTTATATTGTCCTGATGTTCCTCCAGACCTGCACATAAGAAGCTTGCACTGTTGCTGACCATCGTTGTGTCCATTCTATGAGCAGATGACTTCCATCTTCAGCATTATTTAATGGGATACTTTCAACTCCCATACATAAAACTGACTTTCTAAAATAAAAACAAACCACATGCTAGGAAACGTAATGTATGAACTGCTGAGACTTTTCCAGTGCTTTCATCTCTTGCACCATTTCAGTATGTGACTTGCTGGTTATCGGTGTGGCTACAGGGAAATATATTCAGATGCTGAACTTACGAACTTCTCCTTTCACCTGTAGTTGAACCCTTCTAAATGGTTTTACAGCTGTTATTGCTTTATAGCCCATGACTGTAAATTCTTCCATTACATTTTATTACTTGAGGATAAAAATGTGTGCCTGGGGTTTATATTTATGTATAAATATGTGTACGCACTCACACACAGAGTGATTGATAGATTAGATAGAGGAGATGCAGAACAGTGTAAGCTAGAGATCTGAGGACACTCTTAGATTTGAATCCATTTTGTAGCTGCAATGGAGTCAGCCTGTAGCTAGCTCTGCTCTGCCTTTCTACAAGGAGCAGCACAGCTATGGAACTTTTCAAAGTGTGGAAGAGAGGAAATCCATGCCCTTACGATTCGTAGCCAGGAGATTCCCCCTCCCTCCCACAGCATTGCCAAATCTAACTCTTAAAAACAAGCTCTAGATCAACCAGTGGCTTTTTTACTTGGTTTCTAGGGTTTCTAAGTTTGGGGTCTTACAATTTCTATTTCTTCATAATCCTGATGACTTCAAATTTCCTTTTTTAATGAAAACTGAGATTCTAATGTAATTACGTGCCTCTAAGAGCTGGGGCTTTAGGAAAAACACCAAATATTGCAAGACTCAATAAAAATCATGGCAACTGGTCATGCCACTCTCACTAACTTCTGTCTAAAGGTGGAGAATGTCTTTATGCTTTTGATTTCCCCTTTCCATATTATTCTTCTAGATTGCTTTATGTTAGAAATAACATAGAACCCTTATTTTATTCAGTAATTGGGTACTGAGGGGTTCGTAAAATTAAATATCTTAAAATTAGCCAGTTTATTAATCTATAATAATTTACAAAAAGAACAAGAAATGTATACCTTGAGCCTGACTTTTTGGGTCTGAGAGAGACACATCTCTTCTTTGCCATCAAATCTCTTTTCAAATCTGTACAGCCACTTGAACATTGTCTGAGCGATTCAAGTAATAGTCCATAGCACAAAAATGATTCATAACAATCTTATGAATGATTGGTTTTCATACAACTGGGATTCTACTGTAGCAGGAACATTGGGTTCTGACTTTGGAGGACTCTACTAAGCTATTTCAAGTACTAGTTCGTGAGATCTCAGGAGCCCGAAATACAAGCTGCCTTCCCTTACCCATTGAGATAGTTAATAGGCAGACCGCAGGCCTAATCCAGATGGCCAAGTGCTTCTGAATGTACCATGAAATATTTTTTATTTACTTACTATTATCTTTATAATTGTTTTTCTTTTATTTTCTCTGGAGTCTGGATCTTGACTATACTTTGACCAAGAAATTTGGACCTTAACAAAAATAATCGATTACCCTGCCTGAGTCCCTGTTGAGAGGAAGTTCATCTATAGTCTTACACAGTAGAAAGCTCAGTGTTCCCTCCTTCCTCATGGGGTGCCCTGTAAGGGCTGCAGCAGAAATTTCAATCTCCTTTGATTCCTCCATATAGTACCCCAAAGATCTTACCAGCAATCTCCAGCAAAATGAAAGAAATCAGCACACAGAGGGTATGTCTGCACAGCATTTTGGAGCCCAGAGAACCCAGCCTCCCACCCCAGATTGACAGAGTCAGGCTAATGGGCCTCAAAACTAACCGTGTGGTTGATGCTTGGCAGTCACAAGTCATGCTCTGAAGTCTATAGAGAGAGCTAGGCTTCACACCCTGAGCTCCAGCCCACATTGCAACTTCAAAACATTGTCTATATAATTATTTCTGAACCACTAGCATGAGTCCCTCTATCCTAAATCTGCCACCTGGGCTGAGAAGCCCCCTCATGCAGGCTCTAAAATGTTGTGTAGACCTACCTAGAAAGGGGGACAGACTTCTTTTCTTTTATGTTTCATCTTTAATGGCAGTATCAAGATTCCTTGATGCAGCACCTCTTTGTATTAATGACACAGGTGAATCTCAGAAAACTCAAAAGTTCAAGGTTTACTTTGAGTAAGAAATCAAGGTGTTTCAGTGCTTACCTCAACTATCTGAGCCTTTGCAAGTCTGTAACATTTCAGATGGAAATCCTGCAAGGACTGGTTTTTCTAAAAAGAGCTCTGGTGCTTCCTGCTTTGTCAAATTTAAAAATAATGGGTGGGAGAGAGGGAGTTAATCAGATGTTTGAGATGCTTCTTGAAGTTATTCAGCTAATTTCTAGAAATAAGCAACAGTTAAAACAATGGGGTTTCTTATTGTATCTAAAATGATTCCCTCATTCCCACTGATAGTGCTTTATAGCGACAGTAGAAAAGGAAGGGATTTGCAATGAGATTTTTAAAAGGGTAAGTGACTCAGGGCAGGTCTACACTGCCTGCTGCTTTTGGCAGCAGTCAAATGGAGATATGCAAGTTACTTAAAATAATTTGCACATCTCAGTTTGACTGTGCTATGCCCTGCACATCCACTGCGTGGACTGGAAAGGAGAGTCTCCCTTCAACTCTGCACTGCTTCTGTTGCCAGGGTGGTCTTAATTGATTGTCAGTTTCAAAAGGGATAACCCTGTTAGTCTAGTCCAGTAAAAAAAACAACAAGGAGTTGTGCCACACAACTCCTTGTTGTTTTCTTAATTGATTGGCTTCTCATCAACTGAAAGGGTCTTCACAGACCCAATCAGCTGATCAGGAAGGTCAATCTGACAGTGGTGAGTTTGCCATCAGTAAAGACTAGCCCACAAAGGCTCAGAGAGACTGGGGAAAACCCACTGCTATGTTGATGGAGCCCAGCTAAACAGAGGAAGGGCCACTATCAACACTGCAATTTAGGAAAGCTGTTGACTAGAGAGTTCATAATCCCTGATACCTCAATTATGCTAAATAATAATGAACTTGTCTTTTACAAAAAAAAAGCAAGGTGTCTTGTGGCACTTAAAAACTAACAGATTTATTTATCGCATGAGCTTTCATGGGAGAATATCCCACTTCATGAAAGCTCATGTGATAGCTCTTCAAAGCCTCTGACGAAGTGGGATATTATCCCACAAAAGCTCATGTGATAAATAAATCTGTTAGTCTTTAAGTGCCACAAGACTCCTTGCTTTTTTTGCTTTACTAGACTAACACGGCTTCCCCTTTGGAACTGTCTCTTACAATTTATATCTTGTTGCCTGTTTCTTGACTTGATCTGAGCCTATTGCTTTCCTGGGAAGACTCCACAAGGTTTTTTCTGGAAAATAAACTGGTTTGCAAAATTCTAAAAGAGGATAAATGTGCATAGATGTTGTTTTAAAAAATGAAATTAGCATTCTATTTTAACAAAGCTGTCCCACTGAAGCTGAAATGTCTCAGGCTTCATTTCAGACACAAGCTAGAACCAAAGTAACATATCCATGTTCTATGTAGGGCTAGTATGAAGTGGACACATGAACACACACAAAAAAATAATGTTGTGTGTCCAGATTGCATAGCTAAGGATTGAAGTCTGGAAGGAACCAAGTTATAATGTCCACCCCCATGACATTAGATATTGACATTGCCTTGTGAGACACTCACTGGCTAAAGCAAAGAACTGAATTCAGTATTGTCTTCAGCAGTGAATAATTTCACTTGGAACAGCAGAGCTGAAATATGACAGACCCTCCCCATGCCAAGTAGGGCACTGTGCATGTCAGTCCAAGCAGAGACAAGGTGGGTGAGATAGTAAATTTTTTACTTCAGTTGGTGAGAGAGATGAGTTTACAAGCCACACAGAGCTCTTCTGCTCAGAGATCTGAGCAGGTGACAGATTGGCGTATCCATGCATGTCTAGGAAATTAATAAATCTGTTTCTGTGGATAGGTCAAAAGGATGTCTGGAATCTGAGTTTCCAGCATCCCGTGTCCTTGCTGCTGTCCCCTTTTAGCACACATGCTCTCCGGGACATTATCTGAAATGCACAGACACTTGTCTCCTGCCAAGTAATGGTTGTGTGTATTGATTCTGAATGTGTGCCATCATTTCTCTCTTTGTTTCTGTCCCAGGGTGGTGGAGGATTTAAACTTTGAGCGCTTTGCCAGACATTGTCAAGTTCTGTCTTTCTGATCCACATATCCATGGAAAAAGTGCAATGTTGGGGGTATACAAGACAGGGGTATCTGCTTCTCTGGTACAAACTAGCCACTTCCCAGTTAGTGAACTACAGATGGGATGGGAGGCCATGCCCCTGGGCACCAGTCTGCAGGAATGCCAGCCAGGTCCCTCCTTGGAGGAGCTGCTCCCTGCTATTGCAGGAGGTAAGGGCTCGCATGACCCCAGCTCAGGCCTACTGGTGGGAGAGGGCTCTCACTGTGGAGAGAGCAAGCATCCTCCTGGCCCCTCCATCTCCATGCTGGGCACAACAAGGGAGCTGTGGAGAACCAGAATGGATCTCTTCCCTGCTCCCCTGCATTTCCAAAGCCACTGAGCATCCTGGGGGCATCTGCCTCTGTCACTCCTGGTCTCAGCCACCCCCCAGTGGGGGTGGGGGGATGGGAGGCAGCAGGAAACAGGCCAGCAGGACCCCCTCCCATGCAGGGTATAAATGCAAGTATTGGTCCCCAGGCACTGGAGACCACAGTATGCCATTGCTCCCAGTCATCACATTTCCCTTCATTTCCTTGAGTTTTCATGTTTATCCCACTCTTTTAGCTAAGATATACACCATGCACCTGCCACCACCACAGACACACAGCTGGGGCTCTTCGGTGCTCCTGACAACCCTCCCATCCACACACCTCACTCACTGGCTAGCCCAAAACCAAAATGTGTCATCTGCGATGTAAAGTTGAGATAAAAAGAGTTCCCATCACCAGCAAAAGCACTAGTGAATGGTGACAAAAAAACTTTTCATTGTGTGATGGGATCTGTCAGGCTTTCTCTGGTGCCTGGTGGAGGGATTGGCACTCTGAGGCCTCTGCTTATGAATAATCCCTCAAGTCAAGCTAGCGACAAGTCAGTCCTCCAGAGGCCTACAATGGCCCTGAGGAGACATGGACCAATTAGCAGCAAGCAGGCTATTCAAGAAGGCGTTGTTTGCTTCCTCTGAAGGTCACTGATAAGTGGGACTTGGACAGGAGGGAGTGTTTCAGCATAAGCCCTTTGCTTAAACAGTGAAGATAAGCAGTCACCTTCTGTATTTTTAGCTTAAAGAAGGAGACTGCCACATCTTCAAATGGTTATTGTTAATATTCCTGATCAATGCCAAGCTCACAGCACAAGTTGTGCTACCCCAGTCTTAGTGCCGGTGCTATGCACAGATTTTTGCAAATACCAAAACCTCTTACAGCTTCACTTTGAATTTTTCATGCACAGAAAAGGTGGTGTTTATAGTTGTTCGGTGCAAGAACACAAAAATTTGGTATGGAAGGCCTTATGGGCTGGAAGAATTAACCATAAAGCTAAAAGATAGGAGATCATGAATTTTAATTTTAGGTCACTGATTTATCTAGCCAGTGGCAAGTCGCTCTACTTTCTGTCTCAGTTTTCCTACCTGTAAAATGGGTGTTATGATGATTACTGACATGTTTTATTAGTTAACGTTCGCACAGGGCTGAGTATGATTGGCTGCTGGGTGGAATTCTGTGGTTTTCATGTCCAAACACAGCTGGCCTTCAGGATCTATTCAGCTTCTTTGGCACTTGTGACCATTTTGCCACAAAATTATAACATCTCCACTCCCAACTGCCTCCTTGTGATACACAGAGGGCTCTTGGATGTGTGGAGCTCAACTGCAAGGGTCACAGAGATGCAAGGCCTTCACTGTGAGAACTTTTCTAACTGCCCCAGGAGCCTGTCTCTAAGACAATCACAAAAACGCAAACCTACAGCATCAGAAAACTCTTTGAAGAGGATCCTGACAAAGAATAGGAAGGATGATCTAGTGACTAGGGCACACAGAAGAGCTGAAGCCTGCTCCTGGTTCAGCCACAGGTGCCATGTGTGCCCTGGAGTAAATGACTTACTTTATCTTGTGCCTCAGTTCCCCATCTGTAAAATGTTGGTAATACTTCCCCTGTGAAGCAGGGTGTTGTGGGAGGCTAAAAGCCATTAATAATAAGGAGGTGCTTGGATAGGATGGGGATGAGAGCCATATGGGCTGTGTGAACACAGCCCTCTTATTTCGAAACAACAGAGGTTGTTTCAAAATAAGATTTAGGCTGTTCACATGACGCACGGTTGTTTCGAAACAAGTTAAACCCCATGTGGGGACGAAACAACACCGTGTGAACATGTAGTTTCGAAACAACGGTGACTTGTTTCGAAATAACTGTTGCCTGAACCTGCTATTTCACTTTGAGCTTTTTTCCTTAATTCGAATTAACAAACTGTTACTTCGAATTAAGTTATTGCAAAATAAGGTGTTATTTCGATACAAGTTGTTTCAAAACAACCGTATTGAAATAACCCCCTGTGTGTTAACACAGCCATGGGTACTTACAATCAGCTAGCCATGCCTCTATCTGTGATTGGTTGTGAAGGATTCAAAAGTTGGAAAGTGATGAGCTACAGCAAAAATCCTGCCTCTGGTCACAACTGGACGCACAATAGGCATCCCTCTGAATGCAGGAGAATCATGACACAAAAGTGTTTTATCACCTCTTGAAAAAGCTCTGAGCTAAACGCAGTACAAATTTTACACTGCCGCTAGTGCTGGTACCAATCATATTTTTCTAAATGGGTACAAGCCATAAAACATGTAACTGTTCATCCATTACTGCATCCGTTCATACAGGTAGATGAGTCCCTCCTCCCAGGGGTTGAAGTATAATTTGGTGGGCCTCAGAACCTTCCTAATCAGGCAGACCCCCTTCCCGCACGTCTGGGCCCCCTGCAAGCACCAAAGCTACTGCCCCCAGTATGCATTTCCCTGTCCCCAAAATCCATCCCCTTCCCCCAATATCACCCCCCCCAGCGTCATCCAGGCCACCCCCATACTCAGGAGCAGCGTGCTGGGCAAGGAAAGTCTGCAGCTTGCGCATGTGCAGGGGAGCCCCCCCCACCCCCCAAGTGCCAGAACACATGGGGCCCAGAACGGTGTTCTGGGCTGTTCTGGCTTACTTTAACCCCTGCCTCCTCCAAAGCCAATGCTAAAAGCGACTGGATAAGTCTGGTCTGATTAATGTTAGTGGGTAGACACCTGCTTCAGGAGCCTTGGTTTTGCTGCCTCCCACTCAGTTCCTTGGCTGATCAGACAACAGTGTCATACTTGGACCACTTCTCTCTGCTTTTCAAAGTTGTACTGTTTGCTCCCTCTCAAGGGAAAGATCTTTATTTATTAGAGATTATGATTTACGTAGAACCAAAAGCATGCTTGGTGCTTTGTTAGTCAATTTAAACTACTGTAGGTACAGGGTTCCTTATGCTCCATTGATGAGAGCTGTGGTTTTATTTAATTTTAATATTGCAGAAGCACCCAGGAACCTGAGATACGGACCCGTTACACTAGCCTTTGTGCAAACACAGAACAAAAAAGGCAGTCTTTGCCCCCAAAGAGCTGCATAAATTATTGTCATATCCTTACAAGTCTCTGAGATAAGCAGATATGATTACCAAATCAGAGGTAATAAACATGATTTATCCAAGGTCACACAGCAAGTCAGATACAAGAAAAGACTAGAACTCCTGATCCACTGAGCCATTCTAATTTCTTTAGATTGATGCGTTTCTGAAGAAACTCAGGCATCATTGTGCCAAGGAAATTAAAAGAATAAATTTCCCACAATTCTCTTTTTGTCAAGAAACCAAAAACTGTGAAGTTTTCCATTTCTGAAAACCATTTTCAGCTGAAAAAAAGGTTCTTGGTGAAATTTTTCTATGTCTGAAATCCCATAACTGAAAATATTTACCCAATTTTATTTTTGCTAAAAATATTTGTCCTGGGTTTTTTTATCATAAAACTAGATAATTTCAACTAAAATGTTCATTTTTAACAAATGTTTTCATTTTTTGTCAAAACATGGGGAGGTTTCGGCAGGGGGGAGGAAAATGTTTGATCAGAAAAACTCAGCCAGCTCAATGTGTGAGATGTACCTGCAGGGTCATGAAAATGCAGCTTTGCCGCAGACCATAACCATGAGCATTGACTAGATGTAGTATAAGGTTAAAAAGGGAAAGCATCTGCTGAGCCATATGTCTTTGTAGTGACAGATCTAAGATCAAGCCCCTTTGTTTGCAGAACAGAAAAAAAAAGTCTTTCTTCTTCTGGTTCTCGGTGGTTTACTTCTTTTCTCTTTTTTAACCTCATCTCTAGTAACTTGAATTGGTTCCTGCTTCCTCCCCTCAAACTGTGAACTAGAGCAGCCATTGGTCCAGTTTAAGCTGCACTGTCTTACTTTTGTGGCACATGGTCCCCGGTAGTGACTTTTACACCAATGATGACTTTGTCTGGTGGAAATGAAACAAGGAGATTGAGGATGCCAGTGAGAGTGGGGGCAGTGCCTCCCTGAGGAGTGACATTGGCAGAGGTGGGCCAAAGCCCATGGGGAAGTGGGGAAGGATGTCCTGTGTTCTGGGGATGCACCAGTTGCCATCTTACAAGAATCTCAGTTTGCTAAGCCATGAGGAAGTGATTCAAAGGGAAATGTATGTCACTCAGAAAGGCTCTCTTTCTGTTGTTTACATGAGGAAATAAAACTGTTAAGAGTCTCCTATTGCACCCTTAGTATTGACCCATTATCCTAATTTCTGAAAGAGAAACAAACACACCTCCCAGCAGTAAACTGGTTCTTTCCTGTGTGAACGCCTGTGAGAAAGAAAAAGACTGTTCTGAAGGGCCTCTCTCCCTAAACCCATCACTTCCTTTCTCTCTTTGCTTCTCTCTCATTGTTTTCGCCACACCTGTGAGCTACATTTTTCCCCTTTGTGTTATCAACCAGGTTATAGCACAAAGGTTGCTCACTTGTCACCTGCCCTGCTGCAGAACAGGTACATCTGGAAGTAGTGGCGAGACATGAGAAAGTAAGGCAAGAAGGGCGCAAAATTAATGGGCTTAATTTGCGGGAATGGAGATTTAGATTAGATACTAGGAAAACCTTTCTAACTATACTGGGTAAATAAGCTCTGGAACAGGCTTTCAAGGGGGTTGTGGAAATCTCATCATTGGAGGGGTTTTTAAGAACAGGTTGGACAAACACCTTTCTGGTCTAGGTTTACTTGGTCCTGCCTTAGTGCAGGGACTAGACTTGATGCCCTCTTGAGATCCCCTCCAGCTCTAAGATTCTGTGGAACCAAAGAGGCAAAGCATAGTGCCAACATAGAAAAGAGACCAAAATAGTCACAGTGATGTTTGAAATGTTTAGAATTGGAGTATTTTTGCTCCCTCTGAGATTGAGCTCATTTTTGCTTTGTGATTTTACTAAAATTCGTAGGGAACAGCCATGCTAACTGTGATGATTCTGAATTTTTTTTGTCACATGAATTCTCATGGAAACTTTTAAAAATAAAATCTAGTTTTGTGAAAACTGGGACAGTTTCATGAAGAGTTTTGGACAACTTTACACTATCCCAGTTCTCGGATCATGCTAAATATAGAGTAGGCCAAATCTTTTCTATCCTAGAGATGTTTCCTTGCCCTACCTTAGCACACAGGTTCCATGGACACAGCTTGCCCTCTTTTAAGCCCTGATCATACCATCTGATCTGTGCAGGTGGACTTGTGGACCTGTGCAAAGCCCCACTGACTTCAGCAGGATTCTCTGCATGAACAAAGGTCCACCTGTGCAAGCTCAATGCCTTTGTGCACAAGCCACACATATGGCCTCTGCCCCGAGCACCATGCTGCCCTTTGCACTCACCGGCTGCTCTACCACATCCTAGAGGCAGACTGATTCCTGGAGAAGGGATCTTTGCATTTATGGTTTGATTTGATTCTTTTTAGACTCCCTTTTCATCCTTTCCTCAGCTGGGGCCTCTAAAGCAAATATACTTCATTTGGACTGAAGCCCCAACTGCCAGGATATGTTTATTTGTTTTTGAATTGTGGTTAACACTTAACTTCACCAAATGTAGGACCCACTCTGTCCCACAATTATGAGGTTGTGCTTACTGCCAGCACAGCCTGTCATACATCCAGTAATCCAATGTGTGTCCCCATTTCAGAATTATTATGATCCCAGCCCATCCAGAAGTACTAAAATCCCTTGATGTGCTTTCCTTTCAGTCTCAAGCTAAAACTGCAACTTTCTCTGGGCCCGGGGTCACCATTGTCATGTCCCCCAAAGGGCAACACATCACTTAGTCTCTCTTTACCTTTTCACCTCTGCTTGCCCTGTTTGTAATGCAGAGTTTATGATGTAATTATATCGCACACAACTGAGCTCGGTCCTCTTATCACCAGGCTGATTACACTTAACAAGGCATAAACTCCCTCTCTCATTCTCTGCCAGGAGTCCAATTTTAAGCTCTAATTGTTTTATGGGCTCTTTGCACTCAAGCGGGAGGGGGAGCTGGTTTCCATTTCAATATGTTGTAGAGAGCACATTTCCCACCCTCCTATCCACATAAGCATATCTTGGGGTGGCTGCACAGATGACCAACAGCTATCATCCATGCATCAATGTGCCCTGAATGAGCATTCAAAGACCCTGGCTTTTCTCCAGCACATATATGAACTATCACGCAGAGGCAAGAAGTGAAAGCCCCTTGCCACAGATTCACTGGTGTTCACTGAAGGGTTGCTTAAACAGAGATTAGAGATCACATGCAAAAGGTCCTTTTTTGCACAACTGCTAGAGATACTTGTAGGACATCCCAAACACTAATTAAGGGATTGACCAGCAGTGGTGTACTGTGGGGGCCATGCCCCCAGGCACCAGGCTTGGGGGCTGGGAGAGGGGCCAGGAGGCCTTTGGAGGAGGAGCTGATTTTGCTGTCATAGATGGCCAGGTATCACAAGGCTTTTATATCCCCAATGGTCACACCAAACCCAGATCAGGCCTGCCAGCGGCCATGGGCTACCACTGCAGTGGGAGCAAGTGTCCTCCTGACACCTCCACCCCCACACTGGGAACAAGCTGCAGGGACTCTGGGTGCACAGGGGCTAGGCAGCCAACCCAACAGTAGGTCCAGGGCAGAGCCCATCATGCCTGCTCCCAAGCAGCCCATATGCATCACTTCTGCTTGCCACTGCACCCACCACCCCCACAGTGGGAAGGGGAGAGTTGGAGATGGGCTTGCAGATCCCACCTTGTGTGGCTCTGCTACCATTGATGATAACAATGGATGGGTCCAAATGCACATATTGGTCCCTAGACACTGAAGATCCATGATATGCCGCTGTTGATTAGACAGCCCTGTCTCATCTCCCCAAGGAGTGTTTATTTAGGTGTCTCTTGCTGAATAGAACCTGCCTCTCTCTGACAAAGAAGGCATTTAGGTGATCCTACTAATTTCAAGAGGTGTTTGTTCCATTTTCCTTTGTGACAACTAAGATTAATGTAGAGGAGAGACACAAATGAAGTTTTCCCAGCACTAACAAGCATGGGACCCTTTATCCCCATAGAGTGAACAGGCACTGCTGACAAAAGACTGCCACTTTCATTGCACTGTGTCAGTTCATGGTGGTGTTGACATAAACTGGTTTTTTATCACTTTCAAATATCACTCTAGAGAGTGGTTGAATTATTGTTATTAAAGTGTATTACAGCAGCACTTAGAGACCAACCAGGGACTCCATTGTGTTCAACCTTATGAAAACACAGAGTAGTAAATGGCCCCTGCCGCAAAGAGCTTCCAGTGATGAGACAGACACATGGTGGAGAGAGAGTTGTGATGCAAAAACAGAGTGAACAAGGTGACAATGTCAAATGTTAGGTTATTGGCTTTTAACATTTTGGGAGGGCGTTTAGGAGGCTTTAGCTAAATGGAAGAAAGAAGGGAGGTAGGGGAAATGAAAGGAAGGAATATAAGAGGGCACCTGATGAGAGACTGGGGTGAAGAGATTGTGAAAGGAGGTTTTGGCAGGGCAGGACAGAGAGCAGCCATCCAGTCAGCATGAATTCTGAAGGGAGTGGCCTGGTGACATCATCAACATTCACCAGTCCTCACTGAGGCCAGCTCCTGCTGGCATCTGTTTCTTGAACTCTGAGATTGGCTCCATCCTGAAATTTTTCTTTTTCCCTCAATCCCATATGTGTGAGTGAGGTTTAATGCCCTGCTAGTAGGGATTTGTAGGATATCTGAATGCCCTTTGGAAATCAGAGCCAGCTCCTGTGCTGAGTGACATTAAGAAGTGATGCCAAGCTCCAAAGGGGCAGCCCGTGTTAGTATAGTTGGGTATGTCTACACTTGCAATTTAATTTGAATGAATGAGGATTAATTCAGATTAAATGCATGGTTACACTGGCTTTCATTAATTCAAACTAAGGAATTCCTTAGTCTGAAGTAATGAATGCTTACTTCGAAGTTATAAAACCTCGCTTAACTTCGAAGTAAGGGTTAATTCAGACTTATTAGTTTGAATTAACTCTGTGTAGCCGTGTTAATTTGAACTAACCATTAGTTCAAATTAACACTTTTTTACCTTCTTCCTCCCAGGGTTCCGTCCTCTTTCTATATATTGGGTGGGGGCATGGTCCTTCTTGGGGGCCATCTTGCCACAGCTGCCATGGTGCCCCTCTCCTAATTCAAGCTAGCAAGTCCTGACCATGCACATGCTAGTTTGAATTGGTTTTCCTAGTGGAGCCATGTTAGTTTGAATTAACTTAATTTGAACTAATCATGGTTAGTCAAATTAATCAGTTTGAATTAAGTCAATTCAAACTAACCTTCTAAGTGTAGACATAGCCATTCAGTAAAACAAACAAGGAGTCCTGTGGCACTTAAAGACTAACAAATTTATTTATCACATGAGCTTTCATGGGAAAAAATCTCCCTTTGTCAGATGCTTTGAAGATGGGGAAACTTACAAAATGGGAGGAAATAAATGCAGGGAAGTGTAAGTCATGGGATCAGGTCACACGCAAATCAAAGTCATTGTTAAGATTCTCTGTTGACTTTGCTGGAAGTATGTCATTTTATACCAACTGCAGATCTGGCCTCCACAGTAGCAGTAAGCTGTTAGGGAAACCTAGAAGAGCTGGGTATGTGGCAGGGCATGTGTATTGCTGTGGAAGGAAATAGAATTGGATTTGCAAGTAGGCTTACCAACCCTCCCAGATTGTCCCTGGGTTATGCTGTATGATGAAACCTCCTGGAATATAGCCAAACAAAATGCGCAACTCAAAGGAGCATGGAAAAGCAAGGCTGAAGTGCATTAGCAAATCTGGGTGGAATGCCCAAGACAGAAACAAAAAGGAATGCTGTGGGTCAGGAATAACGCCCATTTACATAAAATCTCAAGACAAATGAGATCACTTTTCTGACAGAATTATTAATGTGTTGATGGATCAAGGAAACGCAACTGATGTTTTATATCCAGATGTCAGGAATGCACATCCCCTCCTCCCGCAAGCAGTGTCAGCCAGCTGGGGAGCAAAGGGCAGTTGCCCCACTCCTGAGAGCAACGCAGGTGCCAGAACTAGTCTCTTTGGGTCTGCAACCCAGTACTGGGTCGCAACCCAAACTTTGACAACCACTGCTTTATGGTACAAATGCTGGAAACTTGTTGATGATAATACACAACAATGTATTAAGTAGACGAAGGTGTCAACTATGGTGATACAGTGAGTTTGTCATTGATCCAGTGTTCTGGGTTTATTAAGAACCTCACTAAAGATCAGAGATGTAGCCAGAACTGATTTTTTGGCAAGCCCTGTGGTTGACATGGGTGGGCATAATTCTTGTGCATTAAGTGAGCCAGGGACTGATAAAAACGTGAGATGAATTGCTTATAATCTGATTGAGTGGGCCTGCTTTCAAAAGTGAGCAAGCCATGGCCCACCTGTAGCTATGCCACTGCTAAAGATCTGGACAAATTGGAGGAATTAACAGACAGTCTCTTGGAGGCTGTTTCAAATGGTTGAAGACAGAGAAATAATTAGAGCTGGTTGGGAAACAAACTTCCCATTGCACAAAAAATTTCAAGACACTGTCACTTTTTTCCCACCCCAAATCAGAACAAAAAGTCAAAATCATGAAGATTTTTGTAAACCAAAATTTTTTTTTTAAAAAATTGTTTTGGATTAGTCAGTTTCTTTGATTTCATCTTATTATATTAAAAGAGTTATAAAATAACACATTTCTAAAGTCATTTCAAACTGAAAAAATCAACTGTTTCTTTCCACCTCATTTGACATCTTAGAACATTTTTTTTTCAACTTTTGTCTAAACAAAAATTGTGGAAACTGATGTGTTCCCTAACAGGAAAGTTTTGGCTTCACTGAATCAGCATCTTCTGACAAAAGTTTCATTGAAAGATTCCCAACCAGCTTATTGAAATAATCTAATGGGACTTACAGAAATAGACAGAAATTAAGAGAATGAGATATTTAATTTGAAAAAAATTGTTGTGTAACACATCTGGGAGGAAAATAACTGAAACACAGACATTAAATGGATGAGAAAAAACAGTTATGCTGATAAAGATGTGGGGGCTGTAGCAGATGGCAGATTACATGTGACTTTGCAAGGCACTGTGATGTTGACCTCCATACATAGAAACATCGCATTCATTACTCAGTAGGGAAATAATAGTCTCTTTACATGACTCTAGAGAGGCCACGGTCCAGAATGGCCAGTTGCCCAGTTTTCAACTGGAAAGTCCAGTCAAAAGGAGGAAACAAAAGTTTGGTTATTGTGTATGTGGGAGGCACAGCAATGCTGAGTAAACACCTGCACCAGCCGCTACTCTGCCAGTGCTGCCTCCTGTCTACGTCACGCAGCTGCAGCTCCCAACCCATTGGTCTTCCTGCAAGTCCCTCCTGACCTGGGCAGAAGGGAAGGAAGGAAGAAGAAAGAATGGGGCAGAAGGAAAAGACTCAGGGGGAAGAGCAGCATGTTGTGGTCAAGGGGAGAAGAAGAGTCAACAGGGGGTAGGGCGTCTGGTGGGAAGAGGTAGGAGAGGGAGGCTCCAGCATTCTTTCTTGAATGTCCAGTTTTAAATATTACAAAGTTGGCAAAATTAGATGACACCTAAAATATTGTGTTCAGTACTGGGCATTTCAATACCAGAAAGCTATTGACAGAGCAATATAAATTGGTAACTGGAATGGAGGAATGGTTAATGAAGAAAGTTTAAAAGAGCTTTATATGTATCACTTGAGTAAACAGTGACTAAAGACAAATAACTGCAAGTATTTTAAGAAGATAAATACAGAGGAGGGACAGGAATATCTCAGAGAAATATAACTCTTGTAACCCTTCTGCCAGGGCGAGATGGCAGGATGAGGGCTGGGTTCTATAGCTAGGGGTTTCCAAACCCACACCACATAACAGAACATACAAGACTTAATGGCAAAGCCCACACTGACCTGGGGAATCAGTGCTAATCAGGCTTCCAACATGATTCCACATATCATAACAGCAAATGTAAACTCACTAGCAAAATCAGCAGAATCAGTGCTAACTAGGTTCCCAACCAACCCTAGGGTATGTAGGGAGTGTTTTCACACCAGGTATCCACCGGTGCCAACCACTGGTCACTCACTCCATCTGCTAGCACTGCCACTTGGATCCACCAGCTCCAGCCACCAATCACTCACACCACCTAGCTCACCACTGGCCACTCTCAGCATCCACTGGCTCTACCCACTGATCACTCCTTCTGCTACTCTTCTTCAGCAATTTCAGCTCAGAGAAAGAGTTTGCCTCTCTCAGTGATTTCAGCTCTTAAACCTCAAGCAGCTATAAACAGCTACTTCTAATAAAATAACAAAGAAAGGCCTCAAAAAAAGCCCAGCCAAATCTATCATTTGACAGTGGGAGTGAGACAAAGACCTCAAACATAGCTCCAGAAGTAGCTCTGTAAACCCAACCCCATCTCTCTTTTCCAGGCTGAAACAGGCAGTGGCCTCTCTTACAAGTCTCTTTTTAGCTAAGGGTAGCTTTTACCCTCTAACTAACCCAAACAGATTTGAAACAATCAGAGAGCAGCTTATCACCAAAGACAGTCTTTCATATTTCCCTTCAGTAAAATTACAGATATGACAGATTTGTGATCAGATCAACCCCAAATACCATTGCCCATATTGCCCTGCACCCATAGTATATTTTTGCTAATGTGCTCTTTGTGCTCATGCAAATACTAAACCCATGAAGATTAGCTGACCCCCCACCCAGAAGCTGTTAGGCACAGCTTCTAAGCCTGCCTTACACTAGTACTAAAGGAAGACACTAATTTAGACTGAGTCTCAGGAAACCCTCCCAGGCACTGGCATCCATTAGACTGGGGTCTCAAACATGTGGCCCAGGGGCCACATGTGGCCCCTAAAGCTATTTCCTGCGGCCTGCAACAATGCTACTGTTACTGATATTTGCAATATTGCTGTACGGAAAGGTTTCAGTGGTGCAGCCTCGGGCTAACGTACCAGTCCTCATGCAGCCCTCTACTAGTCCTCATGTGGCCCTCGTGGTGATTTGAGTTTGAGACCCCTGGATTAGACAGTGGAATAGTTTCCCCAAGGAAGCAGTAGATCACTGTGACTTGGGGCATTTGAAAGTGTGATGGTGTGGATAAATCACTAGAATATATACTGTAGGAATAGACCTGTATCTGCTAGGAGGAGAATGGATTGTATGACTCAATGGGTGGTGTCTAGCTCTAATGTCTATGATACAAAGACTAGAACAGCCATTGGTGCTGCAGGTCAGGATCAAGGTGTATTAACAGATTTGTGCAGGGAGGAAGCTTGCACAACACCTACTTGCAGTTGCCCAATTCTAGCTAGTGCTATCAGTCTCTTGCTTTCACAACACACTGCAAAGTTTGCACATCCATATCACACAGCTCTCCCTAATAATCTCACACTAAGCCACTGCTGGAGTGCCACCTAGAGGAGCCTGTTTGAGAAAAGTTTAAATCCAAACTCAAACCACTCTGATTCTGTGAAGCAGAGAGGAAGAGGCCTGATTCTTTCCTCCCCTCTGTGTAGCTCACACTTTAACAGGGAAATTCATTATCATCACTGCACTGTAGCCAATTTGTACCAAACTGGAATGAAGGGAAGTGTATCCCACCCCAAGTGATATCTCTGTCGTATAAAATATGCCCAGCAAAGAGCAAGCAAGCTCTGTGTTGCCTCTACAGAAGTTAGCTGAGATGCAAATCAAATGGAGGCAGGAGTGGGCCAGAAAAGAAAGGAGCAAGGATATGTGGCAGGAAGAGTGGGAGATAAAGCCACCCTGCAGTTGGCTGATTTCTTACTGCTGTAAGCCCCATTAGGGGTCTGATCTAGCCCCTGAATAGGGCAGTCCCAAGTTGCCTCCACTCAGTCCTTGCATCAGTGCTTGGGTCAGAATGGAGTAAATGAAAAAAGAATCCAGCCCAAGGAATGGAAATGCTCTCAGATGTCACCCTGTGCATGCTATGCCCTGGCTTCAAGCTCATGAATGATGCAATGGTAGTCCAACCTTATTTCACACTTTTTATCCAAGGATCTTAACCTATTGTACAGATCTTAGTGGATCAGCTCTCTTAGTATTTCTGAGAGGCACAAGGATAGTAATAGCTATTTAACAGATAATCCCAGGACACTAGAGAACACTGAAGTTAATGGTGACCTTTAACAAAAAGTCTGTGAGCTTTGCTTAGATTTTTGTTTGTCTTTAATAGCCTTGTTTTGCCTGGGTCTTTGTTTCTTTTGAGGTTTTTTAGAAATGCCAAAAAGGTCAACTGTTAGCTTTCCTGTTTTCACTAGATGCCAGGTGTAATAACGCTTGGGGAGGAAGGGGTTAACACTCTGGTCAGTGAGTCCCAGGACAGCCAATAGGAATGAAGTGCAGGTTTTTGAATTGGAACAGCAGCCTGGCCTGTGCCTGTTGGGATGTAGCAGAGCTCCTGGAAGGATCAGGAAGAGGCCAGAGAGGCCTGGGGAAGAATCCAGCAACATCCTTAACAAAGATAAGTTAAATTTGTTACTGACTAGGCGTGGGTAGAACAGGGAATGTTTACTTAGATGTGGTCAGAGTATTTTCTTTGTTTTTGGCTTGTTTTTTGGATTTCTCTGTGCTGAGCACATGTACCCCCCCCCACTACCGTGTAACTACCTAAGTTAATTCCCAGAGAAGCAACTCTCTGTGTTGTTTATCTGTTCTTTTTGATTAAAGAGTTTACCATTTAAAAAAGTTCTGGTTCTGTGTCCTGGAAGGGCAAGAGGTTTGTGTGCATGTGCCTCAGACTGCACAGGCAGCTACTAAAGGGGACTCTGTTCCAGTTCCAGCTCATATTGCAGCTGGAGTTCAGTCACTTTCCTGAGGGAGCAATAAAGGTGATTGAGAACACCTCACAGGAAGGAATTCCCAAGTGCACCTTCCTGGGTTTCAAGAGGTTTTTTGCATTTGGGTGGTGGCAGCAATACCACTCCAAGGCCAGGAACTAGAGGCCTTGGAGAGTTTTAAGATCAGGCTTTAAGGCCAGGGGTTTATCAGGCCTGTTGCGGGCCCCCACCTTCTGCACTCAGAGTGCCAGAGTAGGGAAACAGCCACGACACCAGGTCACAAACCTGAGGCCATACAGCAAGTCTAGGGCAGACCTAGTACTACACCATGTCTCCTTAGGTCAGTTCTCCGCCAGTACCCCCTTCACAGCCATTTAACTGCACTGACATCCATGGAGTAAATTCTAAATTATACCAGTATAGACAAGCAGAGAACCAAAGACCTGATTCTGCTCTCACTTACGCTAGTCAGTAGAGTTACTCTGGATTCACCCTGATGTAACTGAGAGCAGGGTCTGTCCTCATACCCTCAATACACTCTTGTTTCCCACCCATCCCTCTACAACAGGACACCTGAAAGGCAGTGATCCAGACATTTTCACCTTTCTAGCTGAGGCACCATCTGTCAAAAGGAAATTCCACATGCTATCCACAAATCCCCATCCCCTCCTTCACATTCTTCCCTTCCATAGCAACTGCTTCTCAGTAATTGCATCTAATTAAGAAATCAATAATTCCACTCAGGCTTCCCCAGATACCACTATTTCTAAAAGCAAAGGGCCCACTTCACTCATTACCAGCATGTGCTGAGTACTGGAATCAAAGAGGAACAGCAGAAGCTAGCCCTCTGGCCTATAGCCAGATTCAGCCCTGTTGTAAACACGCACAAACCCTGTGGAGTTCACAGGCACTTGCACCCCCCACACCGCCCGTGCAGAGGCTGGATTTGATTACTGATGGATAGTAATCTTAGCTACTGTGGGAAAAACATGAATGGAATTCCCATTTCCTTTTGCCTGGACTGGCAGTTCACTGGAAGCAGAGCACTCTGTCATGCAGTTGGGGGCGGAGGGGATAAGGCAGCCTCCCCTTGGTCAACTCAGCAGCCCTGGCTGGCCAGCCTACAGAGCACTTTTGATGAGCTTCAGAGGGAGTCTACTCCAGTCCTTCTGCTCCAGTGGGATTGTGGTTGCAGCCCATAGTCTAAAGGGCAGAAATGTGATATAGTGAAATGGGGGCCAATCCTTATGGCACTGATAAGAACAATGCTGATGTAAGGTATCTAGTAATATATGTGTCCTGGATGAGTCTAGTGAGGGCCTTTCAAAAGATATGGATTTTAGTGAGAGTTGAATGGACTCTCCTACCTCAGAAGCCACTCATTACCTTGCAGGACTGGAACTACATCAGCCCATTACCATATTATCCTGGAACAGGTAGTTCAACCACATGCATGAAACACAAGAAGTGTGGCTCTTAATAAGCAGCTCTTACTCTTTGCCTCATGATAATGCTTTTTTCAGGTATGTTACATCTTTTGATTCCTTTTCCATCATGCCATTTACCATGGTTCTGGCTTGGAGAGGGAAGCCAGTAACTCCCACAACCTTCCCCTTTGCTGTATTATGTCTTCCCCCACCTCAAACAAATGGTGTCACCTGCCATGTAGTTGAGCCAAACAACATCCAGTCAGGGCCGGATTTTTGTGTTCATAGGCCCTAGGCACTTTCACTCTGAAATGTGCAAAAAGAGGGGTAAACACCAATTGAACTACATCGATTGACATGATGAACTTTAAGCTATTCTAATGCTAAGCCATGTGATTTTCCTTATTTTTTCTGTTTTCTAAATTTTTTCCCTCCTTCGTAGGCCCTAAAAATTTTGTAGGCCCTAGACATTGTGCCTACAGTGCCTAATAGGAAATCCAGCACTGCATCCAGTTGGTATGTGCTGAGTTTGTCCAGTTTGCTAGGTGACCTCCTTGGGCCCAAGATTGGCTGGAAGGTTTGTTTGTGTTTGTATTACTGGGAATGAAGCTGGAATCTGTGATTTGCAGCTTAGTGGCAGCCTCAAAAGCAAACACCTTTACAGCAGGGCTCCAAAATGAATAATTTAAAATTGCCTGAGAGAGCAAGACTTGAAAGAACCCCACCATTGGGCACATGAGCTTCTCCAGTCAGCAATAACCTGCAGGGAATATTTCTAGATCTGCCTGTACACAAAGCTCTTTGGATTAGGAGGTATGGATATTTGCAAATGCAACCTTATCTGCTGAGCTGCCAAAATTTCTAAGGAAGATTCAGCTACATAGAAAACCAAGCTTTTTAAAATGGTTCTGTGTCCCCAGCCTCTGCAGGAAACCATTAGGGCTTTTAAAGAAATGCAGCTGAGGTTGTTAGACAAGACTTCTGACCTTCATACTGAATTGTACAGGTTTCATGTTAGCATTTGCACCAGCCATTAAGCTGGTAATTTTTCTTTTACAAAGCCAAGCATCTGAAGAGCTTAAATAGCCAAACTGCCACTAAACAACCACACATAAACAAACATCACCATACTTGAATTCACACAGGGTCCTAAAGGAAGAGACATTGCAAGTAGCAATAAGGAGACCAATATAACATGAAGAGGTCTAGAGAGGATAGAATCATGGGTGGAATGTAGTTAAATGAGATTCACATTGTAGGGTGGAAATGGAAACTAAAATATCAAGGAAAAGTAATCTGAAACACAGATGCTCCAGGGAAGGAAGAGATCTGGGAAGAGAGAAATCTGAAAGTCATTTGTGTCTGTGATAGTACACAGTAAACTGCATCTGAGTGGTGGTAGGAAGAAAAGTCAATGGATCTTTGTGCTACACGAGACCAGGCCCCATCTCAGGTAGGGAAATGACTCTTTGATGGCAATTGCTGATAACCACTCATCTCTCCTGCCACCAGCCTCTTTCAGCTGCTGTTGGGAGTACCTTGGATGCTACTGTGTAGGACCTTTACACAGACCATGGTGGCAAATTGGTATCTATCATGCTGTTGGTAACAGTGCTGAATAGGGTTTTGTTCTGTCCACATTAGTATTCCTCAGGCTTTGGGATGGGATTCTTAGGGGATGGGAAGAGCTGACCACTCCAGGGTGGAGAAGGTTGCAGAGCAAAGGAGAGGCATGGTGCTAGAAGAGCAGTATGACTCTGCCTTTACCTGTCAGTGCAAAGGTTCCCATTGTCCCAGCTCAGTTGCTTTCAAAGCTGGGTATGTGATCTCCCAGGCACGTATGAACTCTTGTCCAGAGCTATGCCAAAAAAATTCCTGGAATGGAGGACAGCCCATTGTATTTAGTACCTTATTTGGGAAGGGCCCAAAAAGTGTGCAGCCTAAGAAGTGTGAAAAGTACTGCCCTAGGTAAATCAATGGGTTGCTGCTACAGGAGCTACTCCAGTATATCCAGAACAGACCTCAGCTTCTCTTCCCTGCTTCCACAGGGAGGGAAGCACATGGTACCTGGCCCTCTGAAGCTTTCAGTGGGCATCCTTTTTCCCCACACAGCCAGAGCAAATAGCTGCCTAGAGAGTGGGGGAAATAGAGGGAAGTCTCTTGGGATGGAAGGAAAGAGAAGGAAGAAGAAAGTTATGGTAAATTAAGACTAAAAGAGTAAGAAAGACAGGAGGGAGAAAAAATGGGAAGAGAAAAGGAGAAATGGTGGTAACTAGTGGTGCCTGGCATGAGAGAATAATTAAGTGAACATGCAAGCATTCAGCCTCCATTTTGTCAGTCTCTAACAGAACAAGGAGGTAAACCAGTTAGCTAAACAATTTTCAACAACACTGGCTATGAGGAAACCAGAGAGAGCTGGTTCTCACAGTCCCTGTCAGGATGGGTCATTTTCCTAATGCCACTGAGGCATGACATCAGACACCAAGAAGGTGATGGTCCTTGATAGGCCTGAGGCAAGCCTACCACTGGGAACTGTGTTCTACTTCAGGTACCTCAGTACCAGAGAAATATGAATTAACTGAGAAGGGTTGAGAGAGGAGCAGTAATAGAAACTGAGGGGTTGATTTATTAGGAAAAAATGAAAGAACTAACTGGAGCAGTGGCTCTCAACCACTGTTTTAGGACACATTCTTCTACGAGCGCTGCTCAGATGCATTCAGTAATAGGTGTCTCCCTGCCGGAGCACCAAATTGGCCGGAAAAACTTTGTCCTAGCCTGTCAGGAAAGGGCAGGTGGCCTCTGCCCCTCATTCCACCCCGTGGCTATATATACAGCTGCCAAGTGTGTCATGATTCGCAAAAGGTTGAGAACACTAAACTGGAGTATGTTTAGCTTGCCTGAGCAATGGCTACATGAAGATTAGTAGGCAACTGTCTAAACCTATTTGAAGGGCATGCACAAGAAGAAGAAGGAGGGACGATAATGGGCTGAATCGGGGGCATCGCTGGCCAGAGGAGGGCCCAGGGCATGGGCCCAGGCCCCGCCCCTGGCCCGCAGGCCCTGCCCCCAGCCGGCAGGCCCCGTCCCCTGGCCAGGGCCAGGGCCAGGCGCGGCTGTGCTGCCACGGACGGCTAGGCCCTGCATCCCCAACTGGGGATGGGGACAGAAGCGGCCACAGGAGGCCGGGCCCCGCATCCCCAGCTGGGGATGGGGCCACCGTGGCCACCAGCAGCCGGGCCCCGGATCTCTGGCCCAATTGGGCAGGAGATCCGGGGTACTGGCGCTGGGGTTTGGGGCACATGCCCTGGGGTGCCCAGCACCAGCAACACCCCTGGGCTGAATAAATGAAAATGTAGACTGGGTCTCAGAAATAGCTTGCTGACAGTGAGATCAATTAGACTGTGGAATAGGCTTCTAAATAGAAATGGTAGAAGCCCCTTGTTGGTGTTATTTAAAATCAGCTTAGACAAAAGCCTGGAAAATAAGGTATCAGTACAAGTCTACACTGGTTACAGTTGTTTCCCATCTCTGTTTCTCTGAAGCCAAAGAAGTACTTCATTTTGTGCTATCACTGAGGCCCAAGAGTCACATAGATGTTGCACTGATGTGGTCTTCCTTATTTGTGGGTAACCTATTGTGTTTCCACACACAAGATTTTTCTGCTCAAGGTTATCTGTGGCCTTCGACTGATAGAAGCCAATCAGGTTACCAACTTAAATAACTCTGAATGAAATCTTGGTTCTGTTGACCTCAGTGGAAATTTTGCCATTGATATGGGCTAAGTATTTCACTCTCTTTAGTAGTCTAGTTTGGTAGTTTTTTTAGTAGAAAGCAGAACAAGAAACCCTCCCTTGTCGTGACCTATTTATCCTTCTGATGTCCATTGCTCTGGGGGAAATGACCAAAATGCAGCAGGCCATGGTGCAGTTCAAGGCATGAGGGGACAGCTACTCTCATCACAATGCACTACAACCAGTGCAGTGAAACTCATGAGGACACATGCCTTGAAAGGACACATGTGCCTTACCCTAGTGCAAGATCAGTGCACTCACAGTCTGTTTAGTTCCAGGGGTTCAGTTACTTTGTTGTAATCTATATTGGTGCTGTGCAGATAGGAGGCACAGGGGCTTTTCCACACCTCATTCACCCCTGGCTGTGCCTGCATGCAGGCAGTAAACTGAAATTCAGAGAGCAGGATTCTTGTAATTCAATTTGCTGCCTGCTGACAAGAACAAAGCAGGCAAACACAGCATGGGAAAGCATTCCCTGCAGCGTGTACCTGCTGTGATCTGAAACTCCAGCTGGTGCCATAAGTCACATTTTTTGACCAGCCTTGCTTGACAGAGTCCCTCTATTTCAGTTCAGCTGAACAGTGGTTAGAGGCAACACAACAGGAGGGGATGTGATATGTGCATTGTTCAGCAGCACTGCTGCTTTTGTGAAACAACTGCAGTAATTGTGCTTTTTAAGTCACTTCATTCCCTTCTCTTCCTTCCTTTAGACAGCTGTTGAGGTTGGAGAACTTTGAGTCAGAATTGGAAGTATACAGAAGATATTCTTCATGCTACTTTGTCTAATTTGGACAACGTACAATAAAAAAGTGCTGATTTCTTCCTTATCTTCACTGGCCCATCACATCACTCCACTTTTTCCCATGGGTTTAAAGTTCTAATTCTGGGATAAGACAGGCTCTGCTAACAGCTTTACCTACAGACACTCATAGCCGCAGCACATATAGAGACATCTCCAGATTGGCCCTGTTGATGATAGCCTTTTGCCAGGAAGGAATGTTACATCAAAGAAAGTCCATTCCTAGTGGAGGGAAGCTGAACAGAAGGGGAACTAGATCTTTGTCTCCGTACATAAGCAAAAATCTTTGGATTCCAGCCAGGAGGTCATAAGAACCAAGACCTTCCACTTCACACTTGGTTCCATGTGTCTATGCAGAGAACTGTAAGACTGTTTTTAAACTTTTGCCTAAGAATCTACTTGAAAAAAAATCACTTATGCCCGTAACCCAACAATAACATCTTTGAGCAATGCTTTCCAGTCTTTTGGTGGAGACAGCAGGGGATGCCACAACTCAGTGCTTGAGAGTCTGTGACCCAATACAGGGTTCTGACCCTAATTTTGAAAACCACTGCTGTAGGAGGCAAGAACACCTTAACAGGAAATGTGGGATACGTAGAGAACCATATGTGACAGTACGTAAAAGAGCCTCTTGGGTAGGGTTACCAGATGTCAGGCAAAAGGAGGAGATGTCCTCCTTTTTATCTTCATGTCCTCCGTCCGGCAGGCATTTTAAAAATACATGATTTTGTCTGGCTTTTTACTTACAGGGGTTAAAGTATGCTGGAATGCCCTGGAACACCCTATTTTTAGGGGGAAGTGTTCCAGGGCCCCGTAAAAACAGAATATTCCATTAATACTACATTTTCTCCATGTGTCCTCCAATGTCCTCCTTTTCCTACTTC
>ML681994.1:19364173-19684263 GCA_007922195.1 Podocnemis expansa
TTCCCCTCCCTGCCTCTCCAGGTGAGAGCCAGGCAGGAGACTGGGTGGCAACATGGCCCTGCCAGGGGGCCATGTTGCCATACCTCCCAGGGTGCCCCCTCTCAAATTGAACCAGCAAGTCCTGTGTACAGACATGCTAGTTCCATTTGGGTTTTTTGCGTGTGGACCTGTTAAATCAGTTTTACTTAAATTATTTAACTATTTTTAGATTGATTTGGTTAAATTGATTCATGGAGAATCGATTTAACTGGCTGTGTGGCCATAGCCTATGTGTCACTGCATTGCTGGGCATGCTGCCTTTGGGATGAGATTTAAAGATGAAGCTCTTTTGTTGAAGGTCTTGTGGTGCTTTCCGCCAGTGTTTGGGGTATTATCCCTGTCATTCTGGCCAAATTTCAGATGCCCACTTGGATTTCCTTGATATTTCTATGGAAGGTAGTATAAACCATTCCATAGTGTGTGAAGTTAAACCCTTGCCATGCTTCACCCTGCAGCTGGCTGCATTCCAGTGGAAGAGACTGTTACAGTCTTGTAGGACAGGGATCTTGGTTCTGACCTCACACTGGTATAAATTGGGAACTGCACCACTAGAGATGCACTGATGTGAACCTACTGTAACTCAGTTTAGAATCAGGCCACGTATTTTTCAGGGTTTTACTGGATTTTTGTTTAAAAGTGGGTTAAAGAATTAAGTGAAATAATGCCAACAGTAATTTTGAATTTTTCAAATTGTGACCATGGTTGCTGGAGAGGCTATAGTAAGACTGCTCGACAGGGTGATGGTCCCCCAAACTGGTGGTTTATTTTATAACTAGATTTCACCAATCCAGTAACAAAATAGCTTCTGTAATCCCTTACTCATTATCACGAAGCCAAAATACAATCCCCTTTAAGCAATCCAGCTATTGGCTCCCACTTAGATAGTCAAGTTTATATAGTGAGGGCTATTTAAAACCTTATTCACTGTATATGAAGTTCTACCAATCCCAAGAGATCAGATACATTACCCACCAGGTCAGTGAATATTTCAGATCTTACCCAAATACATGCTTATAACCAATTCTTATTAACTAACATAAAAGGTAGTTAAAAAGAAAAGAAAAAGAGTTACTGTAATTAAAAGATCACTGGACATCTAGATGTGAATAAAGTTCTTAGGTCAGTTTCATAGCAGAGATGGTAAGGCTCTTGATGCTAAAAAGCCCTTCTAGAATCAGTTCAATAAGTTGTAGTGCCAGTAGGTAGTCCATGTGCAGAGTTTGTTCAAATTCTTCCATGAAACTTTGCAGGAATAATCCAGAGTAGTCCTGGAGACCTCAGTCTTGCTGCTTACAGCTTTTGCTGTCAAATTTTAAGCAGATCAGAGATCAAAACAAATCAGGCCCAACTTCCTTTATAGCTGAAGCAAGCTGTGGCCATAACAGAGCTTCTCCTTCAAGCGCTACTCACATCATTCAGTTACAGGTGTCTATGTGCCGCAGCGCACAGTAGCTTGGAGAGTCTTCAGGCTTAGCTTGTCAGGTCAGGGCACGTGGCCAACACCCCCTCTACACCATGACCGCGGCTATATAGATGACCGTGACCCTCACTCTCCCAGTTCTTTTTTCCGCCCTCAGCGATGGTTTCGGATCAGCCAAGAAACTTGCATAAGCAAATGCCTGTCTTCTACCGCAAAATTCAAGATGCCTGGTTTTAGGCCGTGACCAGGATGCTGCAAAGCTTTCCCACTCAATGATCCACATGATAAATGTCTTGCATGCCTCAGTGAGTCTCTGATTCCTTGCTGGGAGCAGCATGCAAGCCTCTGATGCCACCGAAGCTCTGAGTGCTCTGCCGGCTCACCCATTGCCCTGGGCGCTGGAACCCTTGAACCAATCTCCGACGCCAAGCCTAAAGTCTCAGTCCACACCCCCGTCAGTACCGTCTGGGCGCTGAACACCTTGGTCACTGAATCAATCTGGTGCCGAACCCAAAGCAGCGCTGCCAGTGGCACCGACAAAACTGCAGGCCTCCATGTCAGTGAGGCCATGTTCTCTGGGCCGGGTACTGGCACCACGGAAGAAAACCAGCTTGACACCAACTGCAGCACTGGGAGCCCAGGCGGTGCAGGAAGCAGCACTGCCCACCAACCCCAGTACCGCCTAGCCCACCGCTGGCACTCCAATCCAGCACTGGAGACCACTTCCTGGCCAACCCGGTGCCGTCCAGTCCGCCTCCAGTACTGCATTCCATGGAGGACTGCTCCCTGGCCGCCTCCCCACATTTCTCCTGGGATGTGTCGGTGCCATGCTCCCAAGCCTTGGGGGCCCCTTCCCATGGATTGGTGTCAACTTCACCTCCAGCCTCGGTATGCTCTTCTTCTCTCAAGATGGTAATAAGAGTAGGAGAACATTTAGGGAAACTGTGCCATAAGCGCTCTCCCTTGCCCAGGCCTCAATGCAAGAACAGACTGTGTCAGCAGGGCTTTCCCCTTCCAGTACCACACCGCAAGCTAATCAAGGCCATTCCCCTCTGCGCCACCTGGAGGCCGGAGTGTCTTTTAACGACTGGTCACACAATTGGCTGGACATGGTGGCTGACAACATCCTAGTCTCATGGCACTGCTCCGTCTGGTCCCCCTCGCAGAACATGGATTTGGACTTCTCAGACGATGAATCCAATCCTGACTCCACACATCGGAGTAGATTGCAGGCCTGTTCTTCCTCTTCGCCTGATGAATACGCCTTTGAGAGACTGATTGACTGGAATGAAGACTCTTGTGCCCACCAGGAGTCGCTACGCCGCAAGGAAGCAAACCTGGACCTGAAGCTTGGGGTCATCCAAGAGGAGACGAGCCCCCTCTTCGATGTCGCCGGAGGGCCCTGCCTGCTAAGGTGTCTGTACCGCTCCACGAAGGGGTGTACAGCATTGTCAAGGCCCGCTGGCAAACCCTGTCCTCGATCCAGTTGGTATCCAGGGTCGCGGACCATAAGTACCACGTCCCTCAGGACAAGTTCTCCTTTCTGTTCCAGCATCCCACTGGTCACTGGTCGTTGACACAGTGAACCAGAAAGCGAGGCAAGTTCAACCAGGTTCCACCCCTAAGAATAAGGAGGCAAGAAAACTTGACCTGCTTGGCAGGAAGGTTTACTCCACAGCAGCCCTTCAGCTGCGCATAGGAAACCACTCGGCCCTTATGACAAGGTATATCTTTAACCTCTGGAACGCCATGCAAGTCTTCCGCACCATTATCCCAAAGGATTGTTTTAGGGCCTTCAACACGATGCTCAAAGAAGGGGAAGTGGCATCCAGAGATGCTCTGATGGCCATCTGGGATGCTGTCGACAGAGCCGCCCATACAATGGCATCGGCTGTAGTAATGCATCGCTCAGCTTGGCTACAGGGCTCGGGTCTACCGCCACAGCTTCAGCTTACTATTCAGGACTTCCCATTCAACGGCCCTGACCTCTTCACCAAGTCCAGGGATGTGAAGTTCCATGGCATGAAAGACTTGAGACCCACACTCCGGTCGCTGGGGATTTACACTTCGCAATCTAACAGATGCTCTCTAAAACCCCATCAGCTCCTCCAACAACAACTTCAGCAGTTAAAACAACAGATTCAAATGCAGAGTACATTCCCAAGGTCCCTCCCTTTTTCTCAGCACCACCTTGGGGATATGGACAAGGAGAAGGTCCATTTGGGAAAGAATGAGAAGTCCCACGTTCCCCAGTTGGATAGGCACGGGCAGGCCTCCGAACGCTCGTCGGGGAAGAAACACCATTTTTGATGGCTACTATATGGCCAGCAAACCCATGCCTTGACCAGTCCCCAACCACTTACACCACTTCTCACACCACTCGGCCAACATCACATTCGACCAGTGGGTCCTTGAGATGATCACAGACAGGTATTGTATTCAGTTTCTTTCGATTCCTTGGGACAGAAAACCACCCCCTCGTCCAACCCTCGGAAACCAGGAACTGTCCTACCTTCTCGAGATTGCCAGAAACTCTGCTCCCTCAGAGCCATAGAAAAGGGCCCCAAGCAGGAGTGGGGAAAAGGGTTTTACTCCTGATACTTCCTGGTCCCGAAATCCAATGGGGACCTTCGACCCATTCTAGATCTCAGAGCCTAAACAAACACATAAGGAAAATAAAGTTCTGCATGGTTTCCCTATCACAGATCCTCCTTTCTCTGTCTCCCAGGGATTGGTTCATGGCCCTCAATCTGAAAGACGCCTACTTTCATATAGCCATAAGGGCCCGCCACAGGCGGTTCCTAAGGTTCAGAGTGACAAACGACCACTTCCAGTTCACCTCTCTCCCCTTCGGGCTCTCCCTGGCCCCCAGGGTAGTCACAAAGTGCATGGCACTGGTCATGGCATACATACGCAGATGGGGCATAAGAATTTACCTCTATCTAGACGACTGGTTAATAGTTGGGAAATCGAGCTCCCAAGTAGAGCTCCACGTTGGAGTGGTAGTGAGGCTCTGTGACTACTGGGCCTCCATATAAACCAAGAAAAGTCAAAGCTCCGCCTGTCCCAACACATAGAGTTCATAGGGGCGCGTCTAGATGCTCGCAAGGGGATAGCATTCCTACCCCGCTCCAGATTTCGGTCCATTTGCACCATCATTATGGAGCTGCAAATGTCCCCTGTGACCATGGCCCACTGGTGCCTGCAGCTCCTTGGCCACATGGCAGCCTCCACCTCAGTGATTGAGACAGTGCATCTGAGGATGAGGCCTTTCCAAATCTGACTTTCCACCATGTTCCACATATGGAGGGACAACCTGAACAAGGTACTGTCTGTCCCCCAGGATACTCTGGGGACACTTCAGGTTTGGAGGGATCCCCATTTTGCCATTAGGAGCATTCCCTTCAAAGACCTCAGGCCCTCAGTGACCTTAATAACGGACACCTCAAATACAGGGTGGGGGGCCCACATCTCTGGGGCGCTCTCCACACAGGGGCTCTGGTCCCACATGGACGGCCCTCTCCACATAAATGTCAAGGAACTAAAGGCCATCAGGCTAGCCTGCTTGACCTTCCTAGACAAGATACGGGGCAGGTCAGTCCAGATCCTCACAGACAATACCACAGCCATGTTCTACATGAATCAGCAAGCGGAGGTCCACTCTATGCCTCTTTGCGAGGAGACGTGCAAACTCTGGGAATTGGCCATAAGACACAATTTCACCCCAGTGGGTGGACAACCGGCTAGCGGTCTCGCTAAGCAGAAAACCGCCAGCGAACCATGAGTGGTCCCTTCACAACAAGGTCTTCTCCTTCCTGTTAGACAAATGGGTTCTCCCCCAGATAGACTTGTTTGCAACACGGCAGAACCACAAGTGCCCCCAGTTCTACTCCCTCAGGGGCTGGGAGAAGGGGTCCCTCACCAATGCCTTCCTTCAACTCGTCGGGGCCCCTGATGTATGCCTTCCCGCCATTTCCCCTGATACAGAGGGTTCTTTAGAAAATCGACAGGGACAGAGAGAACATAATACTAATAGCTCCAGACTGGAGCATAGACAGCACTGGTTCCCACTCCTGCAAGACATGTCCATTGAGATCCCACTCTGCCTCCCACAGTGGGTGGACCTCCTGACACAGGACTCGGGGCACCTTCGGCACCCAGACCCGGGCCACCTACACCTGACGGCCTGGATTCTCTCTGGCTTAGTGAACAGTAGAGGCTCTGCTCAGACAGGGTTAAGAAGGTCCTGGTAGGTAGCAGAAGACCATCCACCAGGTCCATATACACAGCCAAATGGAAGTGATTCTCTGGGCAATGACAGAGCCACCCTATGAACCTTTGGACTCAGCCACCGTCCTGGTCCTGTCGTGGAAGGTGGCCTTCTTAGTAGCAATCACCTCCACTAGAAGGGTTTCAGAATTGAAAGCCCTCTCCTTGGAACCCCCATATACGAGGTTCTATCCAGATAAAGTAGTTTTAGGTCACCACCCGTCCTTCCTCCCTAAGGTCGCCACCTCCTTCCACTTTAACCAGGAAATTTGTTTGCCAGTTTTTTACCCAGACCCCCAGGTTACACAGAACCAGAGCAGATGGCATACATTGGACGTGAGGAGAGCACGTCTAACTTACATCGAGCACACACAGCCGTTCCACAAGACCCCCGAACTGTTTGTGGCAGTCGCCGAATGTAAGAGAGGTTTACCAGTATTGTCTCAGTGTATTTCTAAATGGATTGTGGACTGCATTAAAGACTGCTACAAAGGTTGAAAACACTCCTTCCTGGAACTGTTAGAGCACACTCTACCGGGGCCCAGGCATCCTCTACGGCCTTCCTGGCCAAGGTCCCAATCCAAGAGATCTGCAGGACCGCCACATGGTCGTCAATTCATACCTTCATGACACACTATGCCATCGCCCAACTGTAACTCCTCCCACCATCCATGGGTATAGCTAGTAATCTCCAGTAACTGAATGATGTGAGCAGTGCCTGAAGGAGAAAGGTGGATTACTTACCAGTAACCATCCTTCTTCAAGATGGGCTGCTCACATACATTCAGGCCCCTCCCACCATCCCCGTTAATGGAGTTGGTGAAGGTATATGGGACTGGGAGGGTCAGGGTCATGGTCACCTATATAGCCACAGTCATGGCATAGAGGGGGCGTTGGCCACATTCCCTGACCTGACAAGCTAAGGCTGAAGACTTTCCGAGCTACCGTGCACTGCAGCATGTAGACACCTGTAACTGAATGCATGGGAGCAACCCATCTCGAAGAAGGATGGTTACTGGTAAGTAACCCACTGTTCCTTGGCTGAAGAATAGGTAATATATATTGTTGCTTTGAAGTTAATCACTACTTCCTAGGCACACACGGGTAATTAGTTGCATTCATTAGCACAAGGCAGTTAATCATTCAAATAGTTTGTAGGTAGTTTACTACAAACTTCAAAGAGAAATAAAGATGATGAGTTCCAAAGGTGTAACTGTGTTAGTCTAGTTCAGCAAAACAAACAAGAAGTCCAGTGGCACTTTAAAAGACTAACACGTTTATTTTTCGCATGAGCTTTCATGGAAGAGACGATGTTATTGTGCCACAAGTTATCTCTAAATGTAATATCCCCTTTTGATCTCTGACTTAGCAGAATACAGTAATGAAGTATCATATATAGGAACAGAAGTTTAATCCATAAACTGATTCGTTCACTACTAGAGCTCTTCAAAGCCTCTGACAAAGTGGGATATTCTCCCACGAAAGCTCATGCGATAAATAAATCTGTCAGTCGTTAAAGACTATTATAGTTAGTATCTACTTGTGATTCTCTAACAGTGTATGTGGACATTTCAAGAACCCTACTCTATTTACCGTTGCTTTGCTAGCTATCAAGAATGGCCCTATTTACCATTTCAATACTCTTCTAATATGTCCTTACAGATTGTTTTGAGGCCATGCAACCTACTGGTTGCTTAACCCTCACTTGCTCAGAATCTCAAAGATGAAATGTCAGACTGGTGCTTTTTAAATTAAAATTGTTTAGATTTACTTGATGGGGGAAATGGAATTGGTTTTGCAGTTAGTTTTATGAGCTATCATACCTCATCATTTGCACCTTCAGTGCATATGTAACAGCGTTAAATGCTGTAGGCGTGAGCAAGCAGGTTCCATTTCCGTGGAAATCTGAGCCAAAGTCAGTGGATCTGTGCAGTGGTGTACAGAAGGCATTTTCAGAGTTCTAGCAGAATCTGGGAGTACTTTTTTGCTGCTGTTGTCCCTTGAGGGCCTTACCAGGTAATTTCTGTTAGGAGGAGAAATGGATGACTCAAGTCTGGTATATTTTTTGTTGCAATCCCATTTATTCACAAAGCGTGGAAACAATGTTCTGTTTCCCTGAATACAGTAGAAACAAACAACAGCAGGCCATTTCTTTGCTCTTAGTTTCCAAGCCAGACCCTCCAGGCATTCAGTCCTGAGCTCCAAGGAGAGTTCAGTTTCTCTGCTCCCACTCAAGGCTATGCACTCCCTTGCTTCTCCTCCCATCTGCTCACCTCCTCCCAAATCTCAGCTTGCCAACCATCTCCTAGCCCTATATTTGCAACCAATGCTGGGGAAACACTTCAGACAACATGACAGCCCTGCTAAGGCCATGCCATGTGGCCAACTACACTGGCTTGTATTGTTTCCAGCTATCCCACACCATGGCTTAATGTCTCCATTCAGTAGAAAGGATTCTTAGTACCTCCATTTGTTTTAACCAGATCGGTAACTGATCACAACCATTAACACCATCCTGTATAACACTGCCAAAATGCTCACTGATTCAGTTATTTCCACAGTTATTGTCTAGTCAGCCCCACTTAGGCTGTGCTTTTCTAGCGACAGTTAAGCACATTCTTACATAGTGCCGTTGCCCCCATTTGACATAATTCACTTACCCTGTGCTAAACAACATGTACTTCACAACTATCTTGCAACTACTTTACTGATGCAGTGCCTGGAAAGCTGTCCCTCTGGAGAAAATCCCCTGCCTTTAGTGCACAAGTGGCAGTCATGCAAGGGCAAAACTACTCATTGAAGAGTGATCAAGTTTACATGTGTTGTGTTTCATCTTATTTTACTAAGGGAAACATAGGCACATGGCTAAAGCAGACACTTTGGCCTGTGCAGTTTGCAGAGAGAGCTGTTATTTGCATTGATGGCATTGCAGTAAATTCCGTCCTTCTGTTTAGCCTAGTATGGCATACACAATGCTCACTCTTCAAGAAAGAGGCCTGTGGCGAACATGGGCAGCCTATTTATGTCAGTTAGTCCTAGTGTGGCTGATTATTTATTACTGCATTATCTTCTCAGTGGGTCAGTGCAAGTTAACGGAAGGCTTTAGATAATCCACGGTGATGCTACAATTGTGCTCTGTGTTAGGCACTATGATATGATCCTGAGCTGGTAAAAAATGCCTTTCTTAACACACCCCAGACCACACAATAATTTTACAGCTATTTTAACCCACTTTGAGAGTCTAAAGTCTCATCAAAAGAAAAACTACCAGGGATTAACTGAGATAGTACATGGCTTCATTGTGTGGTTCTATCCCTCTGTCAGGATTTCCTGTTTACTATCACCATGCTTTATCACCATGCAGTATCCTGACATGCGAGCAAACGAAGAATTGCACCAATCAGATAAAAGAAAGAGGTGGAGACGCTTCCACTTATTTTTACTTTTGCATGGGTGAGTTTTGTGTTGGAATCTTGGCCTGCATATGCAGTGTCATACCATTTCCTTGCAGTAAGGTCAGAAAATCTCGGCCATGAAATCTGCATCCACACCCATTACCTCATCATCACCCAGTGGCACTGTGGTAGTTGCACAAATAAAAGTGTTGCCACACTACCTGCTGCTGTAGAAAGCAGAGATACCGCACGAGGATCTATACATGTGGTGCGTCACCATGCTGTCACCTAGTAGTGACAGCAAAAAATACCAGGAAATCTGGGGAACACCACAGGGAACTCAGAGCTAGGCTGCATTGTCCTACGTTATGGAGATAATCTGTGACACCTCACATCTGGCCATGCTTTATTCAGAAGTATGCATACAGCCTGGATTGGAGACCACAGGACCAGTGTAGATGGACCTAGTCATGATCATGATCATGGCACTGTTTGCGTGGGCTTTAATGGTCCCTTTACTGGTCACCCTATGTTTTCTGTTGCTGCAACTAATCCATAGCTTTCAGTCATCTGTTTTGCCCACCATCTCCCAAAGTACACTTTGGGATGTTAACGGGGAGCACAACAGTCCCTCTCCTTGGTTAACTGTATTGGGGAGCTGACTGCTGGAGATCTCTGTAATAGTTGCAAGGGCCCCTTGCTTACCAGGCCTGAAATAGCTGTCCAACCCATGCAGTATGTGCAGATTGGAATGTGGCTAGTCCTCATGTTCTGAATAGTAAAGGGAATTCTTGTAAAAGAATAACATTTTTAGACCTACTTGGGGTCATCTAATGATAGGAGCTGTGTGCTTTGCTTGCCTTAAGTCAAGTCTTCATCCTTCAGCCACCCAACCTTTGTGGAGCGTCTCTCCCAGATAAGGAAGAGGGGAAGAAAAACGAGGATGACATGTTCAGTGAACTGATGAATGCCTTCACGACAGCTGATACAGAGCTCAGAGCCTGGAGGATGTCCTTGTCAGAGAAAGTGAACATGGACATGGAGGACAGAAGTTTAGCATGGGAGCAGGAGCATGCAATGCAACAGGGGACATTGTGTATTGTGAGGGATCAGTCCAACACGCTGAGGTGCCTGGTAAAGCTCTAGGAACAGCTGTGGCAGGACAGACCCTCCAAAATGCACAGCAAGTCCTGATACCAGCCTCCACCTCCAAGTGCTCCAGGCAAAAGTTGAGCAGGGTGCAGTACTTGCTTCAATTTATGCCACTGGAGGTGAACAGGAAGAGATGATAGCCCCTTTAAGAACTGCACTATAGTATTCCTTTTTGCTTCCCTTCCCTCCACTGAAATTGGTCTCAGATAAAACCGAATTGATTACAGAAAAATCTGTCTTTATTCACTCACAGCTTGAGTGCTGTCAGTAGGGAAAGAAGGAGAGGGGGAGGACCATGCATTGGTGGGGGATGGAACATAAGCAGACAGTGCTGAAAGCCACATAGATTACTGCTATTCATTGCAAAAATGGATTTTCAGTGCTTCCCTGATATGCAGCACACCATGGTTCACTCTGATGACAGCACTGGCATCTGGCTGCTCAAAATTTGCAGCCAGCCTATCAGCCTCCATGACCCAACCTGGGGGGACATTTCACCAAGTGTTTCACAAAAATTATGGAGCACACAGAAGGCACTGATAATCTTTGGTATGCTTTTCTTCACTGACCTCAAGTCTAGTGAAGAGCCTTTTCCACCTTCCTTTTAAATGCCTGAATGCACATTCCATCACCATTCTGCACTTCCTGAGCCTATTAGTGAAATGCCTTATCACCATCAAAGTGGCCAGTGTAGGGCTTCACTAGCCAGCAGGGGCATCGCTGGCACCTGGCACACAGGGCATGTGCCCCAAGTCCCAGCGCCAGTGCCCCGAATGTCCAGGGCAGTCTCTTCTTCTCCCATCCCTGTTCCCAGCCAGAGATCCAGGGCCCTGCTGCCTGCAGCAGCACCTGCCTCTCCCAGCCCCATCCCAGGCCTGGCCACCTGTGGCAGCACCCACCTCTCCTGGCCCCGTCCACGGCCGGGGATCTGGGGCCAGGCTGGTGGCAGCAGGAGCCCAATATTGGATTGGGCCCAGGCACAGAATCAGGGCTGAGGGTTGGATCTTTCCCCGGGGCAGAGATGCTCCTGCTAGCCAGGGGAGTAAGGGGTAAGTAGGATCCCCACAGGTTACTATTGGCATTTCAGCATTCCCAATATTTACTTTTTCGTTAGAGAAGAAAGTGCCTGCATGTGTCTTTTTGATCAGACCTAAGTTCCTAAAGATATGCATGTCATACACGTTTCCAGACCACCCACACTGATGTCTGTGAAATGTCCCTTGTGATCCACAATGGCCTGCAAGACCACTGAGAAGCAGCCCTTGTAGTTTATGTACTCTGACAAGATGGTCCAGAGTTAAAATAGGGATATGCGTTCCTTCTATGCCCACCACAGTTTGGTAGCCCCATTGTGGCAAACCTGCCCACTATGTCCTGCACATTTCTCAAAATCGCTACCCTTCTTAGTGGAAGTCTATTTATGGCCTTGCACACTTGCATGACAGCAGCTCCCACAGTGGGTTATCCCACTCCAAATTGATCTCCAACTGACCAGTACCAGTCCAGCACTGCTAGTTTCCACAGAGTGATGACTACTCATTTCTCCACTGTTAGAGTTGGTCTCAAGTGAGTATTCATGTGCTTCAGGTCAGGGTCAGATCTGCACAAAGTTAAGGAAATTTGCCTTCCACATATGAAAGTTCTGTAACTACTGCTCATCATCCTACATGGTCAGCACAATGCAGTCCCACCCATCTGTGCATGTTTCCCAGGCCCAGAAGCAACATACCACTGACTGAAAATGATGCATGACTACCTGCAGCAAGTGGGAACTGTTCCACTCTAAGGTGGCCTCAGTAACAGTGCAATCTTCAACACAGCAGCTCCTGTCTCACCCTTGAAAATACTGCAAGAACAAGGTGTGAAGTATTTGTAATTCTCACAATGATAGGACAGACCTGAGTGGATTCCATACTTCTCCAAATGCACTACAGACAAAAACTGGCACAAAAAGACATTTCTGGTTTGTTTGTGATAAGAGAAGGAATGGTAGTGCATTGTATGGAGGCCATCAGCCTTTCCACAAGCATCTGCATCTAGTTGCACTGTGAGCCAATGTTCCCCCTAAGGGCCCCACGCACTTGAGCAACATATGTTGCTTGCTGAATGGGCCCCCCCGTGGGCCTGATCCCACCCCCCATAGCCCAATCCTCCCCCACCGCTCAAGCTCTGCTGCCTGCCCAGCCTCCTGGCAGCAGGGCAGAGGAGCCAGCCCAGCCTACCTGGGGGACAGAAGGGACCAGCGCTGAGCTCCAGCATGCGGAGAGCAGCCACTCCTGAAGAGTTTCGGCCACTTGGTCCCTGCCTCCCCCAGCCTGAATGGACTTGATCCATGGCCTGGGGGGGCCAGGGGCGAAGCAACCCAAACTCTTTGGGAGCAGGCCGCTCCAGGGCCCCAACCCCACACGCTGGCACTCAGCACCAGCCACCTCCACCCTCTGGGGAGGCGCAGCTGGCTGGGAGTAGGCTGGGCTGGCTGCTCTGCCCCGCTGTGGTGAGGCCAGGCGGGCAGGCAGGTGTAGCAGCCTCCAGCCCCAATGCTCCACAGCCCATCCCCGTTCTCCACCCCCTGGGAGGTGGGGCAGTTAGGGCCCCCTTACCTCAGCATGAGAGCAGCGTGCCTTGGCCCCCGGCCACTCCTCCAGCTGCAGGAGCTCTCACTGAGCATGTGCAGAGAGTCTCCACATGCTCAGTGAGAGCTTACTCTGAGTGGGAGATTTAAAAACTCCCAGCTCAGAGGAGCTCTCCAGGCATGGACTGCAGTTGCTGGCCATGCGCAGCCAGCAGCATTCCCTGTGCTAGACAGTGCCGGGGGCTCCACAGCTTAGAGGGAACATTGCTGTGGGTGTACGTCTACACTGGAGGCTGAGTTAAGTCGACTTAACAAGGTTGACTTTAAGTCAACTTAAAGTTGACCTTCTTAAGTTGACTTAGAGTGTCCAAACTCCTATTAAGTCAATTTACAGAGTTCCAACTGCCTGCACCCACACTGTTACACACTAGCTTAACTCTGCTTAATAAAGTTGACTTAAGCTTCATACTGGCTTAAGTCAATTTAATTAAGTCAACTTAAGCATCTACATTGGCATCTACAATGGCTTACGTCTACTTAATAAGGTCGACTTAACTATTAATTCCACCTTAACAAGTGGTGTTATTAAGTTGACTTACATTCCAAATGTGGCCAGAGTGTTTCTTAGGTTGACTTAAGGAAGGTTAAGTCAACCTAAGACTCCAGTGCAGGTATAGCCTGGGATAGCTACCTACAGGCCTTGCTTGGGATGTTGACCCCACCCAGCTGGAACTAGTGGGGAAGTGAGAGACCGACTCAAGGAGCCTGGTGTGATCAGAGACCTGCAACTTCCAGAATTTTGTGGGTGAAAGTCAATTTAAAATAGATTGACACTCCTCTGCATTGTAGACATGACCTAAGTCTAAATCAGGCCATTATCTCTTGCATTTTAGGTCAGCATTAACTCCTTGTTGAGAGACACTCTTGGCTGCAAAGGGACGGACGTGTGTTAGAGCTGTATCAGGTTATACAGTGGTTTGTCCCGCACAGAACTGCCTGCATACATACTCTGCAATCAAATTCATTCTTTAGTAAAACAGCAAAGATGTCACCTGACCTTCCATCTAATCTTTAGGATGACAAATAGGATGTGGCAGGGGTGATGTGACTAGACTCCAGACGGCCCAGGAAGCTTCAAACTGGGATTTACCTACACTGTTGCAGGTGAAAAGTGTTAGTTAATGAATGATTCTGTATTCCACAGGGAAAAAGTTGACGAGAGGAGTCCCCTCCGGTTTGGCTTGAGTTCAGGCTCCATTAGTGAATATGGCTAACTTGTGACAGTCCCAGGTGAGTATGCTCAGACTGGAATTTAATGCCAAGAATAATGCATTCTAATTGCTCCCTTGGGGAGTAACTGTGCAGCTAGGCAGCCAGTGCTGAGAAGACCGAAGCCAAGGTACATACCTGAAGAGTTTTAGCCCAGTTCATTTGCCCCTGAACTAATCTGCCCATGTGCCACAGGCTTCAGAACGTAGTGCTGGGTTCTCCAGTATCCTAGCATAAAAGAAACACATGCAACGGTTGTCAGTCCACCTCATTCTTAAATCTGCTTTGATCTAACACTTAATTTAGTTGGATAGTCTCTTTTTCCTATGGCTTTGTAATTGCAACAGCACATGAAGCATAAGACAGTGCTCAATCATTGTAAAATAAGATTTAATTATGCAATTATTAGATTCATTAGTTAATATTTGTATAGCACTTTGAACATGTGAAGCACTTGACAAGTGCTCAGTATTATTACTAATCCAGAAACTCCCAGCAATTGTTCCTTGGGAGAAGGAAAACATGTCTCAATGCATATATTTTGGCCAGATCTTCAGATCTGTTAGGTACAGTCTAGGTTTACTAAGCCTTCTTCAGGGCAGGGACCGGACTTTATGACCTCTGGAGGTCCCTCCCCCCCCCCCCGCCATTTCTCTAATTCTATGATAAATGGCGGTTCCAGCCCCAGTTTTGAATCCAAAGTGAATAATGGTTGTGATATTGTTGTGTTATACCAACACAGCACACAGCATTTTCTTGGCATGGCAGCCCTGCAATGTTGGTAACCTCATTGCTTGGCCTACTTTAACAGTACAAATCTAACTTTTATTAGAAACTAAATAATTACTGAATCAAGCTCAACTAATTAGTTTTTATGGCAGTTTTTATTAGAAGAAAGGAGGTTATTTATCTATAGAACAATGGGAAAAGAGGAACACCTGAACGTTATTCATCTTTAATGGTTCTGTAGAATTATTTCCTATTTGTCTATGACAACTACTCTGCCGGTAGTAGCATGCACTATTTCTACTATTCGTTTCATTGCTTTTTTTTACATTCTGTGAAATCTGTGCAGAGGAAGATGGTTCCTTTTGTGAATTGCTGTCACAGAGGTCATCTTTTCTTTCTCAATCCGCTACACAGACAGCTTTGCTTTAACACATGCTGGGGTAGATGGAAGGGGACAAACCAGGCTGTGCTTTGATCTGGCATTCCTGAGATGGACAGTCATGAACTTGGGGCAGCAGGCTCAGAACATTCAGAGAAAGTGACATACATTAGGAATGCAGAAGGTGTGATAGTCACCGTTGGTTTATGGAATAACGTGGATTTTGGCCACAGAATGGCATGTTTCCTCTTTCATTTTCCCATCAGTAACTTCTAATTTGTCATGCTGTACGGCTTCGTGGTAAACAGTCCAACCTAGGAAGTCAAGGTTTTGTTACAAGACCCACCAAAAAACTATGGTAAGAGAATGTTAAAGTCAGAAAGAAAATGAATATTATATTTTTAATAAGTAGCCATTAGTTCCTCCAGAGCCACTGATACATGAAGCCATCTAGTTTCTCCTTTGGCTGTGGTCACTTGCTGGTTGTGGTATTTCTTTCCAAGTGATACCAGCAATTCAACATTCTCTGTCGCTGTTTTCTGCCAATTCTTCCTTGGTCTTCCTTGTTTTCTCTTTCCTGCCTCAGGCGATGTTTACACTAGCAAATTAGTCCAGACTACAAGCTTAGTCTGGACTAATTTGAACCCTGTCAACACTAGCCTTTGGCTAGTTCCAACTAAAAAAAATTTAGTTCAAACTAATCAAAGGTTAGTTCAAACTAGTTAGTTCAGCTGGTTAGTCCAAACTAACTGCTTAGTTTGTACTCATTTGCATTTTTAGTTCGAACTAGCTCAATGGAGACATGCTAATTTGAACTAAATAAATTTGAACTAGTGGTTAGTTTGAACTAAGCATGGTTTTTTAGTTCAGACTAACTTTTAGTTCAAACTAGCTGTGTTTTTTTGGTTTGAACTAAATAGTTAGTTCAAACCAAAAAAAAAAAAAAAGTGTGGCTAATTTGAACTAAAATGTTAGTTTGAACTAAAACACCACAACTACCTTCGAACTACTTAGTTCAGACTAAGCAAGTCCAAACTAAGGTTTTAAATGTAGACATAACCTCAGGGACCAAGTCAATAACATGTCTCCTATTCTCCATACAATCTACATGTTCCAGTCACCTGAGCCTTCTTTCTATGAGAATATCTTTTTTTTTCCTAATATGTCCTGTTTCCTCAGCTCCATTAGTCTCATATTTGCTATTTTGTCTTTCCATGAAATGTATAGTATCTTCCTCAGTCTCTTTTAGTCAGCCACTATCATGGCCCACATCTTTGCTCCACACAATAGCATGCTCAGAACAATCACAAGATATAAATGGACCTTTTGTTTGGTGTGGAGACAGTACATGATCATTTAATTATAAATAATGTATCATAATGCATAACAGGAAAGGACAGAGTTAAGGGTGTATTGTAATGCTTGAGTATAAATGGGAAGAATTAAGGCCATGCATACAACAGTCTTTCCTTACGTGAACAAACAACATAAAAGCAGTAATGCAAAATGCTATTTATATACACCTTAAAAACTGCCTCTATGTTATATGATGATCATATAATTTTCTATACTGAACACACTGTATTTTTGCTGACCATCATGTAACACTGCCTTGAGCTAGGTGATCATACACTGAAAAGGCTCTGTGAGTGAACTTCCAAAGGTCTGGTGGTTTGGTTATGAGGATATGACATACTTGGAAATGTACAAACAGATGGATATTTGGCATGGCCAGTTTCATTGTCAGGTAACATCCACTTCCCCTGTAGTAACAACTCTTGTCATGGGAGTTCAGGAGCTTTAACATCTGGTCTTCAGCTGGCCTCATCTTAGGAGATCTCTTTGACCTCTCCCATATTGGCAATAAGTAAATGTGTCTATGGAATAGCCCTCCTGATGTGCAATTGTAGGAAAAGCATTACAGTGAGATGAACAAGGGCTGAGGTAAAGGCTGCAGTGGTGGGGAGTTTTAAAGGGAGATGGTCACTTAACTCCCTTACAACTCTTTGAAAAATCCCATCCTTAATTTGTAAAGTGATCCCAAGTAGAGATATGCTGGAACCAAAATCCTGGATTTGAATATCCTTGCCATTTGAAAAAGTCTGTATTTGAGCCTCGTGTGGTTAGGTGCAACTTTTCTGGGTATGGGTCAGGTTTGCCTCCCTGCCAGATGGGCTCTTACTGGCAGCAACAGGTTTGAGATACCTATTCAATATCTGGCAGGGAAAAGGTTAACTCTTCCTGAGGTAAGGGAATAACACAGCCAGGTGCCATCAGTGCTGGAATTGTCAGGAACCAATCTGTGAGGACATGAAGACTGGGCCCAACTGTGGCAAAAGATATCTTTCTCCTGGGATCTGTAAGAACAATGTGCTACACATTACCTTCCTCTAGCTGTTGCCCATCTGGCATCCTTTGTGGTGATGAGAGGGAAGTTAGCTGGGGAACCTCCTCCCCATTTGCTAAAGAACTTTAGCTGCCCAAAGCCATTGTTTTGTTTACCCTAATGCCTCACTCTTAAATAGTGTTTTTCATCAGTAGTTCTCAAAGTGTTCTACTAAGGAGCTAAGAAGCATCATCCTTGTTTTATATGTGGGCAAACTGAGGTACAGAGGGTGAGATGATGTGCCAAGGGTCACCCAGGAAACCAGTGGCAGGACTGGGCATAAAAGTCACTGTTTCTGAGTCACAGGCCAGTGTTCAATTCACTAGGAAATGCTGCTTTAGAGAGCTGGGTAATAAGTTTTTGGAAGGTGTGTGTGTATATATATATATATATATATATATATATATATATATATTATTTTTAAAATGCTGTCCGGTTCAGAAACCATGGAGCAGATTCTCAGCCATTGTAAATCTATCTTTCTGCATCTGGAACCTGCCTAGATTCTGGCCAGGTTCTGTGTGACTGGAGGGGGTTCTACCCCTTTGCAAGACCGTGTGTCAATTTCAGACTAGAATTATATTTTTAAATTGATAATGACTGTGACAAGGTGTGCTTCTCCACACTAAGCAGGAAAGAGTTAAACTCACACTATGGGTGATCGAAGTCCTACTCCCACAAGCAATGCTGGGCATGCCCCAGTCTAAAAGGGAGCAGCTCACCTCATTCCAGGCTGACCATCAAGGAGGAAGGATGCCTGGTGGAGGCTTCCAGTACGGAGCTGATTCAGATCCCAGCCTGAGGAACCCAGAGGCCCTGAAGACCCAGAGACCTGCTGCCCATGGCCGACTGCCCAACTGAGTCAAACTCCCAGGGAGCTACTGGCACCAGTGAACTGGAAGGCCACGATGAGACCCAGATGACAGTGTCAGGAGGAACAGTAGAAAGTAGCCGAGGGAGATGGAGTTAATGGCTGGTGGTATTTCCCACCTGAGATAAGTCAGCTTATTGCAGTGGGCTCCCTGCAGATTGGAGTCGTGACCACCTCAGGCAAGGACAGGGCTCTGAGCTGGGATGTGGTGAAAGTGGGTGGGCCCACATCTCCTTGCCACTCCCCTTGGGGTGACCCACACAAACCCCTGCTGTAGCTACAGACCGCTTGCTTGCCTCATACTGCCTGAGGATTTGGGCTTTAGATCTGTGGCCTCACCCTGTCTGAGGGCTTGGGTTATATAGACCAGTATTTCTCAACCTTTAGTGGATTGGGGAACACCTAAAGGTATTAAATATGTAGAAGACGTGATGAAAGCTTTCTCAAAAAAGTCAGTATATACTGGCTGTAATGTTTGTAATATTTGCATACAACACATTCCTAGAAAAATGACTCAGGAACTGAATTAAATATAATTTTACAAAAATAACATGCATTTATTTCTAAAAAATAGATATATAATGATTATTCATACAACTGAAAATGATATTACTCAAATTTTAATTGACATTGTGGGTCTGTGTGTTTGAACAAAGTTCATCTATTCTTGGAGATAGGTTCATCAAAGGAAATCGTACTGTGGAAGTTATGTCCATGCAATTTAAATGTCAGCAGTAACACCAGCAGGAAATTTAAAATGCCACTGCCACAGCAAAGGAGCAAGGCCATGGCAGATGCCAATGTGCTCCTGAAAGCTTTGCTGTGGCTGGGGCATTTTGAATCTCCCAGGCATGTGTTGGTTGACCGCGTTGCTCCTTCCCACCTCCCTACTCAGTCATCCCTCCTACCCCACAACATGGAGGGATCAGGGTAGGTCACAGCACACCTTTACTATGTCCATGGAGCACGAGTGTTCCTCAGAACATCAGATGAGAAACACCGATGTAGACCACTGGCTCTCTCTAACCTCTTTGAGGGCCAGGAGTACAGGCTGTTTGCTTCCCTGCCCTGACCCAAGGGGCAGTTATTGGCTCTGGCTATCAGGCCAAACTATCCCAGCCCTACTGAGTTGGCCATCCCAAGTCAGACCTTTGAGTCATGCAGCCAGGAGGTCAGAAGTAGTCCAGTCACCTGCAGGATGCCCTGTTACCCTCTTGCTTCCCAAACTTCTCCACTGGGGTGAACAGGGTGGGTTTACCCCACAGCAGTGACCCTTTAATGGAAACATTTTGTTGACATAACATTTTGCAGAAGCTTATATCTACCAAAATCCAAAACTTTTGGCACAATTTAACCAATGAGGGTCCCACTAAAATAAAGCCAGCCAAGACTTGCACAGATGGGTGACTAAAGTTAGGTTTCTGGAACCCTGTTTAGGAACCTGAGTGAACAGCCTGGTTTTTCAAAAGCGCAGAACTCAGTGGGATTTACTGGTACTCCTTGAAAACAAATTTTTGTAAATCTACCCACTTAGTGAGTTTTCAGAACAAGAATGTAACTAGCAAAATAAAAGAAGCAAGGAGTCCTGTGGCACTTAAAGACTAACAGATTTATCTATTGCATGAGCCTTCAGATGCTTTGAAGTGGGATTTTCTCCCACAAAAGCTCATGCGATAAATAAATCCATTAGTCTTTAAGTGCCACCAGACTCCTTGCTTCTTTTGCTGAACTAGACTAATACGGCTACCTCTTTGGAAATTAGCTAAAGTAAGGCTCCCATCTTTGACAGTGTTGGTCAATTTAAACAAAAAACCAAAACAAACCCTTATGAGAACAAATGGTATTACCATGTCCTGTATGCAAATTCCAATGCTAAGTTCTGTCATCTCAGTGAAAGTGTTAGCGGAAGTCATGGGGGAGAATGAGCATTGAGTTATGGCCCATTACTTTTCCTAGGGTCCAATTATCTTCTTTAGGTCATGTCAGTGCTACAGCCCCAACAGAAGCACAGCTACAAAGCCATGGTATAGTCACTTTCTACATTGACAGAAGGGGTTAATACATCTCCCCAAGAGGTGATGCCTAGATTAACACTGGGATTTAGGCCAGCCTAACTATGGCACTCAGGTTGTAAAATTTTTTTTACAGTAGATAAATAGATCAATTTTTAGTGAAAATCAGGCATTAGTCATCATTAGCATAGTTCTTCATCTGTGTTGTTTTTGCTCAAACAGCACCACTGAGTGGACTGTTTCAAACATATTAGAGCAGTGGCAGCTTTCTGCTTATTCTGCTAAGAGCTTGCAGTGCACAGATAGTTCATTTTAGGAAGGGATTAATACTTCTGTAAACAAAAAAATTCATCTTTTGAAATAATCAGATTACTTCTGGCTGGAAAACAGTACAAATGATTTGTGGTCGCTTTTCTTGGCAATCCATAATTCCTCTTCTAAATGCAGGGTGGACGTCGTGTGATGTAGTGCAGCTGCTTCAGGCGGTTATCAGGCACCCTGTAAAAGTAATCCGTATTTCTGAGATAATATTCAGTGCCACGTAACTGATTACTTGAGGGATATGGGAAATAATAATTTGTGATAGAAGTGTTTTTGCAAAGTAAACTCAAACAATCCCTATAGTAAATTCTGCTTCGTTTCGAGGGCAGCACTGCTCACTAGTCAGAGTGGAGGACTCTGAGCCAAGAGAGTTATGTTCTGTTCCCAGTTCTGCTGCTGATTCACTGTGTCACCTTTGGTAAGCTACCTAAATGATGTATGCCTCAGTTTCCTTGTCTGTGTAATGGTGAAAATATTTCATCAGCTCCAATGAAACTGTTAACAAAAAGGCGGTGTATTTATGCAGATTATTACATATGTTGGGTCACCGGCTTTTTCATTTGAGGTTAATATATGCTCAAATTGCCTTAAACTTTAGTCTTGACAATGACAGTGTAAATTTACAAAATTTGAAACATTCGTAGATGTCAAAGGTGCCATCAGTCTCTTTCTATGGACAGTCCAGATTGAACATATCTAACTGATGGTTCTAATATCCTGACTTTCAATGGGTAGCACATGGCGCTGAAATGTTGGGACACAGCCTCAGAATGCCATGACACTGCAATATCACCACATCATGATGAAACATCACAGGGGCCTGACGTCAGTGACTTGAAAGATGGCCACAGCCCTGCTCCTACTCAATGGCATAACATTCAACATCATCATGGTGTGTGTTACAATAGCACTCGAGCCCACAACTGAGATCTGACCTATTATGCATTGCACAGAACATACACAGACTGAGAGACAAAGGGCACATCTACACAGCACTTTTATTTTGAAATAACATTCATTATTTCGAAATAAAAATGATTTGATCTACACGACGTTCCCTTATTTCGAAAGGACGGACCTTGTCCTTTCGAAATAAGGATCATCGTCCCGAAAAAGTAAAACCTACCCCCCCCCTTGAAACGACCGTTATTTCGAAACGGATGTTTCGAAATAACGGCGTTAGACCCGTTGTTTCGAAACAACAGTTCGAAACAGCGGATCCATTGGCGTTATTTCAAAACATCCATTTTGAAATAACGGTCTTTTTGATCCCACGGTTTCCCTTATTTCGAAAGGAGCCCTTTCGAAATAAAACGGTCTGTGTAGACGTGCCCTTTTAAAGAGTCAACAGTTTCAACAGACAAGACAGACAAAGGACAGGATTATATTATCCTCAGAGTCCTAGATAGTTCAGATCACACAGAAACTCTGTGGCAGAGCCAGGAATTGAAGTCCACTGAAGTCCCAGCCCCCACAAGACCATCTTTCCTACCTTGGTACAGAATAAGGCCCCAAGGAGCTCCAATAAGGGGCTTTACTATTGCCTTCTTTTTCAAGAAAGTGCAACACAGCTTAATACATCTTTAAAAGCCAATATTCATCTAAGCCCATTATCAGTAATTAACGGTAACCAACAGTATTATGGAAATCAATGCACCTCTGAGTCTGTGCTAGCAGAATATTTCCTAATGAGTTACTGGCATTCTATTGTACTTATTGATAAAAAGCATGCAAAGGGTGAGACAGTTTCCCATGAAATAGGTCATTCTTCTCACTCCTGCATGGTGTGCAGCATTGACATTTTGTAATTAAAGAGACACTCTCCTAGTATTCTTCATAATTTTCAGAGTAATTTTCCCTCTCTGTTTTATAATAAGGAGGTGACAAATCCATTTTTTTTAACTTTGATTACCTGACTACCAAATGGGAGCCATCACTAATGGAGCAGGAGAAATAATTCTCATTCTCTGGACTTTCCTAATCCACACCGGAGCAGCGAGCTATGTCAGACAGAGGCACACACATATCAATAAATGGGGCTACAGCAGTAAGAAACACATCAATGATGGTGTTGATGATGATTGATGATGATAAAACTTTTGCACTTAACAGTACACTTTAAATCTTCAAAGCACTTTGCAAAAGTTAATAAAGTATCTGTGCATATGGCCTTAGCTCTTTAAAACTGAGGGACAGAACCTTTGCCTGCATTTCCATGGTGCAGATTGTCTGAAGAGTTGTCTTAATAGGACAGCTCCAAGTCACAGGAGCCCTAGGGTGGTGTGAGTCCTTGTTCCTCTGTGGTATTTGACTTTCCAAAGGCCAGCCTGGAGTAGGCTGTTCTCTGGCAACCCTGATATGATGAAAGACAGAGCAGCCTTAAAACAATTTTACTAGTACCAGAAGCTAAACTAGGCCCTGGCTACACAAGGATCTAGTGGTGGTGGAAGAACATTAATGCCTCTCCACACTCCTCAAAGCATGATTAAATATGGGGGTGGGGAAAGAGAGAGAGTGGTTATCATGTTTTATTTTCTTTTTAAATACAGTGGATTCATTTGTATTAACTGAAACCTAATTTTATTAATTCCCTACCAGAGTGGAAAGGCACCTTTCACTCTGAATGAAAGAGGCTATCACTCCTGTCATCTCAAATCAGAGGGTATGTCTACACTGGAGCCTTAGGTTGACTAAAGGAAGCTTAAGTTGATCTACAGACTCCTGCAGCCACACTGGGTTTCTATTAAGTTGACTTAAATGCTTCCTTAAGTCGACTTCATAACGCTGCCTCTTAAGATCGTCTTAAGCCAGTGTAGACAGGGAATAGGCCTTAAGTCAACTTAATTGGTCTCCAGGCCCCTCCCAGAGTTCCTGGCCACCAGGAAGGGTCAACCTAGCACCTGCCATTGTGGACGCAGGCAGTTGACAGGACTTTTCAGTGTGGACACTCTAAGTCAGGGGTCTCAAACTCAAATCACCATGAGGGCCGCATGAGGACTAGTACATTAGCCCAAAGGCCACACCACACATGAGAACTAGTATGGTAGCCTAAGGGTTGCACCACTGAAACCTTTTCATACAATGGTATTGCAAATATTGATAGTGATAGCATCAGTGTAGGCCCATTGAAATAACTTGAGGAGCCGCATGGGCCATGAGTTTGAGACCCCTGCTCTAAGTCAACTTAACGAGGTTGACTTTAAGTCGACTTAAAGTCATCCCTTGTTAAATCGACTTAATAGAGCCTCCAGTGTAGACATACCCAGAGATTGCAGATTCCCAGGAACTTTCTTTCTTTCTTTCTTTTCTTTCCAACCTCCCTTCTGTTTTTCTCTGCTTTAAAGAATACTGGGAAAAACTTTCTGTCTAAAACTGTGATAGCATCTGGATTGGAAATGCATTTTATCATTTTTCCTACCCTCTCCATATCTAGAGTAGGAGGCTGACATTTGTCTCTGTCTCCTACAAAGTGCTTCGAAAGCAACAGATACAAGAAACTATACAAGTGCCACAAGGCAGTGTTTTGGTGAATGTGTATGTGTACCACAGCCCTCTACTTATTGATGTCAGGTGTGCTCAGGTATTGGGGGTCATATCACCTTTAATGAAACCTCATGCTCACTGACCAGCAAAAGTTGGTTAAGTGATTCTGCTTTCAGGGTAGCCACGGCTGACTACAGGCAAGCAAGAGTTATCATTACAATATCATTGTCCCCCAAGGATACATTGTATCTATTATCCTCACTATAAACACAGCATTCTAGGGTGGGCACTTCATGGTCAAGGAGTGATTCTACTGCCATTCTTTGTACTGGTTCATTTATTTGGCATCAGACAGACAAACTGAAAGCCACTCCTTCCTATTCTTTAGGGTTCATCCTGGATAAGGAAATCAATGATTTGGCTTTTTCTTGAAGCAGCTATGCTGAACCAGGGCAGAGACAGGTCTGACATTTTGTGTGTGCATATGCCTCTAAATTGCTATCCATCTCCTTGCTGCAAATCAACAATTGCATGAAGTACCCTGGGAGGGAAATGTGGTCCCCTCACAAGATCAGAGTAATGACTCAATGGTAGCAATGTGTGGTCATATCCTCAATGCTAGAGCTTGCAGGATAACCGTTTACACTAATAAAACAACCCCAAGTTTGATTACAGTCTCCTGATTGCTATTCTACATGGAGGAGGCTAGTTAGACAAATACCATTTAAATGCAAAATCATATCCAGATGTCAAACAGGCTTGTCCTCAGTGTGAGACCCTTGTAAATTTCAGAGTGCTTAAAGTCTCTTCCATCTCAGTGACCTGATACAACTGCAGCTCTTTACTGATCTGTCCATCTACTCTGTCAATAGCCCATGAGGAAAAACTCTAAGTGAACTTATTTCTTTCTTAATTTCTTGGAGTGCATCATTCCTCGACCTTCCTCCCTGCCTCCTTCCTCTCTCAGATCCCTTTCAACAAGAAACAATAGCATCACCTTGGGATTCTTCTTGAGAAGCTTCTTCCTTCTTAGAAATCCAGGAAAAAGAGCTTGAATTTTATAATGAAGCCAAAAGGTCTTTGCATGTACATACGATGCCTGTTTGTTAGCTCTGTGGTGAGCTATTGCTGTTTCTCAAAGACTAGGATTAGCAGCAAGGTGCTGAAGTACTTGCATAAAAAATGATATGTTAAAGGTAGGTTGTTTTTAACCCTGTTTATGGTGTGCATATCCTTTCAATATCTCAGAGCTCCTTTTGTATACATGTGCATGCATGGGAATGGGGTGGGAGAAGGTTTTTATGTATCATACTTGGGCTATACATATTATTTCTTGTTCTACAGTGACCAACGCTGTGCTCAGCTAATTAAAGAACTTACCTGTGTATTTTTGATTTATAGCCATCCTTTAAAAGGGGCCCATCCCAAGGCCATGGGCACCTTGCTGTCAGTTAAGAGGTCAGAAATATATAGGAGACATAACTCCTGAATCTTGCAACTTAAGAAGAAGGTTTTGTGGTCAGATGTGCACACGTGGACTCTTGTGCCTGACTGGATACCCACAGATTTCAATGGGAGTCAGCATGGATCTGATTACAGGGTTAAAGCCTGAATAAAGACAAAACAAAAGGACACAACCAGAACAAAGGCCTTGAGGGAGATGAAAGGAGGGCAAAGGCAACAAAAAGGAAACTCCCTTCCCCCAGAAGCTGAATATGGTGCTTCCATGGCATTCTTAGCCCTGGGGGCTTCAGACTGAGCCTGGATTCAAACTGTCTGTGTTGTAGCTAGCTTTCAGCCTAATCCTATCCCTCCTGCAGGAGTTGTTTTTTTTTTTTAATTGTTCCAACTAGCTCAAGCCACAGCTAGAATTCTGGAGGGGTTTGCCACCAGTTAATATAAGATCTGGACTGCTTCCTAGACAAAAACTATTATAGATGAACCTGAGAAATGGATTGAGCTCAGGGTTAGAAATCAGGGATTCCTTGATTCCAATTTGGCCTTTCACTTTGAGCCTGACCCAAACCTCATGAGATCAGTGGACACCTTTCCACCAAGGTAGGTCAATGGACTTTGGACCAGATCCCTCCTGCATGATTTTCAATGAGGCACCTACTCACTATGTCAACTCCCACATCTGGGGAAGGAAAGATCTACTTTTCCACTTCATAGGGGTGTTATGAGTCTTAATAAGTTAACATTTGTAAAGCACTACACAGGTTCTGTCAAGCTACATATGTTATTATCAAGGCTGTTCTACACAGCACTGAGGGAAGATGCATACTGAAAGCTCCTGATGTGAAGCTATCAGCTCAAAACAATGGGAGAGACTGACCTTGGAGGGACCCTTGAGGAGGAGCTGCCCTGCAGTGAGCACCCTGAGGGTGACACCCAGTGGCTTATTACAGCCAGCCAACCTCAGGGACCTGTAAGAAAGCTGCCAGCAGATGTCCCAAGAGGTGAGAAGGCACAGATCAGTGCTTTGCAGAAAGGTGCCTTGGTACTCGGGTAGGCAGTAGCCCAGGGGACCTGAGGTGGTGCAGCTGGAGGCAGTATGGAGAACTGATCAGTGTGTTTTGGTATGGATCCTTCCTGACCTGGTGCTGTACCCCCTGGCATTGATAAGGCTCTGGGCTGGGGCTCAGTGGCATGGGAGGGCCTGCACCCCTCTACCTGGTCACTGTACTCCTTTGTTGACACCCTTTCATAGTGACTTTGTGGTTGGTAGACCATGCTGCCTTGACCAAAGGCCTGCATGTTGACTCTGCAAATGACTCTGTGGCTGCTAGGCCATGCTTGCCAGACCTGAGGGATGCCTATTGACTCCATGGATGACTCTGTGGCTGCTAGGCCATGGTGTCCTGACCAGAGGGCTGTGTATGATCTCTGCTATTGAGCATTAAGAAGATTGCAGAGGCGCCCTCCCTCCCTGTTTGTGCCCCCTATGCTTTCCCCCACCTGGAGTGTTAGGAATGGCATACCTTGCAACAGGCCCATAGATGGACTGATGGACTAGGAAAGCCTTACTGTTGTTAATCACTCCGCATTGCCTAATTGTGTAACCTTTATTGTGGTTTAAACAATGATACCAAGTGGAGCTAGCACATATGGCACTCTATTATTAATTGATCACTAATAGTAATGAGTGACTCTGCAATGTGCTCTTGCATTATTATAAATAAAGGGCCTGATATCTCTATTAATGGCAGACAGCATGTGGAAATGCTCTAATGAAAGAGATTCCTTGCCTGTGTGGAATGCAAGCTGGCTCCCAAGGGCTGTTGTTTATTCCACACTTCAACAAGCTAAGAGCTTGCCAGACCCCTTAGGTAAAAAAGGCTGATTTCTCAATCTCCTCTGGGGGGCAGATTTTTATATTTACTTAAATGGATGGTGGAGTGATTAATAGGCTTAAAAGATCACATAGGGGCTACTAATGGTGACTGACAAATATGTTAATAGGGGGTCAGCATAGCAGAATGAGAAATCCGGCCATTACACCTATCCTATTAGAGAAGCCTTGGGTTCATAGAATGAGCTACCTCTAACGTACTGTGAATTAAGTCTGTCATTTGTTATTGTGTCTCACTGGTGCACAGAATAGCAGCCCAGGGCTATAATCTCCACTCATCTGAGTCTGCACAGTAATTGCTGGCAGCCATGGAAACCTAACTTCCAACTGTCATTTACAAACTTCACCCTCCTTGCTTCCATCAGGCTGCATTAGACTCAGCCTCTGTGAGCATGAGTGGAAAGAGGAAATAACGAACTGCTGCTAGTCTTTCCAATAAAGAGGACTGATCCAAACCCCACTAGTGTCAATAGGAACCTTTTTGTGACATGTGGGTTGTGGATCAAGCCCTAAGTGAAGGAGGTGCTGAGCCTTGCCATTAGCTGCATGATGGGGGATGAGGAGTTGACTAATATGTATGGGAGGCACAAATCTCTGTGAGGTAGCAGTCCTGAGACTGAAGAGCACACAGGACTAGATGCCTTGAGATCTGGATTCTCCTCCCAGCATTGCCCTTGACTTCTAGTGTGACCTTGGGCAAGTTCTTTAACTTGTCTTGCCCCTCAGCTTCCCCAGTTATAAAATGGGGCTGCTAATGCTTGCCAGGGTGTTGTGAACTCTGATCTGTTAATGTTTGTAAAGTGCTTTGAGGCTCATGCCATATGGGGCAATGGGTTCATATTTATTGTTTTATGAGTGGGATTTGAGAGAGTCCAAGGCTCCTTTAACAACAATTTTCAATCTAGTTAATCTTGATGTGAAAGGTGACTGAACCCACATGGAGCATGCCATCTTCTGTTTAGCCACAGACACAGTATGAGCAGTGTTAGTCTGAGGCTTCTCTGTAGTGCCCAATAATACTCATGGTCCTCCCATACAAGAACCACATTCTTGGGTGAGATTGGTCATCTCACTCTTTACCCCATTCGGTCACACTCCTGTCTATGCACGCTGCAGATAAGAGGACAAATTAGTGCTAGTCCTGGTGGTGGTTTTGAGGACACTTGCCCATTCATAGGAATTAGACTGAGACTTGACTCAATTCACATAAGCCACCAAATTACCACAAGTAGTAATTTTCTCTCAGTGCTGATCTGAACTTCAGCAAAGTCTAATAACCCCAAAAGTAATGTCATCCCATAGAGCTGAGCATAGGATTTATGAAGCCCCAAATTAGGCCCTTAGAGTATGTCTTTACTATTAACTCAGGTGATCAGTGCCTGGGTCTGAGCACCTCATTAGTATAGCCCAGATGACAGGAGTCACAATGCAAAGCCCTACCTGATTCATTGTGTTCTCACAGGTATTGCATTCACTCATGTGCATCACTATGACTTTGGGGGATATATCCCATGGTTCTTTCTGGTGAAGTAAGCTGAACAGCTTTATGATTCTTTCCCAATTAATTGTGGGAGAACTTGTTTGCACTGCTGGACACACAGGAGAATTATGGGAGGCCACTGAAGGTCTATGAAGAAGGTCTTACTATGTTAAAGTGCTTAACATGCTTAGCAGCAAAAATTGTGCTGAAATTTCTCATGTTATCAGCTTAAAGATGTCTGTTTCTAATTGAAAATTTTTGTGGTTATTTTTAACATCTACGTTTGAAAACGCTGGATTTCTCTAATGTCTTCAAAAATCATTCAAATGACAATCTCAAATTGATTCATTTTAAAACTTCAAACTTGCAGTGGACTGAGTCCTCAATGAGACAAAATTGTGAAATTATATACAGCTAATCTACTTCTAAAGTGTCTGTCACCTTGATATCTAAACATTTGAAAAAACCAGACTCAAACACATTGGAAGAAACTGATATGTCTGAAATTATTTTAACCTGTAATACGGATGAAGTTATGTGAAACAGATCACGCTTTGAAAAATTGCAATGTGCATATGCTGAAGGTTTTCAGTCTTTGTGACATGTTTAGTGGCATTCACATTGTGGTTAAAAAGGAAGATTAGGGTGGCAGTGTCAAAAACAAGAATGTTTTCTTTTAAGATATTGATTTCCAAGAAGCTTTCTTATTCTGGTAGGAACTTCTTGATCTGGAGTTATTAGAAGAATTGAATCAAACTGTTACATTAATGCTTTGGGCAAGTCTTCTTGCCTGGATGATTTTTTTTCAAAATTCTACAGTGCATTCTATTTGAAGCACTGGGTAAAAGTAATCTGCAATACAGATTATATAATAAATAGGATGCCTCCCAAGAGATGTGAAGGCAGCTCTAAAAAACGACAAACATAAACTCTCATGTGCTGACTACCCAAGCCTTTCTTCTTCCTTAATAGTGGCCTTTTCAATATTCTTTGCTCGCTTCAGCAAAGTTTTTCCCTGTATGGATCCCTCCAGAAGAGGTTGGTTTTATGAAATCAACCTTGACCTCTGACAATACCTTGAAAATTATATTTCTAACACATTGCTGCTTGGATATTATGATGAAGGTGGTACAAGAACCTATCTAGAATAGTATGTGAATGATTCTCTAGACAAAAGGTATTCAATTCTTACTTGATGCTGAGAAGGCATTTGACAGAGTCGAATAGTCTTACCTAGTCTTAATTCCAAAACAAAATAAATCTAATTTGGCCTTTCTTATATGGATCTCCTTGCTCCACAACCTCCCTCAGAATAAAAAATAGATTGGCAATTGATTTTTTTTTAAATAAACTGAGCCTGGTCCAAAGCATATTAAAGTCTGTAAATTTATTACAAATTGAGCTGCTTTTCTCCTCTCTTTCCCCTCAGTTGGTTTGTGAGTCAATCTTGACTTGCTCTTATATTTGTTATTCATAGGTCTTTTGGGGGGGTGGGGGGGGTGGAATATGCAACAAATTTCAGCTTAAGCATTCGTTGTAAACTGTTCATTTTAACTATTATTTATGATGTGTGCCTGGTCATCTAAGTCACATAATATTTCTACTCCCTGCCAATAACAAACTTTTTAAACAGAAGGCTAATGAAGGATGATTAATGAGCAGCAAGTGCCACACTTTGGATATACTGCCTTTTAGTTGAATATTCCCTTCAGCTAAAACTAATGAAAAATTTGGCCTTGATGAAGACTCTCACAAATACTCACTGTCTGCCTGAATACTCACAAACAATGGCATCCCATAACAGCAGAACACACTCAACACTTTCCAATGGAAAAGTATTTTTGTATAATTCCACCATCTCTTAACTCTCTGTCATTCTTAGTGTTTAGTATTTGAGTTATGGAAGCACCAAGAGCTTCCAACCAATATCAAAGCCCTGTGATGCTAAAAAATTTGTGTAGTAAGAGACTTAGAAATTCTTGTACTTTCTCCAAATCCACATTAAAGGTATTTCCTTTCCTATCAATCATTTCTAATTACCATGACTTCTAATTTTAAAGCAAAGGCTCTAATTCTGTATGCTTCACTCAGGCAAAATCCCCATTGAATATCTTTCCAGGAAGAGTAAAATTATATATAATTGTTGATATCCATCTAGCAGAGCACTGGAGAGTACCCCTTAAGGAGTCAGTCAGTATCACACTTAAACTGTACAGAAGGGAGTCACTGAGTAACACTGAGCAGCACCTCTGCCCTGCTAGAATCTGGGCATTCTGTGATCATAGCTCTTAAAAGACTTTGAGGATTGTGGTAGTGTCAGCATCAGATCACCCCAATAGGTTATACAGTGTTGTGCAAGACTACTCCCTTCAGTGGAGTCTGCAGTGCTTCATGTAGTCTAATTTTAAATATCTCAAGTGATAACTTTCATTCCCCTTGGCAAATGATTCCATATTCAGCTACAGCAATCATATCATGTCATCTCTTTCCTAGCGACATATCCCAATACAACTACCATCAGCCCCATTATCCTGCTATCTTTGTCCATCCATGCCGGAAGAAAAACAGGAGACTATAGATGTGGTTTAATTAGGCCACCACTTATTCACTTAAAATATCTGGGACTACCTGACACCAAAATACAGTGCATGAGGGATGGGATAGGGGTGTCAGATGCTTGCTGGCCCAGATGTAGAAGCTTCAAGCCCTCTTCCTTGCTCCCATAAAAGCGGCTAAGAAAAAGAGAATGATTAGCTTCCTGTGGTATGATATGTAGGAGCCCCAATTCTCCTTGCACAACTCCCATAAGGAATGCTTTCCTTCAGATTCTTTCTCAATCTAGCTGATCCATAACCATATCCCTTCCATCCAGGGCCATCCCTAGGGGCGTACATGGTCCAGGGCAATCGGCCTGTGGTGGACTCTCCCAGCAGACCCCACACACATGGGGGGGTGGCGAGGTGGGCCGGCCCAAAGGCTGGCCCCACACTTTGGCCTCTCCCCTGAGCTGGGGCCAGAGCAGGCGGGGCCAGGGGCTGGGCTCTGCTCTCCCACCCTGCCTCTGGGCTGGTCCTTCTCACCCTTAGGGAGGAACAGCTGGCCCTGGGGAGGGTTGAGAAAGCAGAGGCCGGCCTCTGGGCTTGCCTGCTCTACCCCTGGGCCAGCTGTTCCCCATCCTGGGGATGGGATGAGCTGGCCCAGACCGGAGGCCGGCTATGTGCTCCTTCCCCTTCCCCACTGCCTTCTGCCCTGTGCTGAAAGCAGCAGGGAGGGGGCAGGGACAGCGCAGCCATGGGGGGCAGCAGTGGGGGGCCCCCCCCACTGACCTGCTCATGGCAAGACAGTGCAGGACCCATGGGGCTAGAGGTGATCACCCCTCTCACCTCCTCGCCACAAAGATGGCCCTGCTTCCATACTGACTTCCTGCACAAGCGTTGCATATTAGAGTGTGACGACATAACCTAACCTCACTGCTCCACCCATCCATGCCACAGACCAGTTCTGGGGAAGATGGAAAAATCCACGCTGCCTTGCTCAGTCTGAAGGTGAATGATACACTTTTCCAGATTTTCACAGAAAAGGGCAACTATTGTAATGCCACAATGGGTCAAAAGCGAACCCAGTCCTTCTGCTAAATCCATGGGTCAGTAGCTGGCTGCTGCCCGTCTAATCCTAGTAAAGAGGGTCTTATGGGGTGCCTGGGGTACAAATACCACTATATGTGCACACTTATCAGTGGGAAAGGCACTTCCTTTACTTGACCTGGCCCCAACTGCTTCCCACCCTTCTTGTTCATTCTGAAACTTTCCCCTCCCCTGCATCTGCTGTAGGGAGCTTGAAATGTGCGAAGGCTCTTTTCTTCCAACTAGCCAGGCAGACCTAATCACATGAAGATTGAACTGGGCCCATTTCATTGCTTATCCCCCTATTTTTTGGTGTCCAAAAACTTCATTGCTCCTCCATTTGCATCAAAGAAACACCTGCCAGAATCACTAAAAAACATGAAGTAGCTAAGCTGAGTGATAGCTGCTAGTTTTTGTTTACTTTAGTTAGTCAAACAAGCTACTGGCAGCCATAGAAAAGCTCTTGACTGAGCTCCATTCTCAGCAAATGTAAGTACTTGAAAAATAACAGAATTTTCTCTGTTATAATAAGATAACCCATGGAGCTATCAGTAATGGCTCTGCAGACCACAGGCAATCCTAAAGTCACAATTGGACAACCACTGATCTAGTACATTTTACTATCAAGACAAATTGATCTTTAGTGTCTGCTGTTTTAGGAGACTTATTATATATTTAAAATACAGCGGTAGAAATTTCCTTCAGGGAGTTACAAAACTTTGTAGTGGAAGGAAATGTGCCAGCATCTCTGAGGAAGACAGTTAGTCTGACTGGCTGGCAACCCTTGCATCCACACTCTGTTCATATCTGTCTCCAGACATTCTGATCAGAGCTTCATTGGCCAAGATATGTTATCCTGAAAGTACTGTTGCTGCTTTCTAAAATACTATACCATGTTATTACATCTTGTCAAGATGTGTTAGGTCAGGATGAGTTAATTTAGAATGTGACACAACATAATGCTCTTGCTGACAGGTCAGGCATTTGAGAACTGTTCTTTCAGATTAGATATTTTCAGAAGTATCCTCCAAGGATTTGTTTCTCCAGCATATGGAATTGATTAAGATATGCAAGAATCAGTTAATTTCTCAGAAGGTCAGGTTAGGTAATTACTTGGGTCTGAACAGCTCCATACACTTTGTTGTTAGAGATTGATCTGAGCAAAAAAGCTCAGCTCCTGATCTTATATTTGCCAGTCATCCAGTTTGTTCTGATCCAAGGTTTCCATTTGGTCCTCTCTATATATTTTTCATCCTGGAGGGAATAGCACTGGCCACTGTATGATATCTAAAATGTTTCTCAATGACAGTAAGTTTGCTGTTTTAAAGAGCGTTAGTTGCCTTCACAGTATGTGGCAGGGACTTTAAAACGAGGATAGTTCTGGGCTCAAGGAAATGCCTTTTTGCTGTCCCGTCCCCCCCCCCCCCAATCCATTCAAATCTGGCCAAGTGAGAAGCTGCTGAAGATCATCATTTCCTGGCTGTGTTTGCCTCACCAGAACTTGGCAGAAGATGGCTACAAAATATAGTTAGTGTGGAAGGGATAGGGTTGGTTCCTGTGGAAAAAAATGATCGTGTAACTAAGGAGTGTACCATAATTCTTAGGCACAAGGGACAGAATTAAAATTATGCAAAGAACTTTAATTCTGGTATTTACTAAATTTTGAATGTTTGGCTTTGCAATCCATGCAATTATATATCATGGGACATTAGATGGGGTAGGTTCAGAGTTACTACAGAGAATTCCTTCTTGGGTGTCATGCCCACATGCTCAGAATTTAACTTATTTCCATATTGGGGTTGGGAAGGAATCTTTCCCCAGGCCAGATGGGCAAAAGCTATGGGGCTGTTTTGCCTTCCTCCATAGGAGGGTGGCATGACTCAATTTGCTGATGGATTCTCTGTGCTTTAAAGTCATTACATCACTATTTAAGGACTTAATCATAGGCTAGCAGTTTGTTCTTTTTTCCAGGTGTGGGTGGGTGAGGTTCTGTGCCCTGCATCATGCAGGAGGTCAGACTAGAATTCAGGGGTGGCCAAACTTATGGAACTCAAGAACTGCACAAGTCGATTATTAAATGTTCAAGAGCTGTACTGAGGCATATAATCACATTTTTTACTTCAAAATTACTATGCTTAAAATTCATTGTGTACTTTAACTTTATCTTAAAAACAGGACAAATATTGATCCTACTAATGTCAGATTCTAATAATTACTTAAGGTTACCATGAAAACTAGATGTAGAACACTGCAGGCTTGTGGCAAGTTTTTTAAAATCTAGGCGGTAACTTGTCCATGGAGTAGGTGAAAGCTCTCGGATGCTGATCTCTAAGTATTGCACAGTGTTTTGAATGTTATTGTGGAATATAATGCTTCACAGCAGTAAGTTGTGCCAAAAATTGAAAGTAATCTGCATTCAGTTTTAAACTTTTCTCGTTTGTATTTTCATTTCTCAGTATTCCACATCACGTTTAGGACTTGTAAAACACGATTTTATTTTAACAGGTAAGCTGTATTAGGCCCTATGAGAAAATCTAAACAAGCTGGGGCTTCTCCAACCATGCTGTGCCTCTCTGCAGTCCCCAACAAGGGCACACCTCTGCCCCTGTCTCCCACCATGCTGCGCTTCCCTGCTGTGCTCTTCGGGGAGCCGCAATTTTTCTTGGAAGAGCCGTATGTGGCTCCTGCGCTGCAGTTTGGCCACACCTGGACTAGTTATAATGGCCTCTTCTGTCCTTAGAGTCTGTAGGTCTATGTTTTCAAATGTATTTTTATATGATGCTGCAGACAGGCATAGCACTTCATACTAGTAAATTCTCTGTCCTTTGGAGCTTATAGTGGTCTAGGACCTACTTACTGACTTCTTTAAAACTGCATGAGGGCCTCTAAAATGTGTATATATAGGATGTAAATTAGTGCAAAACTGTTTAGTGGGGAGAAAAAAGGTCAATATGTAAGTAAGGGAATGAAATTAATGCACATTCTTTCACAAGTTTTATTTCTGTGACATTCAGTTTCTCTTTGACCTGGAGAAAATCACATAAAATCTGACTCAGATCCTATCTATAGTGGAGTTCAGCCTGATTTCAGCAATCAGTAGTCAGGTGCTGGTTTACTTGCACCAGTTAATGTAGGCTGAGTAAGATGCTGTTTGCACTGGTGTAGTTTATTCTGGTTTCAGGTAGATCACAGAATTAGGCTGAATCAACAGAAGTATCTCCACACAAAGGGTTGGACTGGTTCAACTAAATTTCACACTGGTTTCGTTAAATTGGTGCAAATTCTGTAAGTATAGACTTCACCAAAACTAATGTTTTGTCAATCACCTTGAGATCCTCACATGAACAAGTAAACTGGACAGGGCTTGATTCTGCACAGCACAGAGCATTCTTACCTTGATGCAACACAGAACTTAGTTACATGCTTAATTTTTGAGCACTTTGAGTATCTCCAATGGATGGCAAGGGGACTATTTGCATGCATACAGCTGAACATGTGTTTAAATATGTTGGACTTTGGCAAGAATGTTCATTGCCATTTGGGATGGAACCCATAATTATTATTACTATGATTAATGCTAACTTTATAAGATCTCTCTCTTGTAGAGGTATCTCTTTTTATAGTATACCTCTGCATTGCCCCCATCTCCTCTGTTGAAGTAAAGAAAGGTGGGGAACTTGTCAGTGAAATCTTTTAAGTAGGAGAGTGTGAATGTGAGCTGTGGAAGAGGCAGGTCTGCATTAAGGTTCTAATGTGCTGGGTTTCAAACCAGGGTATCTTTATCTTCATTCCACAGGCTATGCTGCTTTTTACCAAAAATGAGGCTCACAATACCCAGAAATAAAAGGAACCTTTAAGTCCAGTATTGGAAAGAAGCTCTCTAGCAGTAAGCTATGTAAACAAGTTTAACTCAATCTGCTTAACCCTCACTTGACTGCAAGACCTAAAAGTGGGAACATGGGCAGAAGGAGAGGGAGGGTAATTTTCTGTTACTATGGTGTTTGTGAAACTGCAGGTCTCTGGCAAAAAGCCTGGCCCTCCAGCATCAGGGAGGAGTTAAGAGGGACCTTGGAGAGGCTGTATGAAAAATAGCCAATAGAAAGAGACTGCATGGTAGCCAATCAGGGATCACAAGGCTGGTATAATAGGCAAGGAACTGCAGTCCTTGGTACTAAGGAGTGACTCCCAGAAGCTTGAAGAGGGAATGTTGTCGATATCCTGGGCAGAACAGTGGCTGGCTGCTGGAACTCAGAGTTGAATGTCCTGAAGTAAAGGAGGAGAAGGTATTGGGTTGCAAGGAAGTGGCCCAAGAAAATCCACCGAGTTGGGGGGGATGTAGGAGATGGCATCACACATAGAGTTCCTGGTCTGGCACCTAGAGAAGTGGATGGGTTTGGGTTCCTTCCCTCACACCCTGGTAACCACTGGAGTTGTGGGAGGAATGTGGAGGCCACATTAGGAAGGGACTAGACAGGGCTGCAGAATCCCCCAGAAGATGTAGGAGGGGTGCACAGACTGACTCAGCTGGAAGGTTGAGTCAGATGTTGAAGGGTTCTTTGGAGACGGGACAAAGGGCAAGACATGGCAGAGAGGGCATCTGCCTGGCTGAGAGCATGGGCTGATCCAACCATGTATATGAACTAAATGGCTGGCTGACTGGGGTGCCAAACTAAATGAAAGTTAATTCTTTTTCCTTCATTTAAAAGACTATTTTTTCTCTATATAGAATGGGGGTAGAGGGGTGCCAAATTCCTAGTTCACCTAGGGTGCCAAATACCTTTGGGCCAGCCTTGCTGAGAGCTGAGTCCCCAGATAACCAGCAAGAGGTGCTAGGGCAGGTAGCTGAATCATGGTACAAGGACTAATAGAATTGATAATAGCAAGACATAGCAGGCAGATTTTCTACAAACTTTCTCACCTAGCTCTGATGGTGCAACTTGTGAGCCTGCATTAGTCACTGCAATTCCATCCCTGGCATCCCATGTAGCTTTGCTACTACATCTGAATACTGAATTACAGTAGACCTCAACCGAGACTACCGATCATGCCCAACTGTGTGGTAATTTTGGGCATGTACATACTAGGAACCTAGTAAATGGGGAACTCTGTACTTCCATACACACCATAATCTGGATATGAATCCAGTTATTCAGAGAACACAAAAGCATTAACCAAGTCTGTTTGTGCAAAGCACAGTGGCACTGGTGAGTAGGGGTAGGCAAAGAAAAGTAGATGAATGCTGGAATAATTTTGGTCTTGTCTACATTAACCGTTTGTGGAGCAACATCCCAGTCAGAAACCATTAGTGTAGAAGGGCACTGGAGTTAATCAGCAATTTCATCTGTGTCCTTTAGATGTGCTCTGAACACATCTAGATGACATGATGGAGAAAAGCAGTGCCCTAACCGCATGATTATTCTTTATATTCCAACAGCATCTAAATGCCTCAACCAAATGGATTCCACTGTGTCGGCTACTGTAAAGTTCCAAAGCGGTAGCCATGTTAGTCCAGTTCAGCAAAACAAAGCGTCTGTTGGCACTTTTGAAGACTAGAAGCAGCTGATGAAATGGGATTTTTCTCCTACAAATGCTCGTGATAGATTTTAAAAGTGCCAGTAGACTCTTTGTTTGTGTAGCTGTTAAACCAGTCCTACAGGTATCTATATTGCAAAATTGGGTCAGGTTGACTACATCTTTCAGGACTCTAAAAAAATCTCACACCCTGTGTAAAGTAAATAGCTGAGCTGAACCTGTGGTAGACACTGCTACATCAACAGAAGAATTCTTCCTTTCACCTACCTGTCACCTCTCAGAAGTGACTACTGCATTAATGTATGAATCCCTTCTGTTGGTGTAGTAAGTGTCTACACTGGAGCAGTAGTAGCATTTCTAATTTAGACGTACCCAAAGAGAAGATCCCTGCCCCCAAAGCATTTCCAGTCTAAGTCAACAAGATAGACAAAGGGAAACAAAGAAAAGAGGGATGAAGTGACTTGCCCAAAGTCACACATAGTGTCTGTGACAGAGTGAATTTCAAACCAGTTCCTTATCTGGTCCTTTGCCACAAGGTTATGCAGTGGTCCCCAAAATTTGGGGTGTGCCTTCTAGGGAGGTGTGGAGAAACATTCAAGGGTTCAGTCGGACCAGGGCCAACTCTTATGGGCAGGGGGATGGGTGTGCCACCGAGCCCCATTCTGTTCCCAGCTCTTCTCTAGCACTGCCTCCAGTCCCAGACACAGCTCTGGCCTTAGCTCTCAGCCAGAGCTCCAACCATGGCCTCAAGCTTCTGGTCACTGGCCACTTCCAGCCCTGGCTCCAGATCTGGCTGCTGTTCTGCTCCCAGCTTTGAGCCTGGTCTTGGCACACACCATCCAACTCTCATTCTCAGCCCCAACTCCAGATCTAGCCATGGCTCTGGTCCTGGCCCCAGCCCCAGTTCCAACACTGGCTACAGTTGCTGTGTGGGACATGGACAGATCCCCTTACATGTAAGGAGGTATGACAGAAAATGTTTGGTGACCACTAATATCATTCAGTTGCACCAATAGTAGCAACAAATGTTGGTAATGAAACAGCAGGATATTCTCTTAAAAAGGCTAAAATAGATAGGCTTTGGAGAGGTGACTTTTTTCCTAGTTAGGCCCTCATTAAACAAGTTCCTTAAGGACATGTGTAACTTTAAGTAGTGACATAGCAGCAGGGTAGGTGGTGGAGGGCCAAGCCCCTGGGTGCCAGGCTAAACAGGACCCCAGGTGGGGAGGGTGGCTGCAAAGTATAGACTGGTGTGCAGTACCTGGGGGAGCACAAATGTGGGCTTGGCCCCCAAGTGCCAGACACCCTTGCTACACCACTGACTACAAGTGCTGGAGTATTCCCATAAGAGGCCAAAGCAGAGTCCTAAATCCGATAACCATGATAAATAAGAGACTGTACTACAGAGTTTGTTTGTTTTTTTCAAAAAAAGGACGTTCAAAATCCATTAAATTGCTAACATCCATGTACACAGACCTGAAAGAGGTGCTGGATTGATGGATGTACTTGTCATGTTTACGGTTTGTAGCAGAGTGATTAATGTGCTTTGTGGTTTATAATGCAATGCTCATTTAACTCTCCTTTTTAAGGTTCTGGTGATTTATAGGATCCAGCAATGCTCTTGCATTTCAATGGGATGAGAAAGATATTATATCATAGGGAATTATCAATTAGTCTTGTACAACAAAACAAGGTTCTGAGTGAAGGAGTCTAAATTGAAAAGTTTGTGACCCTGATGAAAATGGAATTCTCACAGAGAAGCTTAAACACACGTCTCTGGTACTATCTTGACTCTACACTGTATTATAGTCTCCAGCAAGTGGTTCCTGGCTTTCTCAGAAGCTCTAGTTTATGGGACTGAAAACTACTAGTTTTCACTTCCAATGTGTGCCTAACCTAGAAGGGACCTGGGGCTGTTCCAAACTGGCTTAACATCTCACCTGGTTAGTTAATGTTGGGGCAGTTCTGTAAATATAAAGCACCATTTATATGCTAAATATTTCCATACTAATGCTACATCCATGTAGAAAGATGAGCAGAATGAGCCCAGATGTTACATAAAATAATACAATGCCTTATTTTTTGTCTTTTTGTATTATCTTCTATACCAATTCTAACTCGCAATGCGTTACTGGGCACACACAGTTAACTGCAGCATTACAGCAGAGGTGGAGATGAGGAATTAAGGAATGCTTTGGGATAGGAAAACCAATGTGGCTCCTTTAAATCAGCCAGTGTGCCAAGTTATTGTTTCCAGTTTCAGACTCAAGAATACATTTACTGCTGTGGTGTAGGACAGCTTCCCTTTGGGAGTCTATTACACATGAGTTACTCTCTGGGAAACAAGGAGTCCTGTGGCACTTAAAGACTAACAAATTTATTTATTGCATGAGCTTTTGTGAGAGAAAATCCCACTTCGTCAGATGCTTTGAAGGTGGGGGAACTTACAGTACTAATTGGCAGGGAAGAATGGGCTTTGGGAGTGTATAATTGCTGAGCTAGAGGAACAAAGTATGAATTTGATTTTGGGGTGAAGCTAGAAATTCTACACCGTTAGGTAGACAGTAAGTCCTGGAGCAGGAATCAAGGTCACATTACTCACTGCATACATTTGCGTGAGCTGGTAACCCAATCCCCTCTCTCACACACACATGGGATGGATGGGAGGGATTAAAAATCAGAGCAGACCAGAAAACAATAATATAATCTTGTTTTTTAGAAGAATTTCATGATTTTTAGAGCTAAGCTCATGATTTTGGGGTGTCTGACTCCTGGTTGTTGAAGGTGTAGGTTTGGCAAAATTGCCTGTGTCAGTTCCCTATCTATTAATACTATTTTCCTTTCTCTCAGAGGGGTTAGGAAAACAAGCTGTTAATGATTGTGTGGCAGTTGGGCTGTGGTAAGGACCATATGGATGGATAGGCTGTAGAGTGTTTAGATTTAGGGCTCCTTCTGGCTAGTTTAGTGCTAGTTTTAGGCTGTTGAGCAGCTTCATACATTTAACTTTTTTTAAAAAAATAAAGTAAAATGGTAGTGAATTCACTTAGTTTGAAACCATTAGTATCCTTCAGCACTAATAGATCTATCAAGACTAAACTGGTGTAACTGAATGCAGAAATGCATATTTGAGATGCTGTTAATTTCAATAAAAAACACTACATGAATAGAATAGATACTGAATTTAGCACATACTGGCATGAAATAATTTTTACTAAGTAGTGTCTGGATTCATTTTTCAATCTAATTTTCCCTTTGTAGAGTCTGATATAAATAGATCCTATAATAGTTCGGCAAATTAATCTTTTTAATGGGTAGCAGGTTTTTGCTGCTTTGTAGAAGACAAGTCTAGTTTAACACCCATCCTGTCTTAAGACACTGAGATTTTTTTCCCCTAGATGTGATAGGTTGAAACTCATCTCAATTCCCTTTATCAGAGAGAAATTGAATTTCTAAGTGCTCCAGGAGGGTTTTGGAAGTAAAAGACTTGTGTCAAGGTTAATTGTTAGATAACATTGGAATAGTACCAATCTTGGCCTTATGCTGGTCTGACAGTGAGGACAGAATTGTCACTGCCTCATTATCCTAATATCATGAGAGTCATGGGAACATATATCAGATGGTGAAATGAGGATTGATTGGGCAAGAGGCATTGCATGTCAGCATTTTGAAGATTTACTCTTTTTAGGGTGAAATTCAATCCTGTGCAGATGGCCAGCAAAAAACTTGTGTGTCCCTGAAGTCCTACTATAGCCTCAAATAGGACTTTGGGATGCATAGGACTTTGCCTGGGACTCTCCCTATAGCTGTGAATTTCACATTTAGAACATTTTCCTCTTAGGATCCTGGTGAAATTCCAAGATTGGACTATTATGATCACCTAGTCTAGCCATCTGCATAATACAGGACTTGGAATTTCACCCACTGATTCCTGCATCAGACCCATAATTTGTAGCCTAAGTAGAGCATATCTTTTAGAAAGACATCCCACCTTGCTTTAAAGATTTCAGGTAGGGCTGGTTGCAAATTATTCATCAAACCATTTTGACAGTTTTCCAACTGACATGAAATTTTGTGGGGAGGTCAGAAGGTGTGTGGAATTGTCTTGGTAAGGCTCATCCAAGCAAATGGTGGATTACTTACCAGTAACATCCTCCTTCGAGATGGGCTGATTGGATCCATTCAGTAATAGGTGTCTCCATGCCAGAGCACCAGGTTGGTCAGAAAAACTTTTGTCCTAGCCTGTCAGAGGGTAGGCGGCCACCGCCCCCACGCCACCCAGTGGCTAGATATATATATATGACCGCCTCCAGAGCCCTCCCCAGTTCCTAGGAGTTGCCAACTCCAGATGCGGGGAGGGATCTGAATGGATCCAAGCAGCCTATCTTGAAGAACGGTTGGTTACTCACCAGTAACAGTCCTTCTTCAAGATGGGCTGCTCACATACATTCAGTTACAGGTGTCTACGTGCCGCAGCGCACGGTAGCTCAGAAAGTCTTTAGTGTTAGCCTGTCAGGTCAGGGTGCATGGCCAACACCCCCTCCATGCCACAACCATGGCTATATAGGTGACCGTGACCATGACCCTCCCAGTCCCATATACCTTTGCCAACTCTGTTAGTGGGAACGGTGGGAGGGACCTGAATGTATGTGAGCAGCCCATCTCGAAGAGGGACAGTTACTGGTGAGTAACCAACTGTTCTCCTTAGAGCACTGCTCACATCATTCAGTTACAGGTGACAGCTAGCCATGCCCAAGGATGGTGGGAGGAGTTACAGTCTATCCACACTGAGTACAGCTCTGCCCACAGCGGCATCATCTCTTGCCTGTTGGGCAATGGTGTAGTGTGTCATGAAGGTATGTATCGATGACCACGTAGCGGCCCTGCAGATCTCTTGGATCGGGACCTTAGCGAGGAGGGCCGTGGAAGATGCCTGAGCTCTGGTAGAGTGGACTCTCACAGTCTCTGGGAGAGGCGTGTTTCACCTTCCATAGCAGTCTTTAATGCAGTTAACAATCCATTTGGAGATGCATTGGGAGGATACTGGAGAACCCCTCGTGCATTCTGCGACTGCCACAAATAGTTAGGAGGTCTTGCGGAAAGATCGTTTGCACCCAATATAGATTAGGAGCACTCTCCTCACATCCAGGGTGTGCCACCGTCTCTGGTTTTCTGTCACCTGAGGGTCTGGATAGAAGACTGGCAGGCAGATCTCTTGATTCATGTGGAAGGGAGTGGCAACCGTGGGCAAGAATGAGGGGTGGTGACGCAGGACCACCTTGTCTAGGAAGAAAACTGTGTATGGGGGTTCAGAGGATAGAGCTTGTAGCTCTGAAACCCTTCTGGCCGAGGTAACAGCTACCAGGAAAGCCACCTTCCAGGACAGCACGAGCAGGGTGGCTGGAGTCCACTGGCTCATAAGGCGGTTCTGTCAGAACCCACAGCACAACGTTCAAATCCCACTGCAGTGTGGGCTTACGGATGTGGGGAAAGTTTTTTCCACTCTTTTCAGGAATCTATGGCAGATGGGGTATGAAAAGAGTGGAGCCCCATCTACTCCTTGGTGAAAGGTCGAGATTGCTGCCAAATAGGCCTATCCCTGTCCTCACTGAAAATCTCTCTTAGGTCAAGAAGGTAATCTAAAGTTGCCTGAATTGGTGTCTTTATCACAGCACCAAGTGAAGAAGTGATTCCATTTTGTCATGTAGGTGGATCTGGTGGAGGGTTTTCTGCTACCAACCAGGACCTTTTCAACCCTGTCCAAGCATCCAGGCTCAGGTGCAGAAGGCCCAGGTTTGGGTGCCGAAGGCACCCCAAGTCCTGTGTCAGAAGGTCCACCCACCATGGGAGGCGGAGCAGGGTCCTTACTGACTTGTCTTGAAGGAGAGGGAACCGGTGTTGTCTGGGCCAGTCCGGGGCTATCAGGATGATGAGTGCCTTGTCTGCGAGGACCTTCAGGAGCACCCGGTGAACCAAGGAAATTGGCAGGAAGGCATACATTAGGCCTCCCAACCAATTGAGGAGGAAGGCATTGCTGGGAGAACCTTTCTCCCAACCTCAGAGGAAGCAGAACTGAGGGCATTTGCGGTTCTGCGCTGTGGCAAAGAGGTCGATCTGAGGGGTTCCCCATCTGGTTGTCAGCAGGGAGAAGACTTCGTTGTGGAGGGACCACTCATGATTCGCCAGGGGCTTTCTGCTGAGTGAATCCGCTATGCCATTGTCCACCCCAGGTAGATGGGCGGCAGTTGGTATGAAGTGATGGTCTATCGCTGGTTGCCAAAGCTTGGCTGCTTCCTCACATAGTGCCGAGGAGCGGACTTCCCCTTGACGGTTCGTGTAGGACACAGCCGTTGTGTTGTCTGAGAGGATTTGGACCACCCTGCCCTGGATCTGGTCTAGGAAGGTCATGCAGGCCAGTCAGATGGCCCTGAGCTCCTTCATATTTATGTGGAGGAGGCTGTCCTCAGGGTTCCAGACACCTTGTGTGGAGAGGCCCCCGGACAGGTGGGCACCCCATCCTGAGTCGGAGGCATCTGTTATCAGGGTCACTGAGGGCTTGGATTCCCTGAACGAAACCCCCCATCATGAAGTTGGGGTCCCTCCATATTTGGAGGGACTCCAGGGCATACTGGGGTACCAAGATTACCTTGTCTAGGCGGTCCTTTTTTGGTCGGAAGCTTGTGGTGAACCAGAGCTGGAATGGTGGCACCTGCAGGCGGGCTGTTCAGATTACCGATGTGGCCGCTGCCATGTGCCCCAGGAGCTGCATGCATCTGCACAAAGTGGTCGGCCCAGGTGCCTGGAGCTCTGTGATGATGGTGCAGATGGACCGAAATCTTGACAGGGGCAAGGATGCAGTGCCTTGCCAGACGTTTAAGCATGCCCCAATGAACTCTGTCCTGAGTGGGGCAAAGTTTGGACTTTTCCAAGTTAATGCAGAAGCCTAGAAACTCACACAGCTTCATTACCGTGTCAACATGGTCTTGTATTTGTCGACTTGACTTGCCCACTATGAGCCAGTCATATAGGTAGGGGTAGATTCTTACACTCGTCCTGCGTAAGAACACTGCGACTAGTGCGACACACTTTGTGAACACCCTGGGGGCTAGCAATAACCCGAAGGGGAGGGCGGTGAACTGGTAATGGTGGCATGCCACTACAAACCTGAAGGACCACCTGTGGTGGGGTCGAATGGCTATGTGGAAGTAAGCGTCCTTTAGGTCAAGGGCTGCAAACCATGCTCCTGGGGACAGGGAGGGGATGATCTGTGGTAGGGAGACCATGTGGAATTTTATTTTCTTTATGTTTTTGTTGAGTGCTCTGAGATCTAGAATGGGTCGTAGGTCCCTGTTGGGTTTGGGGACCAGGAAGTAGCGGGAATAGAACCCTTTTCCACATTTCCCCCTTGGGAACCTTTTCAATGGCTCCGAGGGAGATTAACTTCTGGCATTTGACCTCGATCTTACCTAGCAGACCTGGGTTCTCTGGGATTATGGGGAGGGGGTGTTGCCCCCTTTACCTGATCGGCCTTTGTCCTTGTCCAGGTCCCTGAAGTGGCGCTGGGGAAACTGGAGAGATCTTGGAAACTGGGTCTGCAGTTGCAGCTGTTGTTTCAGTTGCTGTAACTGCTGTTGTAGCTGGTGTGACCTCAAGGAGCACCTAACAGGTTGAGGGGTGTAGATCCCAAGGGACCTCAGTGTAGCCCTCAGGTCCTTCGTACCATGCAGCTTCACGTCTGTGGCAGGTGCAAAGAGGTTGGGACCTTCGAAGGGAAGATCCTGGATAATCTGTTGCATCTGCGTGGAGAGACCGGAGTTCTGGAGCCAGGCCAAACGGCGCATCACCACTGCCAATGCCATTATACGTGCTGCTGTGTACACAGCATCCCAAGTTGCCATGAGCGCATCCCTGGATGCTCTCTCTTCTTCGTCCAGCATTGCCTCGAAGTCTCTTGGGCAATCCTTGGAGATGGCTGAGCAGAGATTTTGTAGAGCTTCCCACAGGTTGAAGATGTAGTGCATCATCAAGGCAGAATGATTTGAGATGCACAGCTGGAGGGCAGCAGAGGAATAAACTTTCCTGCCCAACAGGTCAAGCCTCCTCACCTCTGTTCTTGGGCGTGGTGCTAGGCTGACCTTGTCTCTCCCTTTGGTTAACTGCATCGACCACCAGGGATCCTAGGGCCAGGTGATGAAACAGGAAGGGGAATCCTTCTGGGGAGACAGAGTATTTCTTATCTACTACTTTGGACACTGGCAGGATCGAGGAAGGCATTTGCCAACGTTCCTGGACAATGTGGAACACCCCAGCATGCAAGTGGATTGCGACCATAGCTGGCAGGGCTCTACGGCATGCGTCGAAGAGAGAATCATCTTCCACTTGTATCACCCCTAGCTTGAGCTTCAGGTTCACCGCCATGAGGCGGAGAAGTTCCTGCTCGACGCAAGGATCCCCTTCATGGTCGGCAGACATATTGATTAGGCATGCATCAAGCAACGAAGATGATGGGGCCCTTGATCTGCTTCATTGGGTGGAGTCGGGGTCTGGCTCATCAGCAGAGAAATCTGAAGACTTCAGTGCTGGCGAGTGGGCATAGCGGGAAGAAGTGTTGTCTGCCGTCGCATTCAGCCAGTTGAGGTTCCACTTGTTGTGCGGAGCCCTCGATGGTGGCATAGGCATCATGAACAGAGCATGTGCTTCCCCTGATGGGTGCCTTCCCCTTGAGCCTGGTGACACAGAACTTTTCTGGGCCCGCTTTCTCAGGTGCTCCTCCGGAGGGGGAAGAAAGGGGTCTTCCAAGGACAATCTGGATGACTTCGCCCCTAACAGCCAGCAGTCCGGTACCAAGAGTTCCTCAGAGGAGCGATGAGGTGGGGCTGTAGAAATTGAGCCCGGTACTGGGTTTGACGGTGCCGGGTCGGAGAGGGGTGAAGAGGTTTGCGACAGTACCGGTATCAGTGCGGGCATTGTTGGTGCCAAGTCCGACAGTACCGGAAGTGGTGGCACCGGAAATGGCATTATCGGCGACGGTGCTGAGTCCAGCAGTACTGGGCTTGATGGCGGTGCCGCCCGGGGCGGTGCCGTATCCAGAGGTACTGAGGGAGGCAGTGCTGCTGTGGCCCATTTCTTCTTGTTCTACACCAAAGCCAGGTTTAAATGCCCTTGGCGAGCCGGGGCCCTACCCAGGGCGGCTGGAAGGCTACTGGGAGACCGGTGCGGTTGGTGCCGAGGAGGTACCATAGAGGGCCAAGATTTTGAGCCCGGTACCAGAGATCGGCGGGAATCTTGAGCCTGGGCCGATTGAGGATTCAGCGGAGTGCTGGTGGCTCAGCCGCTTTCGAGTGGAGCTGCTCCAGTCCCCGAAATTAGGCGGAGGTGATGCTCCCTTTCCAGCTGAGTCCTCCGCTTGAAGGATCAGCAAATGGGGCAGTCCGCTGAAAGATGGGACTCACCCAAACAAGTGAGGCATTTCTCATGTGGGTCATCCATCAGGAAAGCCTTGCAGCATCCCAAGCATGGCTTGAAACCTGGCATTTCAAGTTTTGTGCGAAAAGACAGGCCCTTGTGTTTAGCATGATAACGCTGATCCAAACCGACACTGATGACGGAAGAAGGAACTGGGAGGGTCAGGGTCATGGTCACCTATATAGCTGCAGTTGCAGCGTGGAGAGGGCATTGGCCGTGTGCCTTGACCTGACAGGCTAATGCTAAAGACTTGCCGAGCTACCGTGTGCTGCGGCACGTAGACACCTGTAACTGAATGATGTGAGCAGCACTCAAAGGAGAGGGATGGTTACTGGTAAGTAACCACCATTCTTCTTCAAGCGTTGCTCAGGTGCATTCAGTAATAGATGACTACTAGTCACACTGATGGACAGCGGATGCAGTTGGCTCTTCTACCTTCAGCACAGCAACAACCCCAGAAGGATAGGCCTAGCGAGCAATGTCCTTACAGGCACCAAGAGACCAGCTAGGGCTCTTGACCTGGCTGTGGAGTTTTCAATGTAGGGCCAACCCCGAGCAGAGGGTAGGTCCAATCCACCAAAGCCAATTAACGTGTGTGGACCGGATGGACTAGTCACCTTACACAAGAAAATGCATCAGCACAACATGACTAAGGTGGAGGAAGTAGCGTTCAATTGCTGTACCTGAGGGTATAGTTGGAGGTATGAAGGCCAGAGGGTTAATCTTCTGGCCACAAAACACTTCAGCATAAAACTTATGAAAAATCAGGAAGCCCTAGAGGTACCAGCTGGTCATGACAGCTACTGCCTATGCAGAGAGCGATGAAAGGGGATAAAACAACATTCCCCCCCCCCCCCCGCCAGCCACATAATGACCTATAAGTCACATGCCCAAAGGGGTGTGTGAATTTGGTACATCCTTCAACGCACAAGGGAAAAGGGCTAGCGGAATTATGCGAGAAGATTCTAAGGGCAGAAACTTCGAGCTGAGTAAGGGGAAAGGAAAAATGGCAGAGGTGGTGCAATTGGCGCCACATAGCATATCAGCCCTGTAGTTCCTCAGCCGGCCAGGGGGGATGCAACACCAGATCTCTAGCAGTGTTACAGTGCCCTGACCCAGGAGACTTCTTATGTTTTTCAGCAGAAATGCTCCACACCCATGAGGCATTTGCAAGCCAGCAAGGTGGGTTTTAGGGAGTACTGTTGGCCTTGGTTATCTTATGAAGACTCAAGGAGGTGAATCTTCCTGTTGTCCCATCATGTTGCCCCTTAGGATTATACTACCGGGAAGACTACATGGAGAACGGAGGGAGAGAGTAAAGCAGAATTTGCGATACCTCTGACTAGATGCCTAGTTGTGATGACCCAGAGGCTTATGGGATTAGAATTTACATTGATTTATATGACCCTGCATGCCTGAGGGCACCGGCAGGTGTGATACCGGCCCCTAGCTACAACACACCTAAGTGTGAGTCGAGATAAACACTCATAAGGGAGAAACTAACCCTTCCAAGTGATAAGGCTTAACCAAGGAGCCAGTGGTCTTCTCCAAAGACCATCTGGCAGAGCTATGATGCTCACAAGGTACAGTCAGTGATTCCGCAGGTGTACCTTGGATATTTGGAGAATCTGACAAGGGCAACCTATGTTGTTATCCGGTCTTACCCAGGATAGAATTCCACCATGGGAAAACTACTTCTCTCTTTTCTTTTTGTCCCCCCCCCCGTGCAAGTCGGAAATCAGGGTTTTGTTGATTAAGCTTCATCAGGTAAGCAGACAGAGAAACCTTAGCAGTCTCCTATGGCAGGAGTATCATGCAAATACTACCAAACAGTTTCAGGACCTGGGGGTCCTACAGAGGAAAACGAATCTTACCCACCAGGCGCCCGGGCAACAATGCCCTGAGCTAGGCCTGTATGACCACGGATTTCTGGTCGTCCTAAGGAAAGGACCAATTAGGATATAACCCGGTTGGGTGACGGCTATGTGTGGAGGTCAACGGTGCACAGCAAGTCTGACAGCGAGCTATCACCATGGAATTGGCTAAGGGATAATTGGGAGGCATAAGGCAAATTTCCCCCCACTTCTGTCTGAAAGGGTGGGGGGAGGGTAGTATTGCCTCTTCTCCCATGAATCCCACTGACCTGGTTGATTCTAGGTCGAGTATACAGAGCTGCAGTTTCAGGAGTGGGAAGGGAGCCCTGCTTCGCAATGGGGGGGGGGGGTATTCTGTTTAGGGAACCCAAGCCCCCAGTGACCCTGACAAGGGATGCTTGGGACTCAGGTTGAGGAGGAGTGTGTTCATGCCCAATGGCATAATGGGTGGCCGCTTGCCCGGGCAGGCCATTGCCACCCTCTCCCAAGCACACACTAAAACCCCTTATGGACAGTGTAAGGGGGCTCTGGCCTGGAATCTGGGAGACTGCAGACTAGCATAACTCAAAGGTACTGACCCACCTGGGAATTTGGGACCCACCTGGGAATTTGAGTCCCACCTAAGAATTTAAAACTTAACTGGGAAATAAACAACTTAACTCAATCGTGGGAACTACTAATATGACAAACCCTCCCCTAGTGTGGGAACCAGGAAACACTGAGCTAAAAAATCCTATATAAAGGAGATGCCAAGTGGCAGGGAGGCAGAGGTTCATGTGTTACCTGCCGGAACTGATCACTCTGACGGTTGAATCTCCCGAAGAAAGCTGGCTCGTGTCGTGTCTCTTACCATGCCCCTTGTGTTCATGCTGCTGGTCAGTGGTGCCTGGGTTATGGTACGTATATAGAAATCACCTACGAATACCTTACACTTTTGCTTTGTTACGAATACCTTGCAGTTTTATTTTGTTACTTACATAGATTTGCTACCTCAGCTAGTATTTTGAAATTGCTGTTTTGTTGTTGAATGCTACCTCAGTTGGTGCTTTGAAATAACTGTTTTTCTAAGTTGTCACTGTGATAACCTACTGAAAAATTTTCCCTGTTGACATTTTAATTAAAAGAACCCCTTTCTTGATTAAAACTACCGGATCCGGTGTCTCCTTCTCCTTCTCCCATCGTGGTTGGGAACCAACAGAGTGGAGAGGTACCACCACCTTCCTGGGAGAGCAGAGCCTAATAGCAACTCCCGATCACGGATATTCTGGGAAAATATAAATCAGTCCTGGAGCAGCAGGATGAATTCTAGTACACTACAGGGTGTTTTCTCCATAGGGAGGGAAGGGGGGAAATTGAGGAGCAAGGTAGAGATTCATGAACACGACTTTACCTAATTTTCCCCCTCCAAGGCCAGGGGACAGAACAGTGGGCGGTAAACGTTACCGAGTGTCGTATTCCTGTCTAACGGGGGGGGGATTAAGATTTTAGCCCTGGAGAGGTGGCTAAGGACCTACTAGGACTGACTTGGGTGCGCGTTCCTACTGGTTTTATAGGGATGGGCAGGTGCCCAGAGGGTTCCTGCCAAGTTCAGGGTGCAGAGCAGGTCCTACCCCCTTCAGGGCAGGCGGCGGGCTGGTGAAGCATTTTCCAGTCATCCAGTTGGGCACATGAGTCTTCGCATAGCGGAGGTGGCTGTAGCTTTGACTAGAGCTATTGGGTGATTGCCCTTCGGCTTAGTGAAGGTCTTTCTAATGTCTTTAAGAGCAGGAGGGACCGCTGGCCGAAGCAATAACTGGGAGGGGGGTGGGGGGGGTTCTTCCCCTTCTCATATTCTTTACCCATTTCCTTTCTCCGATGACAGCCCTAGGGGCAGCAATGAATTAAGGAGTGTCTGCGCGAATGAAGCTGCAGTCTCAGGTTGGGCTATTAGTAATTGAGATGGGCTTGGTTACAGGGTTAGTGCCCTCAAAGTCAATAGGAGCCAGGTTAAGGACTGGCTCCCCCCAGCCATGCTATAGAAGTGGAGGGGGGTACAATGGCCCTAAGAAATTCCCCCTTTCTCTAATTAGAGGAAGGAAGAGGAAGAAGCATTGCCTGCCTTCTCTGGAGGTGGGACGGAGCCATGGGAATATTCCAGTCTGCTGAGAGCCCATGGTAAGGCAGTCATAGATTAATTAGAATAGGCTCCCCTTCCCTGCAGAGAAAGGGCGGGAGGAAGGGTCTTCCGAGCAGCCCCAAAATGCTAACTGAGAGGGTGATGGGGAGGGACTAAGTCCCTACCCAAGGCTCTTTTGGGGAAGGTTGTGGGCAGGTTGGGTCTTGAGACCGTAGGCCTATGTGGCTGGGGGACGTGGGAGGGGCCCCGATGGGAGGAGGCCAAGGTATTTTACCTCTCCCCTAGGGTCACGTGCAGTACCCAGTACCACCAGGGTCTCAGGCGGAAACAAGGTGTCACCATCAGAGGGCAGGTCAAGTGCCACCTCTTGCAAAGCAGGGGTCACCCTCAGGGCCGGTGGAAGATGGTAAGCAAGGTCAGCATTGAAGGGGGGCGGGGACATTGGAGGGGCATCCCCTTGCAATGCTTATAGTGTGCTGATGTTACATGCCACAAGACTCCTTGCTTGTTTTTTGCTTGAGAGAAACTCTCAGACCTATTGATTTGTATTCTCTTGTTAATGAGGCAGGGGAGGGGGTGATCTGGGGTGATTCACTTGTAAATGAAGCAGGGGAGAGTTGATGCTTCTAGTATTGCACTTTAAATCCCCTAAAGATCAGTACAGACTTTCTTTGAATTAAACTGACTTAGTTTTACTACAAGAGGATCTTTAAAGAGACACCTTAGAAGCAGATTGCTGCTCTGTTTAGTCCAATGGTTCCCAACATTTTCTCTGCTGTGCCACACCTTGCTACCTTTAATTAAAGGCACACCACCATATGATTCCAAATGAACTCATGAATATTCATGAGCCAAGAGCCAAACCAGAGCTCTTTGAGTAGGAGAAAAATCCCAGTTCATCAGACGCTTTGAAGATGGGGGAAGTTACAGAATGGGATGAAAATAAATGCAGGGGAGTGTAAGACATGGGATCAGGTCATACTGCAACAGCAAATCAGAAAGCTCAGGCAATAAATAAATCCGTTAGTCTTTAAGTGCCACAAGTCTCCTTGCTTTACTAGACTAACACAGCTGCCCCTTTGGAATTTGACAAAAGAAAATCTTTCCTCATTCGCTTTTGGTTCAAGCTGGGCCCATAAAGCATCACAGTTACAGCAGCAGAAGTAAAGAAGAACAGAGCTGTGTAGAAAATTGAAGGCATGTGTGTATTTCTTGTCCATGGACTCTCAAAATTAGAAAAGGACACAGGGAAAAGTCCTCTCTGTTCTCTTTTCAGTATGCTTTGGGAAGCAGATGGCACACACTGTCACTCATACCTATTGACAGCAAGGGCCCAGTTTGATGGATGATACATTCCCTGCTCTTAGCCACTTCTCCTGAGCAGAGCAGTAGCCTCAAAGACTGTTTCAGATTCCATGGGATTGAAACTACACAGCACTTGTCCATACTGGTTGTGGTGTTAGGGAGCACTAGACTGAAACCACTGCCCTTTGGGGCAGAGGGGTCACTTAGACTGCAGGAGAAGCAGCCCTTGCCCCTGAGTAGGGTTACCAGATGTCTGGCAAAAGGAGGACATGTCCTCCTTTTAGCCCTGCTGTCCTCCACCTCCAGGCATTGGAGAAAAAGTGCATTTTGTCTGGCTTTTTGCCAGTGGCCAGGGCACTGCTCTGAAAATAGAAGCGTAAGAGCCTGCAGCTCCACAAAACGTTCCCCTGCCGCTCAGCCCTGCTGAAGCTGTTGGTGGGGTTGGGAATTAGGAGGTGCAGCTGTATGTATATTGAGAGTGAAGAGGGTTGGTCTGTCAGGGGTGGGGCTGCCTGCCCCCTGCAGGTAGTTTTGCTTTACCTGGTTGCTTCTGCTCCTCACCTCTGGCTTCTTTCCAGTCTCCAGCTCAGGTCTGTTCCCCTCTCTCTCCCTGTCCATTTTGGGGAAGGCTTGATCTTATATTTTGGAGGGGCTGGGGCCTTTCTTCAGCTTTATGGGGTCTCTGAGATGTCCAGAGACAGACCTGGGGCTGCTTCTTCACTTTCTGCTTTGCTGCCCTGCTTAAAGTTTCTGGGGAGGTTTCTTTCTTTAATGGCTCAGCTAAGCCAGATCTTTAGTCCTGCTAGTGGGCATTGGCTTTTTTGCAACAAATCTTTTGTTTACAAGCCAAGGAAATTCCTTTGGATTGTGAGGAGGTTTGAATGCATATCATTTTCCTTTTCTCACTGTGATTTTTTTCAATTTGTTTCTCCTTTCCAAGATGAGATTAGTCTGCTGTACATATGTCCTAAAGTTTTATTAAGATACACAGATGTGCAAGTGATAATATATTCTAAAGTAGCTGCTGGACTGGGCCTGATCCTATAGTTTAGATGAAGTAGTGGGAAATTTTGATTGCTATGTTTGTCCATTTGTTAATAGTTTATCAAATCACAGAAAACAAGCAGCTTGGTTTTGCCTTTTGCTTATATATTCTATGCTTATTTTTATTTACTTTTAGGGAGATTTCTTTCTTTTGGTATATGTAGGAAAAAACTGATTGTGACATCTAAAAATAAGTGCTGTCATCTTGGGTGGAGCATTTGATAGTCAAAAACATCTAATTCTACTTTTCCCCCCATTTGACATGTATTTCACATAAAAGCAAACAGAAAATGTCAACTGTCATCAAATAGATATCTCCATCTGTGCTTTATGGCGGAGATAGTAGGATATATAGAAATTTACATTTTATGTAAAAGGCTATGTTTCAGGCAGTTCTCCTTGCCTGTGTGTGTAAAACAAACAGCTTGTCTGTGATTTTTTTTTTTTTTAATACTGCACAATGAGGTTCCAAACTGAGACAGGGATTTCCCTATACCCCTGCTGTACCCCCCTCCAGCTGTCAGCTAGTAACAGCGTTAGACCAAATCAGTGAGCACCCCGTACACCCCCCAAACTTCCCCCTGCACTTTCCCTAATTTCAAGTGTTGGAGAATACTGCCAACAGAGATTACTTTTCCTTTAGAAGCCAACAACTCAAATTCAGCTAGACTTCATGGAGTCAAGGGCCTGCCCCTCCATGTGTCAAACAATGAGAGTGAATTCTGTGAAGAACTTACTGTGTTAAAACTGATTTTAATCTTGTCCATAAATACTACATTAAATTAATTGGAGGTTTGCTTGCATTTGCAACTCACAATGTAAAAATATCAATCTGGGTAGGAGTTCTGCAGCATGATTGTCCTTGTACCTTGATATAAATATTAAATACTTAATTTTGTGACTTCTTAAAGTGGCTGGCTTTATGGTTACTTTAATGTGAAGATGAAAAATACTTACGCCATTCCTTTTGATATTCCTGAGCTGCTGTTCTTGCAATTCATCTCACATTGTACTAGGGGCTAGACAGATTTTGCTGGCATTGGGTGATCAATGAGGCAAGCATGGGGGGGGGGGCTGTGACTGGGTGGATGAACGGGGCCTAGGCAGGGCCCCAGATGTTTGTGTCCTCCAATGTCCTCCTTTTGGTACTTCCCTGTCCTTCTTTCTATGCTTTGGTGTCTGGTAACCCTACCCCTGAGCCACTCAGGCACAAATTTAAACAGCATTAAAAGCTGGCCCTATCTATCTTTAAGCTCTGGGTATAATGCCACTTTCCCCCCAATCTCTCTAACATGCCATACTCTACATTGTAAATGTAGAAACTGCATACCAATGTACCCCATGTTGTGTAGGAATGAATAGGTACAAGGTGTGAATGGAGGGTGGATTGTGTGTATGAACCAGCCCCAAGCTGCCAGCTTGTTCTGATCAACTGTGTGTGAACAGCTCTATGCTGCTAGCTGATCCAGATTAAGTGAGAAGCCCATCTCAATTGCTGGAGAACGTGAATACACCCCTAAAAGCAAAGGAATGAAGGATCTACCCCAGAAGCAAAAGAATAGAGCTAATCAAGAAAACAAGCTAGAGGTCAGGTCCACAACTAACGGCAGAGGTGGCCTCAGGCAACTGGGGGCCCTAGGCGAAGGCCCATTGTGGGGCCCCCACTGCTACCTTCCCTGTGGCCCTAGTCCACCCCTGCATCCCAAACTATCCCATACCGCCCCCCTCAGGACCCTTGTTTGTTTTCTGAACCAAACTAACATGACTATCCCTCTGGAACGCCTAGATTATTCTTGGGTACAATATTTTTAAAGATCTTCTCATCATGAAGCTTGTAAGTTGATAATCTTTCACTTAACATAAATAAGCTAATGCTGAACTATAAAGTTAAAGTGAACATTTTAATTTTTTTTAAAAAGGTGTGAGCATTAATTAATAAATAAAAAGTAGTAACATTAGTTATGGCTCAAATTACACACATTTTTCATATAGGCTTGTGTTTGTGCTCTAGCCATTATTACAAATAATTATAATTAAAAATAAGTGAAAAGAAGGTTTCTAGTGTGTAGCTATAAATGAATGAAATTCTCTGAAGTACTCAAGTCTATAAGACTCTGGCCCTCTCAGAAATATTAAATAGTAAGTACAGAAGAAGCTAAAAAATTACTTTTCCAAAAGAAAGACATACAGCACAGACATCACACACAGGTGTAATGATTGCCTAAGGGAAGCACTGTATTTAGATGTAGCAGCCTATATGGCCCAACCTGGTAACTTGAGCTAAACAAAGCCAAAGTAAAAATTGTCACAAAGTCAAAGGAAAAAGCAAAAGAACAGGTAAAGAAAAGGAAAAAGCAATATTTTACAAAATTAAAAAATGGCAGAATAAATGGCCACACTGAGGAACTAAAAGCTGAGGCCACTGGAAAAGTTCCTGCTTTTGTGCTGTCTAGTGCTTGCTCCTGCTTTTTTACCATGTCAATGTGAAGGTGATGGGCCAATAATGGTGAAATCTGCCATTCAGATGAAGCACAGATCCTAATGATAGCTTGCCTTGATGAGCCAAGAGTGAAAAGTGCTTAGGCTTCTAGCCCTATTATCTCTGCTAGATGGGAACAATTTCTATATTTTGCTATATTTTCATTTCTGTCCACCAAATTGAAGACCAGTCCCTTATTGCTTGGGGCCCTAGGTGGCTGCCTGCTTCGCCTACCCCAAAAGGTGCCACTGACTAACAGTCACACAGAGCACCTGGACTGGCATGACAAAACTATAAGACTGGGTGAGATCCAAACGCTAAAGGGGGGAAAGCACACCACCTGGAAGAAAGGAGTGTTGGTTCATACCTGACAAAGACTCTGCTCCTCCTCGTGTCCAGCTTCCCTGGCCAGGCAGCTGCCACAAACCCCAGTGATAGATATTAGCACAGACTCCAGCAACAGCACCGTCAGGACTGGTAATAACACAAACTGCAGAACATTGTCTGGTATGCTTGGGCATGTGGATGAGTGAGTGTGTGTGTGCGTGTGGGTGTATGAGGGGGCATAAGTATAAGTTAGATATCATTTTGTTTTTATTTGTGATAAATACAGCATATTGCCTTTTTCCCCCTGAAAAGATCTCAAGTACTCATTTGGTATAACTTGCTGCTGCTTCTTTACAATTTTGGATGTTCAATTACTTCCCTCAATGAAAGATTTGAACAGTTAAAACACCACAACAATCACTTTGAATTTTTATACGATATAAACTTGCCGAAACCGACCACAGAAAGCTCCAACAGCACTACAATGATTTGCAATTTTGTTTATCAGTCGGTGATAATAAGGACATCAATGCAATCAAACTATATGATGAGCTATGCGCCTTTAACAATCTGTTAAAGTCCAAATTAAACCAATTCCATAATCCTTATGCAACTCTCAGATTTATTCAATCAAATAACCTCTCATTTCCAAATTTGAGCATTCCCCTAAGAATATTGCTGACAATTCCTGTCAGCGTGGCAAGTGGCGAGCGATCATTTTCATGATAAAAATAATGAGAAATTACTTGCTATCAATTATTTCTCAAGAAAGGCTTGTAAGCCTTGCCATGGTTGCTATTGAGAGTGATGTATGTGCCCAGTTAGACATGAGGGAATTAACTGCAAATTTTGTAAACATGAAAGCACAAAAAGTACTATTGTAACCTTTTGTAAAACCTTCCCTTTTTAATTAAAGAACTAAAAAACTGGTTTTTTTTGATGTTCATATAATAAGTATTTACTGCTCAGTACTTATTTTTATTTCAAATAAATATGCATTCATGCCTTCACTGCAATTTTCTTATTATAATAAACTGATTAATACTAATGAGGGAGGAAGGCGCCGATTTATAGATTGCAGGGGGCGCCAGAAACCCTAGCACCAGCCCTGGGCACCCTGGCTTCCCTGAGCCAGGCTGCTCGATGGATGGTTACGGCTGAGGCCATGGTGCGGGCTGCCGTAACTACCACGTCCCGGGCTGACAGAAGGAGGTCTTGGGAGATTATTCTTCCTTGGCCTCGGGTGGGAGCAGCTGTCTGAACTTTGCAAAGGATTCCCACACATCCAGCATGTATCTACTGGTTGGGGCCTGGTTGCTTTGCAACCCGCGATTGGAAAGCCGAAGAGGAGTAGACCTTACACCCTAGAAGTTCTAACTCTCTTGCCTCCCCCAATGCTGGGAGGGGGTCAGTGGGGGGTTTAACGGGGCCTAATGCCATTTGTACCACATCCCGGGGTGGGATTGGGTGGTCAATGAGGGAGGGGAACTCTGATCCCGGGACTCTATACTTGAGGCCAGCCGTGTCTGACACCGGGGAGATGGAACCTGGGTTCTGCCATCGAGAGGAGGCAAGGTCCCAAAGACTGAGGTGAAGGGGAACTGTAACTGGCTCCACTGAGGAAAATACTGGCCTAAATAGGGTATCCGAGGGGGGCTCGGAGGATTGCACTTCCACCCCACATGGAGCATGGCATGGCACAAGAGGTTGAAGTACACCGATAAATAGCCTGTATATGAGCCCAGTACCGTGGAGAGAGTGGTAGCTGGTGCCCACAGCAGGATGGATGGCGACAACATCTCATGCAGGGATCATTCATGAGGGCGGAAGTGGAATGGGGATGATGCCAGAATGTGGCGCTGAGGCTGCTTGTAGCCCCTTGACGGGCCTTCCTCGGGACTTGAGCAAGGGGAAGCATTGCATGATCCCCGAGGTGGTACCGGAGATGGCAAGGTTATATGTTGCCATGGGGATGGCTCTACGGTACCTGGGCCTGAAGGAGTCATGGGCGGTGGGGCTTGAGTGCCAGGGGCCGGAGGAGTGGAGGGAGAGCGGTGCCACTCATGATACACCCAGGCCTTTGATATGAAGGCTGGCTTGCTCCTCCTAACTGGTACCGGGGAGGGAGGTATGGGCAACAAAAGGAGTGCCCATGCGGCCTCCACTGCCTCCAGGGTCGTTGGGATTGGGAGCGACCCTGAATGAACCCATGGTGAGCCCCTACCAGGAGAGACAGGGCTGCTCTTGTGAAGTAGCACTGGGGAAGACGGCGAAATTAGATCCTGCAGTGCTGAGGGTGGCTGGTGCTGAGGCGGGCCCGGCACCATTGGTACGGGGCTGTGGCGAGCCTGTGATACTGGAGGTGACTCAGAGTGGTGCTTGGGTGGGCCCTGTACTGTCAGTACGGGGCTGTGGCGAGCCTGCGGTACCGAAGTTGGTACCGAGCTCATCCTCCTGCGGCCTCTGTCATCACAGTGCCGGGTGGGTTCCCAAAGCCTCAGGAGAGGAGTGCCGACCCTGTTTAGAGGCTAGGGCACAGCACCTTTGCTCCCCATCCTTGATTGTCCTAGGTTTGAAGGACAGGCGTATGGAGTAGGCGGTGACCAAGTGGTCTTCACCTAGGCACCAGAGGCACTTCCTGTGGGGGTCATCCAGGGGAAGGCCTTGCCGCACTCAGTGCAGGGGTTAAACCCCGCCATGGTGAGAGGTGGATTCCGATGTTTCGGCCCGAAAGCTGGAGTCCTCTTTGGTGGAACTATGTCCACAAAAAGGTGCTCCCAGTTGGGCGTGAAGCTCATACAATCGCGGACAGGCTGCTTGCTTTCACAAGGAGTGAACGTTCCAGATCCAGCGTGTAAGGCGGAAGAAATGAAACAGGAGAGGTCGGGAGGCAGCCATATATATAGCCAGTGGAGGGTGGGGGCTGCCTATCCTCTCCTGACAGGCTAGGACAAAAGTTTTTCTGACCAATCCAGCGCTCTGGCATGGAAACACCTATTACTGAATGCATCCGAGCAGTGCTCAAAGAAGAATCTGGGGTTCCAGTCTGAGTTTTCCAGAAAGCAAGCCACAACTCAGCATGTATCTGTTTCCAGTACATTCCCTCTAGTTGCTCTACAGTCTCAGCCAGGGTGGAGAGTACTTTTTTGTGACCTGGGGCCTCCTGGGATAACCATCTGAAATGCAAAGGTCAGGGCAGGCTGTAAAATGAGGGCAAATTCTTTCATCACTGATGGGTGACACTCAGTGGCAGATAAGGGGCCTCTGGGCCTCCTGCACTGATGGACTCTGCTTGGGGCCCCACCCACCCTTGCCTGGGGCTATAGCCCCCCCTTCCAGTCTATGACCCTGCCCTCTGTGGGAGGGCCATTGCTTAGAGGCAAGGGGAGCCTGGGCCCAGCAGCTGGCTCCAGCCTGATTGAGCGGCACCTCTAGAGCAGTGGGGCCAACTGGCATGGCAGCTTACAGGGTGGCCCAGCCGTGCCAGAGGCTGTACCGCACAGCACAGCAGCTGCCTCCACGCCTGGGGATGGACTAGCCGGCCCAGGGGCAGGGCAGAAATGCAGAGCTTGGCTTGTGGGCCAGCCTGCCCTGCTCCCAGGGGTGGACTGGTCAACCCAGGGCAGGGGGCAGGGTGGGAGAGCAATGCAGAGCCCAGCCTCTGGCCCAGGGCCGCTCCACTCCCCCCAGTGCTGTACAGCAGAGGCCCCCCCACATTGCCTACAAAGGCCCATGCATTAATCAGCCGATGGAGACACTGAAGTCAGATTTCCCAGTCAGTGTCAAACAATGTTTCTGATTCCCAACACTGGTTATCAAGAAGGCATAACAAAGTATGCTCAGCCCCCTTTACTGCATTTCAGCCCCTGGCTCCCAAATGGCCACTGGATTTAGTCAGGAGCATCGCTGCCCCGGGGAAAGAGATGGGCATGGGCCCCACCCCCTTGCTGCAGGTCCTGCTCCAGTTCTGCACCCAGACCAGATCTGGTCTCCGGCTCCTCCTGCTGCCAGCCCAGCTCCAGATCCCCAGCCGGGAACAGGGCTGGGAGAGGCAGGTGCCACTGTGGGCCACCCAGCTCCAGATCTCCTGTAGGGGCCAGGCTGGGCACTCGGGGCATTGGCACTGGGACTCGGGGCACATGCCCTGTGTTACAGGCACCAGCAACTCCCTTGGAGTTAGTAAAGAGAAGTTACCTGAGACTCTAAGCTCTTTACCAAAAAAGTTCTCCTGACCCCTAAGAATCAGTCTCATTATCCAGAGCAACAGAGGCTTGGATTTAACACCAAAATACAATGCTGCCAGCCGGGCCTTTAGTAAATAAAACTAAAGTGTTATTATAAAAAGGAAAACAAAACAAACTATGAGAAATGTTAAAGGATCAAAGGACATCACATGCAGACAATGATTGAGTCCATGCAAATCAAGTCCTTGGTAGAATCTAGTTTGCAGTCTTGTGTAGTTCCTCTGGTGTAAGTGGATGGGTCTCAGTCCTTTGTTCACAGCTTCAGTTGTAGATGAATAGATCCAGAGGTAGTGTTGGCTGAAAGATGCATTGGTTGAAAGTTGACGGAAAACAAAATGGAGGTGGTGGTGTAGTGGCCTTTTATCACTCTGGCCTTCTCCATGCTGTGTGTGGAATTTTACAGAAACAGAATGAAGACAAGACACACGTGGGCAAGTCCTGGTGACTCATCAGGTTTCTCCCTAGGTCCATTGTACATGTGGTTCCCTTAATGTGTCATTATGGAGACAATTTGCTGTAGCCATCCTTTCTGGGGTGTTTCGCAGAATCAAATAACTTGAAACATAGATATAACAAAGATGTTCATAACTTAAAATGCAGATATGATGCCTACACATGTACAATATAATAATTCTTAAATTATGGCCTTTTTATCAGTATCCAACATGGCATATCTCATACAGCTTATTGCAATTCTGAAATACTGATATGAATAATATCATAAATAGTCCCCTAAATCAAGACAGCGGCATGCCTATTTTTAAGAGAGGAAAAAGTGATCCAGGAAACTACAGGTCCCTTAGTTTGACTTCAATTATATGGAAGGTCTTAGAACAAATGTTGAAAGAAAAAGTAGTCAAACACACAAAAGTAAATGACAATTGAGAAAGCCACATTCCTTGAGTTTCCAGGCGAGGGCACTCCCTTCCGCAGTGGTGGGGAATGAGTACCCATGCTGGGTGGATCAATTAGGCATCCTGGTTCTCACCTAAGCCATTGGATAAGTGAGTGCTCAGGCCTCCTGAAGGAAGCTACTTAAGGAAGCAGTCTGTGGCTCAGACCTCTTGTCTGAGAGCTGAGCAGTGCAATGTCACATGCACTTAAGGATCAATAATTTTTTCTATGAGATGAGGATTTGTCAGTTGGAAGCAAGAGAGGAGAAAGACCTGGGCAACAAGGCAGCACTCCCATTCTTCCCGGCCAACCCTGTGGTGGGACCACCCTTCACTTTTAGGATCCTAGGCTGAGACTAGGTGGAGCAGGGCAGGGTTGGGTCCCCTTAACCCCAGCCCCACACTTGGGGCTGGATGAGTTATTATCCATAGGCCAGGAGACCTCAGTTATTGACTGTTTCAGTGCTCAGTCCTCAGTCATATATCTGTTCTGGGAACAGAGGTTTCAACCACAGTAAATTGACTGCACATACAAATACAAACTTAAATTTGCTTTCCTTCAGGGGGTGGCTATTTCAACATACAGCCTAAGGGTTCTGTGCCAGCAATATGACCTAAAAATAAAATTTTGTGCAATTAAACATAGCAGTACCCTATCCTGCAATCTGCTTTGTCCCCCTCTCCAAGTTTGTAAACCTAACCCCTTTTCATACTTGAGGTAAGCAGAAGATACCAGGGCCTGATTAAGCAGCCCCCAGGGCCTCAGGCAACTCACCACTGAGGGTCACCAGTGCCCCACCATGTTGACCTGTGGGTGACTGTCGCTGGGGGGAGTCCTGGGCCAGAGGGCACTCCAGCCTTGACCACAGTCCAGCTGATCTGCCCCTGGGGCAGACCCGGCTGGTACATAGGGTGAACACCAGTGCAGCCCTCCAGGGCCCACCATGCCAGAGGCCACACCGTACACCAGCCAGCCCCATCCCTGGAACGGAGCAAAAACACACTAGCCTGCCCCACACGTGTTGGATCAGTCCACCAGGGACAGCCTGGCCTCTGGCCACAGGTCCCCATCCTTCCTAATGCCACACCTGTCAAGCAAGCTCTGCTGGTGTGGTGGTGGGTGGGTGACAGGGACCAGATCTTGCAGGGGCCTTAGCCTGGGACCTCACTTTAGGCCAGCTTCTGGGACTTCAGCCCCTCTAGCTCCTGCATTAATCCAGCCCTGCAAGATACCATGCTGCAGTCATATTATTATATAACTGTAGCTGATCAAATGATGCTTTTCCTTGACAACATCGCTATACTAAATTCTCTTTCTACCAATAATGGTTATATCAGAACAATTACTCTAGTAAGGTAATATCAATAATGTTACTAATTACAGCAATTGGATAATGGATCGTTAGCCATGATTATGACTCTGTCAAGTGCTTGGCAATTTTGTGCAAGAATCACTCTATATGTGTCATGGGAAAACTATCTTCTCAGCATTGCTGGTTTCTCATCAGTGAATTGAGTCTTAAGTTTGGACTACGGCTCCTGAAAGTCTGAATGAAAAAAGAGATGACCATATGATGCTTCTAGCAATGCAAACCATAGCATTAACAGGGTAATGCAGGGAGAGGGCAATAGATCTTCCACAAGATGCTGCTCAAAGTTCATTATTTTGAGCCCTGAAGCCTTTCGGAAAACAGGAGCTTAGATAAAATGGCCCTAGTATACATAAGGTGTTGACACATTTTCCTAATAAGCAATATTATCATTTTTACAGCCTCATTGGAAAACCTCAGCATGTCTCACTTTATTTGAATAAATTATTAATTTAGTTTAATTAGGATCATCCACCAGCCTGGAGACAGATTATACTAATTCACAAGTCACATGGAGGTCTGAGTGCATAGGTTGTATCCATAGAAACAGAAGTTAAAAAAAAAAAAAAAAAGTTAGGGCAGTGGTTTCCAGGGCCCATTTAGGCTTTGTCTACACCAGCACTTATTCCGGCAAATGTTTTGTCACTCGGAAATGTGAAATAAACACATCCTGAGCAATATAAGTTTTGCCAGCATCGGATCTTGTGTGAACAGCACTAAGTCAGTGGGAGCTGCTCTCCCACCAGTATAGCTACTGTAGCTTTAGAGCATCAATATAACATAGCTACACAAGCACTCTTATAGTGGTCCAGTTGTACTGATACAGCTGTGCTGTGACAAGCTTTTAAGTGCTGACTAGCCCTTGTTTTCCCAAAACAAAATGCACTCTGTCATCCCCTCTGCTGGAAGACCTCCAGTGACTAAAGACTTCAGTGTTCCACAAATACTGACTGTGCAGACTGATGAAGTTTAATGCACATCCATATCTCATTAATGCATTTTATGGTGGGGTTAAGCTACATTTCTGGAGCCATGTGAAGGAAGCATGCAGGACTATTTGTCCCTGCTTGGGTTTAACTTGTGATGTAAATCCCTCACTTTCATGAATAATGACATTCACCCAGACCACTCTATCCTTATTAAAGGAAAAACAAATATGGGGGTTTTAAGGCCAGAAGAGACCATGTGATCATTTAATCTGACCTTCTGCATAGCACAGGTCAAAGATTTCACCCTGTGACTCCTGCATCAAGTCAAATTACTTGTGTTTTGAACTAAAACTTACCTTTTAGAAAGACATCCTCTCAGGCGAACCAGTCCTGCATGGTGCTGAGACTGCAATGGCTGCTTAAGATGTTCAGCATTTCTCAAAGCTTGAAGTTAATAACACTGTGTGGGGTGATTTTTAATCATGGACAATACTGATCATACTAGAATGTCAGTGGAAGAGATGGGTCTCCCAGCTTCAGGAACAATGGGCTCTTTACAGCATAGTTCCTTCTGGTCCTTTGTGCTTCTTATACTAGTGAGATCTACTACAAAATCATCAAAGAAGGAATCCAGCACACTGGTCAGTCCTAGCTAGCAATCACTTCAGTAAGAGGAAACAGAAAATCCTTCTTGCCAGCCCAAGCTTTTAAGGTGAAATATTCATGGCAGAATTTCTGCTGAGCAAGTGGCTCACTGCGTGGTCTTGGACAAGTGGCTTGAAAAGTAAAAAGCTGAACCTCAAAGCAAACTAGGTGTTGAATCTGGGTCAAGTATCATGATGGAATGCAATGCTCAGAAACCTTAGCTTTTTCAACCAACTACAGACAGCTACCTTTGTTAGTGAGCCACATGGACTTCAGCTGTGGAATAAGCAGAGTTGGATGTAAATCTGCAGTGAGCAGTGTGGTGCAGGTTTGTACCTCAGGTGTCAAGTAAATGGAAGCTGGGGATGAAGGAGTGGTGCTGAAGAGCCCAGAGTGTGCCTCACCTCACGCACATCTGGTAAAGGCAAAGGGAGCTCCCTCCATCTTGGGTGTTGCAGTCTCCTGTTTAAATCTTCAACCACCCTCCCTCATTTACAGCTGAACTACCCTTTTGATAAAGGGAGGTTGATGGGGTGTCTCTGAGGACACAGTTTGCCCCACAACTATTTCAGATACTCAGCAGAAAGAGTGGATGCTTAAAGAGATTATAATGAATCACTAGAGGAATCCTTAAGCAAGACAGAATGTACACAGACCCCTCAGCCAAGACAGTGTCAATTTCTTCTTTCTTTTTAATTCACAAGCAAGCTCAATAATAACAGTAAAAAGCACCTTCAAGAATTGTAGTAATGCCACTCCAGTCTGTATCAAAGGACTACAGGCAGGGGAAAGACTGATAATTCATCTCCATTTTCATTTGATGAGATCAGATTAATTGTGGTGATGTTTAGCTTTGGGTCACCGGAGTAAAATCTGCACTGTTTGTTCTGGGCGGTCATCATTGATTTACCCTTGCTTGAACTGAGAGGTTATTTAAGCAGTCATTTCAGTTTCCTGAAACTCAGATGCAATAAATGGATTCTCTCTTGCATTTGACACATTTTATCCAGCACATTCATGGGGAGGCGACTGTTGATTATACTCCAAGAGGCATTTGAAATAGTAATTGTGATACCAAAATGTCATGAGAAAAACGTGCCCTGTCATGGGTTTCTAGAATGCCCACTTTTTATTTCTCTTTTTTTAATACTCCCTCCCTTCGTTTTTTTTAGGGCAACATGCAGGCAGATTTCCAGATAGGGACAGCTGAGCGAGACTCAGTCCATCTGACAGTTTCTGATCATTTGGAGAACTGAGATTTTTTTCAGTTCAGTAGTTATTAGTTGCAAAAGCCTTTGATGGCAATGTAAAGTACTTCGCCTGAAAATATTTCATCTCTGACTGACGGTCCATTTGAGGTTTTGCTGCAAAGTCCCTATATGGGATGACACAGAGCTGAGCTAACCCAGCAGTGGACTGAGAAGGCAAATGGGGAAACTGGAGGGCAGATTTTGACTCATAGAATCTGCCACCCAGTTTTCCCCTTCCCTACTGGGATGGATCTTTGCCAACCCTTTATCTGGTGCTGCATGAGTGCCCTAAAATATTGAGAGGCCCCACCTATTTCCCACTACTTTCTGACCACGCCTACCTTACTGACTATGGGACAATGTAATGGCTTCGTGAAGGCTGCTTTCCCTCCTACCCAGCCACCATCAGTGTGGGTAGCTAGCACAAGGGAGTGAGGGGGTAACCTGCTACCCTGAATGGCACCCATCATGGGACTTCATCCACACCTAAATTGGCCCAAGCTGAAAATGAGTGGCCAGAAATCATTACCTTCTGACTTCTCTTTACTGGCTAAAGCACAAGGAGCTGAAGTTGATGGTGACAGTCCAATGGCTAGTAGAAAAATGGCATGTCACAAAAAGCACTAGCCCAGTTGGCAAAGAAACCAAGGCTCAAGCATGAAGCTAGAACTTCCCATTCAGCCCAATCTCCACAATCTAGTGCTGATGCCTATTGTTGGGGGGAGAGGGGAAGGCAAATTGGGCCTGGGGAAGTGAGCACTGCCCAGGGCATACTGGCATTGCTTCTCTAGATTAACAAAACACTTCAGGCTCAAGAGATGTCATTTTGGCACCATTCTTCAGCACTACACTTGAAAGAAGAAAACAGAAGAAATGAGCAACTCTGTCTCTTTCTTGCGTTAAGTGGTGAAAGTGACTTCACCTTAGTGGTACAGAATGGCTGTAACAGTAATTTAAATGCTATGCTCAACCAACAGATCTACCACAAACAAAACAGCTGCTTAGTCTCAGAGCCAATGTCCAAAATTCTTCTGATTTTTCTCAGTCCTCTCTTCCTCCCTAAATAACTGTCAGCAATTTGTGCTCCTCCAAGGTGCCAGACTGATAGCCCTAGAGATTGCAGTCTTTTGCTTAAGCACAAAACAAGCTTAGTACAGACCACAAGCATGCAAGCTGCCCCAGTTCCCCTACCAGTAAGCCTCAAACCTGTCCTCAAAGGACCACTGTGGGTGCTTTTATACTAGGACATTTTGTAATGTTTTTCAGTATGGGTGCAACAGTTAGTGTAGCTCAGCCATAGGTGTTTTGATCACCATCACTGGCATTCACTGGCACTGGGCATAGGGGGTTCAAGCCCTGAGTCCCACTGCCAGTGCCCCGGATCTGCTGCTGGGCTGCCTGTGGGGGCAGCTGTCTGCCCTGGCCCTGGCTAGGGGTCCAGGGCCAGGCCACCCATGACGGCAGCTGTTTTCCCCGGCTGGGGGTCCAGTGTTGGGCTGCCCACTGCAGGAGCCCAAGCTGGGCCCTGCTGGGGCCCTGAGGCAGGATCGGACTGGAGGAGCCCCAGCCCCACGTCTTTTCCTGCTCCCCTATTGCTTATGATCACCATGTTATCTAAGCCTGCTTTCTGTCTCTTCCAGCATTTAGGCAACAGCTGAAAAACAGGTAGTGTTTCTTTTAGTGTGGGGGACGCTAGCCCTATGAGAGTGAGAAGACAGTTCAGTCTCCAGGCACTTTGTGCAGCAGGGCCAAAAATTCAAACTTCCAGAAAAGGCATCAACTGTGGTTTTTGTGCTGTGGGCATTTGTTCACAAGGAAACTGTACTGAGATTACTGCCTGATCATTATACAGTACTATCTTTTAGTTACTTCCAATCTGGTCTGAACTTTATGTAGCAGGTAGAAGACTGTGTATCTCACTGTCAATTCTCTAAACCAACCTGCATCACACTGAGTCTGTTTTGAGATTACTTGCTTGGCAGACCAAAGGTGGCAGCTTGTTGAAATGAACAGATGGGTTCTAGATGTGTAAAGAGATCTACTGTACCTGTAATTCAGGCACAGAATGGTGGAATAGAGAATGTTGATTATTCTGTGATGAACCATTTGTCTGATAAATGTATTAGTGCCTAAAAGCCCTGGTCAAGGGCCAGGATCCCATTGTGCTAGGCACTGTACAAGCACAGAACAATAGGATGGTTTCTGCACCAAGGGGCTTACAATCAAAGTATAGCAAAAGAGACCACAGTTGTCATAGAAAGATAGGAGATTACAAGTAAACAATGAGACAATGGTCAGCGTTATATAGGCAGCATGCTTTGATCATGAAATGCCTACAGACTGAGCAAAACTAACAAGATGTGTATGTTGTTCAAAAACATTAGACAAATATTTTTGTGCAAACAGTTTTAACCCTGGGTGGGTCAACCACAGACTGATCACTCTGAGAATGCAATATTCTGTATTTGCATTGCATCTGCTACTGGCACTCCATGGGTTAAAGTATAATTTGGTGGGGCCCCCCCTCTGGGATAGGTGAGTCCCCAATACCCACCTCCAGACACACACAACCCCAAACCTGCTCTCCAAAAGCCTTACCTCTGTTGTTTACAGACTGCCTGACCAGCTGGAAGCTGCTTCTGGCCACAAGCTGCTCTGCCTTGCAGGGAGGAGAATCACAAACTCCCAGCCTGCTGCAGCTCTCTGCTGGCTGGGCTTAAGGTGGAGCAGGGTTTAAGGTGGAGCCACCAGAATGCTGCATTCCAGCTGCTTGTGCTATTTTTAGGGGGCCCCAGAATGCAGCATTCTGGTGCCTTCCTTTATTTCTAGGTGCCCTGGAATGCTGCCAGCCTAAAAATAGGGGTCCCAGAACTGTGTTCTACTGAATTTCTCCTTACTTTAACCCCTGAGGAGCTCATGTCTCTGGACAAGCATGGGTGGATTAGCACACAGGCCTATGGGACCCATGCCCAGGGGCCCACACTATGTGCAGGACTCTTCACCGTGTGGCGCTGGGGGGGAGCAGAGTTGTCCAGGGACAGAGGCTGGGTTCTGCATTGTATTGTGAATCCTGCCCCACCCCTAGGCCCTGACTGGTCTGCCCCTGGTGGTGGGGTGGGCCAGTCCAGAGGCCCCTGGGCTGGCTTGTCTGCTCCTGGGGGTGGGGTGGGGCTGGTGGATGCAGCATGGTCAGCAGCAACAGAAGCCCCTGTGTGCACTGGTCAGCCCTGCTGCCCATTGGAGGGGGGGGCGATCAGCACCGGCCCTCCACAGGGAGGAGGGCCCTAGGCTCTGGGGGTAGCACTGTGGCCCCAGGTGAGGACAGGGGGGCCCACTAGTGGAAGTGGCCCAGGGGTCCAGAGGTCCCTAATCTGCCACTGTGGACAAGGGTGAAGAAGGAGCACTTTTGGGAGAGACAAGTAGTATAGAATCAACAGGCCCAGGAACACTTTAAACCTTGTCTTGTCTCCAGGAAAGTATGTTTTATTTGACTATATATGTGGAACCCAAGTGTTAAAAGAACATTGCTGACTGAGGGAGGGAACAAGACATAAACCTCATGTATTGGCAGCTTAGCGGACTTTACATTGTTTTCTCTTGTCATATTCTCATAAGTAATTGTGTTTGCACATAGTCACACACTCCTGTTTGTGGAGGGCTGAAGTCACATACCTCCTTCTGCTTGTCTTTCATATTTGATTAATTGTTGCAATGCCAGTGAACTGCCTACAGTGGTTTAAGAAACCTCAGTTTAGTATAGTCACATCCATAGCCTCAGTCCCAGCTGCTAAGGAAGCAGCCACAGACCCTTAACTGTCTCATCCTTCTTCTTTGTCCCAGGAGAAAAGAAGGGAAAGAACCACATGTGACAGATGCTGGTCATACGCCTTAATGCTCTCTTGTCAGGACCTCCGATACCACAGCGATAGGTGGGGCATAAGAACCCAAACAGAACACAATTTGAGTAACTGCATTAGTGACAGATCACTAGTCTGGGGTTTGTGGAGCTGCTGTGTTAAATCTCCCATCTCATGCACAGTAATATTTTATATAGTGCCAAGTCGATTGATTTGAATTTACTCAGCTCCCACTTTCTGTCACCATCTATCACGAATCATCCCAGTCACTGATGCATTATTAATAACCCTCTCTGAGAGAGCGAGAGAGAGAAAAGGAGCCCTTATTGAAAAAGGCATAGGCAGACGTGGGGAATAGTGTCTTTCCAGGGGCTGTATCTAGGGACTTGGGGAGTACTCACAACATGCCTGTTTCCTTGCTTTGTCAATGTGAGCAATGATCCACACCTATTTAAACTGCCATTACTACTCAGCAGCACAGCCAATGGACAAAAGAGGTGTCACAGGGAGCAAGAAAAAGGCTCTGGCTAGGAAAAGAAAAATCCCTTTGAGCAGACAGCATCTCTAACAAGGCTTTGTCAGCGGCATGCTGCCATTCAGGGGCTTTACCAGTAAGGCCCCACTTCAGCCCAGGGAGGCAATAACTTTGCACTGTCAGACCAGTGCGTCTACACTGGAGCTAGAGGTATAATTTCCAGCTGAGGAAGACATACCTGTGCTAGATCCGGTCGACCTACCAGTAGTGCTCAAAAAATAGACAGCTGCTTTGTGGGTGGTGGGAGTGGCTGGTTTCCGAGCATGATCCTGTCTGAAACTCTAGGTATGTTCTCGGATGGCTAGCCCATTCCACTGCCCATGCAGGTTTGGCTACCTTGCTTTTTGTAGGAGCTGGTCTGAGTATTCCTTCCCAAGCTAGAAATTACCTCTCCAACTCCACGGTAGATATACCCTCAGCGATGTTCTGAGGCCTTGCAGTGCGGAGTAAACATTTGTTGGTGGGATAATGATGATGTTCAGTTGATCTGACCACTTGGAGTGGTAAGAGGAACATTAGCTCTCTGTTCAAGCCCTGTGACCAGGGAAAGAACCACTGATGATGGGTGGGTGCTGTAGAAGAAACACAGCCTGGTAGACGTGACACTGGTGCAAAAGCTGTTCAGCATCCTGATGCACAATTCTGCCTTAATAAACACAAGTCGGAGCCTTTTATGAAAGGCCTCTCTTGTATCATTCTAGAATTCTTTTGGTGACCCTGCAGTCCAACGGGCATCACTGATCACCTTTATAGCCTGAGGACCTCCCTATTTAACCACATGACTCAAACAGCTCCTGAGGGAAGATTCCAGTCTCTAATGCATGCTGGATTGGAGGCCTATGATTCACTTTAAAATAGCCAGACTCACTCCATTCCCACATTTCTTTTTATTTCAAATTGCAACAGGCACTTGGCCCCAGGCCCCCGAAAGTAAAAACCCAGAACAGATTGTATTCCTGTGTAGTGTGCAGGGGTTAAAGGGCGTGGTTCCACATATCTAGGTCCCACATATCTGATGGGCCTCTGTTTGCATTGTGGGAACCTTTAAAAAAACAGGGGTCTCAGACAAATCACCATGAGGGCCGCATGAGGACTTGTACAGGGCTGCATGAGGACTAGTACATTAGCCTGAGGGCTGCATCACTGAAACCTTTTCATACAATATATTGCAAATATTGGTAATGATAGTGTCATTGCGGGCTGCAGGAAATAGCTTTAGGGGCTGCATGTGACCCATAGGCCATGTGTTTGAGACCCCTGCTTTAAAGTATGTTACTTTTAAACCAGAGCTCAGCAACTAGCACTCAGGGTCTCTCAAGAAAGACTGACCTTCAAGATGAAGGTGCAGCAATGAAATCAATGTAGCAGACAATGAAAAATATTAATTGATTTTTATAAACTTTTGGTTGAAGTTAGCTTCAATCAAAAATGTATGGTAATCAGTCTATCTGTTTTACTGCAAGCAATAAATGCAGTTTTGTTTGTCTCGATTGCTTCTGCTTATGCCATGCATTGTGTTCAATCAATTACATATCACATTTTATTTAATTATCATATTGTTAATCACAATTTGTGTTATGCAGTGTTTGGTAGTTTGTGACAATTGGTGTAGACATAGGCGCCATATAAAATTACAAATATTTTTATGGAGTGATAACTGATGCATACAGTACTGAGAAGTGGTTGCAAATGCTTACCTGGGCTGGGGCCCACACATGCATGAACAAGGCCCAGAAATTAGGAAGGTTCTGGAGCCCATCATGTTATACTTTAACCACTGGTGTGCAATGGCTGAGGAACAGTGAAAGGCTGTAATTTCATCCCTAGGGTCTTGCTGTCTAAATGGCTAGCATTTAATCCTTGGCAGAATCATCCAGGGACCCATGTCACAGTAGCTTTACTGCGTCCTCTATCCCACATTTCCCTATACAGTAGGAGCTTCATAACCAGTGACTAATAAAATAATCACTTTCCAAAGGGCAAAAACATCATTACATTTATTACCACTTTTTCATGCTTAAGAAAGGACAAGACCAAGACACTAGTGAGAACTCAGCTGCTTTTATTCTGAGCCCAGATTTCAATAAGTCTCAGGCTTGGTCTACACTACAAACTTAGATAGATGGAAGTCATCCTACATCAGTCTGGTAATATATGCGTTTATACTACCAGGTCCCTTCCACCAAACTAACTTGCCTGTAATATGGATGGACTGAACTGGCCTCCAGGAGGTGTCCCACAATGCTCTGCTGTGACAGCTCTGGAGATGGTTTTCACCTCCACTGCTCACCAGCCAGGTACCCAGGAAACAGCTCCTCCCCTGTTAAAGCCCCAGGGAACTTTGGATTCCTGCTTCCTGTTTGTTCAGCATGAAGCTGTTCATGGTGACTCAACGCCCCAAACACATTTTGTCCTGGAGCGCACAGAATGTAGTGAATCATGGCAGTCAGAGAGAAGTCTTCAGGTACAGTTTCAATCCCACTGAAAAAATGTTGACAGCTACAAAAAGAAAGTGTGGGGCCTAGGTGAGAAGGGCTACACTAGGGATACACAGTAGTGTCACATGAAAATCAAAGCACTTGGCAAGCATACCAGAAGAAAAGAGTCAGGCATTCTGGTTGTGCACCACAGAAATGTCACTTCTACAATGTGTTGCAAGTGATTCTTGAAGGCAACCCTACCACTACTCCCAAATGCAGTGTGGATACCTCCTAGGAGTCTGAGTCCAAGGCCACCTTAGGCAACAAGGAGCCCATTCTGGACAGGAAGATGAGGACGAAAATGGGAGACAGGTGAATGGGGTATCCATTCTCCATGAGAGCCAGGAGCTATTTTTGACCCACAGAAGTCGAGCCAGTCACAGGACAGCATGGTAGTTGTGTTCAGCGCCATGAAAGGTATCTCTGGTGCATACACAATTACAGTCAAACTGTAGGGGTTACATGGTCTTAAATTTTATATGTAATGTAGAGAAAAAGTGAGTATCTGCTTGGCGACTCCAGCCTTTCAGTGGGGGTCCCATGGAACAGACTGTTTCTGTGCACAGGGATGGCCCAAGAATCCTCCATGGAGGTCTCCAGAAAACTTTCACAGAGGTTCTCTGCAATTCTTTGCAGCAGATTTCTAGGGGGAGCTGCCTTAGTCTTTTACACCACAGTAGGACACTTTCTCATGCCACTCCTGTATTAACTCTGCTGGCATCATTGTGGTTCAGAACATAGCACTCAGACACTTGTAGCATCTGCTCTCTTGCTGCCTTTGTTATCCTCCGGAGACTAATATCACATAGGGGCACCTAGGGGAGATAGTGGAAGTTTTCTTTACAAGTGCTTATACCACAAACAACAGAGTGTGTGATCTGTCACCAATGGCAATTCCTGGGTCCCTCAACCATGATTTCCCTATCATGCCAGTGGTTTAGTTGGCAGGAATTGGCATTGACCTCAGAATCAACAAGTCCAGGAAGACTACTACCAGCAGCATTGAGGGAAGTAGGAGGGTTCCTGTGTTTTCTCATAGCCACAAACACCCCACCATCCTCCCCATAGCCACCTCAGACACAGGCTGCAATTTGGGAAGTTTGATGCTGGTCCTTAGTCTCAAAACAAGATCCATGTTACTAAGTGAGGGGGCACTGCCCACCTGTGCTGAAATTTTGTGGGAATCCTGCATCTAGAGTACAAGTCCAATTTCCCATGCTGCTGGGCTATACTCACCTTGGCTAGAACAGCAAACCAGTGCGCTGAATAACTAAGGATGCTGATTACATTTTGACTTGCACTTGAGTGTAATAAGGGGATCATTTTCTAACTGGCAACATTGCATTAGATCCAGGATATGCACTGACAGTGGTTATCTTGTGCTTGGCATGCCTTACAGTGGGAATCTTGGCCATCATCATGTCCTCCATCCTGGTGGAGAGACTTTCACAGATTAGAAAGTGAAAAAAGAGAAAGTGTAATGACTTGTTCACTATCTCATTGAATGCCTCTGAGACAGCTGACACAGAGCTAAAATCCTGGAGGACGTCATTGTCCAAAAAACTGGACATGGAAAGCAGAGGAAAACGTCTCAGGACCAGCATATCATGCAGGATGAGATAGTCCAGATTATGAAGGACCAGTCAGACATGCTGAGGCATCTGGTTGAGTTTCAAGGAAAAACTTGAGGCTAACGTCACTCTGCAGTCCTTGCAGAACAGTCTGCAAGCATTACCCTGTTCCCAATACCCTCCTGCAAATATTCCAGGAGGCAGGGTAATGTCCACTCAACATAGGCAAGATACTAAGAGCAAAAGACAGTCCTTCAAAGACCTTTGAGGGCAAAATTTCTGCATTTTCACAAACTGTTTGTTTCTTCCCTTCCAATTTTAGTACATCATTTTCCCAAGGTTAATTTATTTTCCTGTTCTTTCAGGTTCTTTATGTTTGTGCAATAAAAGCCAATGTTTCATGAAAGAAATACTCTTTATTTATTCCAAACATGAGGGTTTTGGGGGGAGGAGAGGTTCAAGAAAACTGATGTGACGAAGGGGAAGGTATGGGAATGCGCAACACAGATAAGCGATTCACATTACTTTTGCTCATTACTGAAATAGGTTTTCAAAGCCTTCTGGAGATGCAGAACTCCTAGCTGGGCTCTTAATGGGTATCTGGCTCCTAAAAATTAGCTGACAACCTGACCACCTCCACTCCCCTACCCTTGAGGAAACGTCTCTCCCTTTACCTCACAGATGTTATGGAGTGCACACAGTGTAGAGATAACAATGAGGATATTGCTTTCACTGAGGTCTGTGTCATTGACCCCTTAAACATTCAAAGGCACATTCTACCACCATGCTGCATTTAGCCAGTCTGTTGCTGAGCTGTTCCTTGCTGTCCACATAGCTGGTGTATGCCTGCATGAGCCATTGCAGCCAGGGGTAGGCTGGCTCTCTCAGGATCACTAGTGGTATTTCAACAACATCAATGATTATTTTGTGGTCTAGAAAGAAAAGTCCCCAACTGCAGCTTTCTGAACAGACCCATATGCCTAAAAATGTGCACAACATGCACCTTTCCTGAGAAGCCTATGTTGATGTCAATGAAACATCTCTTCCGATCCACCAGCATTTGCAACACCATGGAAAAGTAACCATTTCAGTTTGTGTCTGGGGCCAAGATAGGGGCATGTGTGCCATCTATTGCCCCACCACAGTTAGGGAATTCCATCATGGCAAAACCAGCTGCTGTGTCCTTCATGTTGCCTAGAGTCACTGCCCTCCTAGCAAAAATTGATTAATGGCCCTGCATATATGGATTATGACAGCTCCCATAATGAATTTACCACCTCCCCATTGATTCCCTACTGACTGGTAGCAGTCTGGAATTGCAAGCTTCCACACAGCAATGGCAACTCACTTCTCCACTGTCAGAGTAGGTCTCATTTTAGAGTTGCTGCGCTTCACGGATGGGGAAAAACTCTGCACAAAGTTCCTGGAAAGTGGCCTTATGCATTTGAAAGTTCTGCAGCCACTGCTAATCATCCCAGACCTTCATAATTATGCAATCCTACCAGTCAGTGTGTGTTTCCCAGATCAGAAACAGTGCTCTGCGGTGTTCAGCTGCTGCATGGCTGCCAGCAGCAACTGGGAATTGTTCCATTCTTTGGCTTGCAGCAGGCCTTCTTGAATGCCATTGCAGTGTTCTGTGTAGCAGCTCCTGTCTCAGCCCTGGCAATACTGCAGAATAAGGCAGAACGTGTTTGCAACAAGAGTACACTGCTGAGCAGGATCCATGCTTCTCCAGCTATGGTGTACATGTAGCTAAGCCAAACTTTCAAAAAAAGGTGCAAAGAAATATGGGTTGTTTGCCAATGATATCAAGATAGGGAAGGAGCAAGGGAAAAACGTCATGGGAGTCTGAAGCCAAGTTCTCATTCCCCTCTGGAACAAAGTTTTGGTCCAATGAGGCTTTGCAAACACTTCCTAAAACCCCCTGCAGCTAATTGCCATATGGGATAGCTAGCCACAATACACTGCACTCTGCATTGATGTAAACTCTGCTAGTGAAGACACAGTGCAGCAACAAAATTAAAGTGATGTGAACACACCTCATGGATGGAGCATCTGGATGTTGACTTAGATTAAGGCAACTTAACTTGGTAGTGTAGACAGGCCCTCAGGCTCACAGAGCACCATGTTCCATATTTTGCTTCAATTTATTTTATTTTCTGTTTCGCTGGTTTCTCATGAACATCAGAAACTGGCAGCATTAGGTTCAGGCAGCAGCACTTCTTCTTTTAATGCTTCTCACTCCTAACCTGCACCTACTTCAGTCCTAGGCTCTCCTAACATATTTCTAGTGAAACTCAATCTTCCTGCCCTGCAGTACCACCAGGGACCAAACCCAGCTGTGATAACATATAGGGACATGTTATTTGCCATAGTGGGACCAACCATTGGTATCCCATATCCTGCAGCGGTCTGTCCTTCATACTGCCAAGGAGAAGGAAAATAACCCCAAACACTCAATGTGTAGTGAGCCTGTTCTGGAATGCTTTGCATGGAGAATTCCTTCATACCCCACAAACGATCAGTTAATGTCTTGAAATGAGTGATTTGACTACCCTCATTATCTTAGCTGGCACAACCACAGATGCTACAAGTAGTAATAAAATGAGCCGTCACAATTTAAAACCCAGCCATAGAATTTGCTTCAAGAACTTCCTGGGGTGATGGATTCCATAGGTTAGTTCTATTCTGCATACAGAAACATTTGTTTTTATTGTCCTAAAGTGACTGGCCTTTCATCCCAGCAAGTGACCTTTGCTCCATGTTACTGGAGAGAGGAATTAAAGTAGGCCGGAATGCACTGGAACGGTGTTCCGGGACCCACTATTTTTTAGGGAGCTAGCATTCCAAGGCCCCTAAAGATAGAAAATGAAGCCAGAAAGCTGTGTTCTAGGGCCCACCGTTTAAAATAGTGGGCCCGGAACACAGTATTCTGGTTCCATTTTCTTTTTTTTTTAGGGGACCCGGGATGCTGAGCCCCTAAAAATAGTAGGCCTCAGAACTTTGTTGTGGCACAGCAGGGGAGAGCGGGGAGGCATGTCAGCCACCCTGGCTCCCCTGCACATGTGCAGGCTGCCTTAGAGGCAGAAGCCTCAAAGTACAGCCTGCAGGGGGAGGGGTTAGGGGCAATTCTTCCACACCATAGCATGTGGCTGCCAATGAGTGTTGGGGTGGCCTGGTTGCGCTCCCCTTTGGGAGTGGGAAGCTCATGCTGGAGGGGGACCCTGTCCCCATCATGGGGCACCCAAGCTAGGGTTAGGTATTGGGGGCAGGGTGTAGTTTTTGGAGGTGGGTATTGGGGACAGGGGAGTGGATATTGGGGGCTGGGGCTGGGTATTGGGGGCAGGGTGTGGATTTTGAGGGTGGGTATTGGGGCTTCAGTGAATATTGGGGATGGGATTGGATATTGGGAGCAGTGGAGTGGGGGGCAGGCATTTGGGGGGCAGTAGCTGGGGTAGGTGAAGGGGGACCACACCCATGTGAAGGGGGCCTGGAAATTTAGGAGGGTTCCAGAGCCCCCCAAATTATATGTTAACCCCTGAGTGGAGAGGGTAAAAAGGAGGGACTGATCAGCTTCATTATATACCCTTTGTCACTGACTGCCTCAGACAAGTCCCCTTCTACCTCTTCATCTTTCAAGGCTAAATAGTCCTTGCACTCATTTGTTGCATATTAATTGAATCACACATTTATCTTCATTTATCTTCTCTGGAACTTTTCCATATCTTCTGCATCCTTCCTCTCCAGAAGAGTGATGAGCTCTGAACATCAGCACACCTAGCTACTGCAGTCCTGTTCCTCTTCAGACGGAAGGTCAAGTGCATTGCCCAGCCGGTACCTGCCTGTGTCCTTCCTTTGAGTTAGTTAAAAGTAGTCACTAAAGGCACTGTTTTCTAATCGAATGCATGGTCTTTTCTTTTAGTCAGATTGTCAAGTCAGAAAATGGGTTGGTAAAATCTTTGCATAAAGTTGACAAGAAAGCTTTCAAAGTGAATTAGCCCCCTGTTCCTGCTACTAACATCTGGCCAGATCTGAAACTTGATACTGCTTCTGTCAAGCAGGGAGAAAACTCAGAAAGCAGATTTCATTGTGGTATCATCCTTTTATTTTGAAAGCTGTTTGTAGTCTCACACCCTTTAGGGGAGGCAATGTGGCTGATTAGATCAGACCATGGACTGTGACTCTGAAGAGCTGACTTCTAGTCCCAGCTTTATCCTTAGTTTGCTGGTTGGCCTTGGACATGTCATTTTCCTCACTCACCTCAGTTTTCCTATCTGCAAAATGGAGATAATAACACTTATTTGTAAAAAGTGCTGAGCTCTGCTGCTATACAATGCTGGTAAAGAGACAGGTATTGTCATCATCATCACTCTGTCTTCCTCTTCATTCTGAACCAATAGACCAACTGTAGACTAGTGTTTCCCAACCTTTGAAAGCTTTACACTCCCTCCCCGCCAGAAAAATAAAAACCAGTGTGAATGCTAACACATACACACACCCTTCATCCTTGCAATGTGCAAGTAAAGGCAATATGCAAAGTGAGTGCTCATTCAGAGTAAGAGAGTGTAGTGTAGTGTAGATCATCATAACATGAGTCGCCATCTCTTCTCACATGATTTGTGGAGCAGTGAAATAGTTAACAGTATTGACATTTATCATCCTGTCACTGGAATTGGAGGGAGACACTTCATAATTTAGATCTGTTGTTTCAAGTTCTTTGCCAACTCCAGCAAACAATGCTGCATCAAAAAATGCAAAGCGTCTCGTGGCACTTAAAGACAAACAGATTTATTTATCACATGAGCTTTTGTGGGAGAAAATCCCACTTCATCAGATGCTTTGAGGAGGAGGAACTTACAGAAAGTAAGTTGGCAAAATACTGCATCAGTTACACTCCCTCCTTTTTCAAGATTTTCTTCACAAGCGTAACAGTAACATCTTTTTCATGCAGAGTGAGACTTAGAGAGCAACTGAGGATCTTGTCTATGTGCCCCATTCCCTCAGCTGGTCCTTTGTGCTCCCCATGGGGCATGCCCCATGCTTTGGAAAATACTGCCATTGACCAGCAAGCTCAGAGAGCAACCGCTGTTCCAGGCTTTGCAGTTCGTGCTGTGTCTAGTTGCCAATATCATTCATCTTAGATTCTCCATAATTAATCAGAATTTCTCAAAGTAACTTGGGCTCCAGACCACTTTGGAGGATTCCACTGCTCTGTTGTGTCAGAACAAAGTGGCATTTGGATGCAGTGATAATTGTCCCACTACAGACTCCAGTACTGTGGCTCTATCTGTCGTATTGTGGTTCTGAACGTTTCCCTGGTGATTCAGCCCCTTTTTCTCCCTCAAACCCACATCCCAGAATCTTTTTCAACCGTCCCAGTAGCACTTTGAAGAACTGTAACAAGGCTGTCACTTCACTTTATTACCCTTCTTCCTAGTTAGTGGAAGTAGGAAGGTCCCAGTGTATTTTGTGTCACTTCAATTTCAGTGGGTTTAGCTTTTTCCCCAAATGCAGCACATTCATAGTGCCTGACCCTTTGCTTTAACCATTAGACAACATGGCCTTCCACCTGTTGACAGCAGAGGGTACAGAAATGCCTGTAACTGAAATAGGGCATTCACTGCCTCCCCAGTTTTGTCCTACTTACTTGCAGAGGGGAGTTTTATTTTCCCCACCCCTCGCTGCTTAGAGGACTAGGAAATCTCATGGGGTATGTCCACACACAGTCTTTAAATATAAATCATGCAGATTATTTTGATTTAAAAGATTACAGGTCCACACTACGTTTCCTTATATCCAGATAAGGAGCTCCCTTATCTTGCAATAAGGAAAGTCATTTTGATATAATAAAACCTACTATTACATCAAATTGATGGTTAAATCAAAAGTGTTATTTCAAAATAACACAGTGTAGCCTCATTATTTCAATTTATAACTGTTATTTTGATTTAACACTTTTGCCTTTCTCCTTCCGACTTTGCTGTCCTTTTCCTATATGTTGGGTGGGGGCATGGACCTTCTAGGGGGCCATCTTGTCACACCTCCCATGGCACCCCTCTCCTAAATCGAACTAGCAAGTCCTGGCAATGGACATGCTAGTTTGATTTGGTCTTCTGTTAAACCAATTTGATTTAATGATTTTTATAGTGATTCAGTTAGATCAATTTAACTTAAATCAATTTAACCATGTATGTGTGGACATAGCCATGTTGTTCTCCTTCTCACTTTTACTTTGTGAGATAGGACAGGAACTGTTTTCTGAAGTGCATCTCTTGGGCTAGCTGTACCACACTTCCTATACTGCCTGGCATACATATACTGTATCAGACAGGATTCTCCCATGACCCAAACTTGTTTCACTGTGCTAGAGGCCAGGAAAACCAATAGAATGCCTATCAACAGAACCTATGCTAGCAAAGAACAGGGAGCAAGCCAGTGACCCCATAAAAGCCAGCTAGTATTTCCCCTCCATTTCATGACCTATTGCTGGAGACCCACTATCCTTGTACATGAAAATAACCTGGAACTAAGGAATAACCTGGAACTGAGGAATGTTACTATGGGGCACATGTAACTTGGCAGCTATGCTGACACTTGGCTGTCTTTGTTTCACTATTTATATCTGAAATAATATCATAGAGAGAAATTAATTATAAAGCTGTTTCCCTGGCCAGAGATTCTGTTCATATTACAAACCCTTGAAAGCGCAGTTCAAGCAGTTTCTGATCATCAGTAGAAGCGTGAAACTGGAATACAAGCTTCTTAATTAATCTCTCCCTCTTTTCAGTGATGTTTTCCTGATATTTGTGAGGTGGGGGAGAGGCAAGAGAGAGCGTGCAAAAAATTCTCCCTTTTAAACGATAATTGCAGGGGAGCAGCTGGAGATAGATGCTGGCAGGAGATTTTCAGCATCATAGCTGACATTTCTGCTCAGAATGTGCATTAACAATAAAGGGAGCTGGGCAATAAGGAGTCTGTGCCAAACACACATTTTTCACCCTCGAAGGAGCTCAATGTATTTTAGTCTGGTGGTTCTCAGTCATCTGCTTCCAAACCCCCATCAGTGGTATTTTTCTCCCCCACAACATCTTGGAATTATTTGTGCCACTTCTTGTGTCACATCAGCTTCACTGTCCCTGTCCCCTCCTCTGGATTGCTGAGTCAAGGAGCTCTACTCTCCTCTCCATGCCCTTCTGGCTGCTGAGTGGCGAGGAGGCTCCATTTTCCCCTCTCTGCACCCTGCCTCTAGGTACACGGAAGATAGAGATCCCACTCTCTTCCTATCCCTCTCTGAGCTTCTGGGAATGGGGAAGCTACCACCTCTTTCTTTCCCCTCATCCTTGTTAATCCTGGGAGGGAATATTTCCAGCCCTGCTCCTGACCATTGGGCGGGGGGTAATCCATGCAGTTGTTCCTCTCAAAACACCAGCCTTTGACCCAGCTGAGGAATGTGAGCCATGGGCAGTGGGTAATGGCTTTTGATTATTTAGGGATCATTCTGCCCACTGCTAAATTATAGCCGTCTCTGGGGTTGAACAGGTCAGCCATTCTGCACTAGCAAAACAACACAGCAGTTTTTTGAAAGGAAGGTGAAGAATGAGTGATGAAGCAAATTAATGCATTGTCCTTTCAGCTCTAGCAAACAGGAACTTAAAGGGAAGATTGTGCAAAAGAATTACAGTAATGGCAACAAACATTAACCCCTGCATATCCAAAGCATTGCATGGGGTTTCAGTCGCTTCGCACCACATCATGCATGTGGTTATCATGGGAAGGAGACATTCCTACCCCCATAGGCCTGATTAACTAGCTGGAGGGCAGAGAGGGGAATCGGCCCCGGCTCCTATGAAAGCCCAACCCAATCTGATTTTCTGTGATGATCTATAACCCTATGCTCACCTCTTTTTCAAAACTATGATCAATTTTGTACAAACTAGGGCATCATGTGAAAATGCATAATGTGCTGATAATTATTGCCCTGGTAAAATATATATGGTGACATGATTATATGTAGGGTTCTAAGATTTGGCTGCATGATGCTACTAAGACATATTCCAGATATGAGGAAGCAGCCACATACCAGCTCCTCAAAGACAAAAGGAAAGCTAATGCCTCAGCCAGCTGTCAACAAAAGCAAATGGACTATAATTATGTTAAGTCATTCTATGGCAGGAAAAATGGTATGAGCAAGAATTTTTAAGTTTGGCAAAGCAACAGTTAGAGGTTCCTGTTCCCACAGACTTTTGGTCTCTGGAACCCCAGCTGGAAAAAATTCTCAAGGAAGAGCAAAAGGCATAAGAATAGCGAACATTTACTCCAAGATACTCTTCCTTTTCTCTCTGCCCATAGCATTAACAACCTCTGAAGGACAAGAAAAGTAGCTCTGCACAGGGAGAAGGGTCCTGGCTGAAAGGAAACAAGACAGTTAAAGTGGTGAAGGAAAGAGAGCCCTTTACTTTGAATTTGTTTAGTTTGTTAAGTTAAATATTAGATGTGGTTTACCTTTTATTTTCTTGTAATCAATTCTGGCTTTTATGGCCCATTACTTGCAATCCCATAAAATCTTTCTTTCTGTAGTTAACGTGTTTGTTTTATTGTTTTATCTAAACCAGGGTGCTCAGATTGAAGCATTTGGGAAACTTCATCTGAGACAGTAGGATTTGTGGACATAATTTTCTGTTAATAAAATTACTGACTTTAGGTGACCTTGTGTTGTCCAGGAGAGAGGTGGACAGGACAAGGTGCACCTTTCCAGGGGAAAACCTGGGACTGGGAATTTCTTGGTCTTGTTCTGAAGTGTAATTCAAGAGTGGCTCACTATAGCACTCATACATATACCTGGGAGCAGGGATTAAAGTAAGGGGGAACGCCCTGGAATGCCGTTCCAGGGCCCCCTATATTTAGGGAGCCAGCATTCTGGGCCCCCTAAAAATAGGGGAATGCCCCAGAATGCTGCGCTCTGGGCCCCCCCAAAAATAGGGGGACATGCTGGAATGTTGAGTCCTGGGGTCCCCTAAAAAGAGAAGAGTACATCACAACCAGCATTCTGGCATGTCCTCTCTGGGCCGGTGGAAAGGAGGGGCTGCAGGCTGGGGCCATCCCAGCCACTCCTCCATCCCCTCCCTCCCTGGAGCCTGTGGAGGCTCGCCCACTTCCGGCCGGAGCCTGGCTGTGCACACGGCCAGGCCCCAGCCTCCGGCCCCGGCTCCTCCTTGCTGGCTGCCTGGCCGGCCAGCACCACAGCCTCCTGCCCCCCACTGAGCTCTTTGGCCAGGTAAGGGGGCTTGAGGGGGCTGGGGTGGTTGGTCAGCTGGCGGGGAAAGCATGTGGGCAAGGACAGTGTATGGAGAGAGGGGAGAAGGGGTCGGGATAGTGGGCTAGGAGGGCTTGGGGGGCTGAAGGGAGTGGGGAGTTAGGAGGGCTGAAATGGAGGCAGTGAGCTTAGGGAGTGGGGATTGGTGGTAAGAAGGGAAAGAGGTCTGATGGGGGTAGGTGTTTGGGGGGCAGGAGCTGGGGTGGGGGGCTGGCATGTGGGGGGCAGGAGCTGGGGTGGGGGGGCTGGCATGTGTGGGGCCTGGACGTGTGGGACGGGGGCCCACCCAATTAAGAGGGTTCCAGGGCCCACCAAATTATACTTTAACCCCTGGCTGGGACTAATTTACCTGCTGGAGCCTGCATGTGAGTAGACCTGGGGTGGTTTCTCTCACAGCGAAGCCGTGTGAAAGACACGCCAGGTGGGAGAATAGAGAGAAATAGCTGTTCAACAGTCCAGACTGTACCCTGAGTAAGATCACACTCCCTACCACCTGCCTGCCTCTCCATTGGAACTCAGTCCTGCCCAAATGGAAATGGGAGATTGGTTTCAGGCCATCTGGCTGTGGGGCAATTGGCTGACATTGAGTGAGGCAATGAAAAGAGTCACACAGCCGAGGTGAGAGTGGCCTGCCGGTGGCTGCTACTAGATCTATTGCTGCCTGAGACTAGGGCTGAAGGACCAAGGTAGAAGCAAGCTCGGAGCATGGCTGCAGCTAGGCTTAGGTCAAAGGGAAAAGCCTGACTGCCATGATGATGGACATGAAGCAAGACAACAGAGGCAAGAATTTACCCACTGAGCTTGCACTGTGCCAAGCATCAGGGACTAGCACCAGGGGACTCAGAGCCTGGGTCTGTTTGGTCTCTCAACAGAGTCAGAGAATATTAGTCTGTATATTTAGCTGTTGGGGCTTAGTAGAGTGGATTATAGCTGTGGAGTGGGGTTTTATGCTGCCTTCTAGAGGTCCCTGACCGGTCCCCTGTACAAATCAGGGTGTGTTTCTGCCCAGATGAAACTCTTTGTTTGCAGCTAAGTGCAGTGTTCATTTGTAGGTTAATTCCTGCCTCCTGAAAGGATGCTAAGTGGTTTAGGCCTAGAAGGGTGGTAAGCAAAGTTCTCTCATGCATGTGGCTTGGTGGTTGGGATCAACATAATGACTCTGGGGTGATCCTGATCACATGTCACTCAGACTGAAATCAGCAAGAGCAACATAGCTTAGCACCAGACATTGAGGGAATGCACTTGCTTTGTCATGGCAGGCAGTCTTTCTTTGACATACTTTTTGCCAGTCCTAATGTGTCGTAACTGGCAAATGCAGTCTAGGACACAATCCAGCCAAGCAGTCTTTTGAAATTTGCATTAGGAATTTGAGAACAAATATGCCAGAGTCAGATCTATCTCCTACCGAAATCAAGAAGGGAGGTCATGGATTTTGAGAGCAAACACACGTCTTAGTTGAGAGGTGGCTCTAGCTGCTGGTTATACATGAACCATGTGTTTCTGAACTGCAGTTCTTCTCCTGCCACATCCAAATCATCAGTTAAGGTCTGATGCTTTGTGGAAGAGACAGACAGAGAGCTCCAAGAAGCTGCAGGAAAGGATGCCACCAGCTTGTGAAGCAACAAGATGGTGCCTGATGCCAATGGAGCAACACAAGTCTGACATAGGCAGGAAGAAGCCCAGGAGAGCCAGACTTGGTTCTGGCTGAGCTGCCAGGAATGAGGCCGCATATTTGTTTCCCTGTTGACCCAGTAGTGGGACCACCCACCGCTAACAAGGCCTTGGGCTAGAACCCAGTATAGTAAAGTGGATCTGGATCCCTTCTACACCCTGCTACCACCTCCACACCAGGGGTTGGCTGCACACTCCTCCTCGGTGAGAAGGACTGTGCCTGTTGATTTTTGTCTGCTCCAGTCAGGAGTCTCAGGGCTAACGATGGCTTCTTGTTCTGTCCCACTCAGAGAGCCTGAACCCCACTCTGATAATTGATGTCTACCCCAGCCAGGAGGCTTTGGGCTATAGACTGCTTGTTGGGCTGACGCAGCCAGAGGGGCCCAAGCCCAACTGCTGATGTCTGCAGTAGTGCAACAGAGTGGCCTCCCTCCTGACTTGAGAGAGAGGGACCACTGCATGGGAAAACACAAGTCCTAGATGAGAGAGCATGGCCTTTTTTTCCCAGCTGTTGATGGTCCTGCTTATGCAGGTCCATCACAGCATCATGTGATGTCTACAGAATAAGAATGGCTCCAAGGGTGTGGCAGAGCTGCAGGCTGGTCCTGCAAGGTGGTGTAATTACTGCAAAAAGAAATTATTAGTGAGAGAGAGAATGCATCTGTTGCACTTCCAGGGATCGGCATCACTGTAAACTCTTGGAGGCAGAGACTGTCTCTTGCTTGTGTGTGGACAGCATCTAGCAGCACGGGGCTCTAATCTCCATTGGAACCTCCTGGTGCTTCTGTAATAACATGCATTCATATGCAATCAGCCAGCAGGAATCCAGTTCTGTGGGGCTTCCTCCATGAGGAATTATGCACATAACTATACAGCCTGCAGAACAGGCACAGAAACTGGAACTATCAAGGAAGCTACAATGCTCCTTCTCCTGAATGCCGGATATTGTCAGCAGTTTAGTTTAATGGGAAAGAAACAGGCATGCGAGCTGCTGTCAAGGGTGGAAGTTTGTTGTGATAGAGTATGGATGCTTGCAGGATAAGTGGTGGTATCTACATGCTAGCTGTTTCCTTAACAGCCTAATTTAGCCTCGCAGCTTCTAGGCTTCTGCAGCAAGGTTCCTCCTGGCTACCAAGGATGTATGTGCTTTTATGTTTCAGATCTGTAGTTAAGTGTAAGGCCTCTTCCCTCAAAAGCCTCTGATCATCTCAATCCCTTTCACACCTAAGGGTTGAGAAGCACATCCTGATCACAGTGGGTTTTCCATGCTGAGGTAGGACTCGTGCATTAACTGAGAAGGAACCATGGGGTTCAATCTAGAGAGTGGGTCAGGCCTACCTTCTCCCAACAGCCACAGCCATGCTGTGGATCTTTGATTGCAGTGTAGACGTACTCATTAAGTAGTCCAGAAACTCATTCTGGTGACACTGAAACCACAAGTGCAGCTCTGTTAACACTAAGCTGATACACTAGACTGACTAAGTTCCAGAAGGGTAGCCATGTTAGTCTGTATACAGCAAAAATAATAAGAGTCCTGTGGCACCTTAAAGATTAACAAATTTCTTCGGGAATAAGCTTTTGTGGGCTTCAACCCACTTAATCAGATTCTTACATCTGGTGAAGAGGGCTGGATGGAGCCCATGACACCTTATGCCCAAAGAAATGTATTAGTCTCTAAGGTGCCACAGGACTCCCATTGTTTAGACTGGCTAAGACTCAGTGGCAACAACTGGGCCTGCTTCATCTGGTGTCACTGACACCACTGACAGTAGGAAATTTTACCATTGTTGTCAAAAGCCCTGTGGATTCATAATGGGCTGCATAAAGTGTCACACTTGTAAGGCACAGGTTTAAATCCAGCCCAGAGCTTCCATGACCAACAGTTATTCTCCTTCAGCAGCTGCTGGCAAATTTTGTGAAATGATGATAGATTCCCTGGCCCAAATGCCACATTCAGGTGACCACACAGGCTTTCAGCTGCTGGTAATATCAATAACAAGATGAGAAATGCCAAGTGTGCCAGTCACAGCCTCTTATAACATACAGTTGCCCAAGTCAAAAAGCAAAGGTGCAGAACAGGCCTGAAACAGAACATCATGCAAGAAATCCACAGCTTAGAGCTTTTAATATACACATTCTGCAAAGAAGCCTCTGTAGCTGATGCACTGGAACTGTCTCATCCCTCTTCCTTCCCCCTAATAATGACCCAGCCCAGCTGCTGTTTCCTTCTTAAGAACCTTCAGCAGTCAGTGCTTTGACTCTTCTTTTGCCAAACCATAAAGGAGGAGGGTAAATCAACCAGATTAACTTGCATAGCTGCCAGTGATCTCAGTGGACTCTTCCAGAAGCCACTGGTTGCAGGGGGGCCCTGACTATATCCTCTTTCTGTCAAAGAGGTGGAGGGTATCCTTGGGGACACTGCAACCGCTCCCAACAGGAGTGACCTTCTGGGAACCAGGTGAGCATGTTGTAGGGCTCATTTGTGCCAGCAGAACAGTGCAAAGCCTCCCTAATTCAGGGCAGAATCAGGCCTCAAGGCATTTAAAATTGGGGGCCCAACATAAAGACATTTTTTTGACTAACTCCTGTGTGGCCTGCAATGTTAGATGGGAAAGTACACACAGACTTTTCCCAACTAACATTAAAGTCAAATAAGACGACAAAAGTATTTCTGAGATAGGTTGTTTGTAATTAGGAATTGGCTAGGTTGGTGTAAATAGAAACTGGAGCCAAAATAAATGTAAATTTCATGCTCTTTTAAAACAAAAACAAACAAACAAACAAGGAGTAGTGTGGCACTCATGCGAAAAATAAATGTTAGTTTTTAAGTGCCACATGACCCCTTGTTTTTGTTTTGCTGGACTAGACTAACATGGCTGCCCCTTTGGAAATTGGCAAGATGCAATGCTCTTTTTAGTCTGTGAGGATTCATGAAGGAGCCTACTGATATTTTGTTGGCCATGGTGGTGAAATACCACAGGCTTGTCACCCTGGGAGATGTCAACAAAATCTCTTTCCTAACATGCCTTTCTCAAGGGCCAACTCCAGTGCAACCCACATAGCTGACCACACCTTATACCTGGTTTTTGCATTAGATGTCAAAACCAAGGGCATCATAATCCAACCACTATCTTAGATAGTGCTTCACCACTATAAGGTAATGCTCAGATCACTGCCTACGCTGAGACAAGAAAGACCCTTGATCTTGATTTGGCAGTGAAGACTTGTGGAACATGTAACAAGTGGTAACCCTAAGCCAGTTTCTCCCAGCAGACCCTTTAAATTACTACTACTTCCACTATCTGGTTCCAAACAGACTGAAAACAGAGTTCCTCTATTAAAGAAAAACTCTACAATCAGATATCCGTTTCTTCTTCTCATCCACAGACAGGTCTAAGTGGATAAGAGCTGTTTCCAAACTTCATGATGTTTCTCTGAATGGCATCAGCTGAGGTTTGTCTATAGCTGGCCACAGTCCATTGGGTTTTCACCTGTAGAGCCAGGATAGTAAATATTATAGGCCGCCAAATTCCTTACTTGGTGGAAATCCGCAATTGGGTTTTTCTTAGATGCTACCCTTGCCTCCTGCCCTAGCCCATTCTATCACCTCTCCTCTGATCACCACTTCTCTAAGCACCTGGTCAGCTTATCAACTGATGTTTGCTGGCATGGCCCCACCTAAGCCAAATATTGATTTACGTTATCTGAGGATGTGATCCTGTGATGGGAAGGGCAGAGGAGGTCTGGAGAAAGGGGATAGAAAGGCTAAGGGTAGCCTCTAAACAACAAAACTTACCCCATAGTGCCCATTTATAGATGTGTTCAAGTAAGTGGTTAAAAAAATCTCAGATGTCTGTGAAATTTTATCCTCATTTTTATGGAAATTTTTAAAATCAAATTGGACATTTTAAAATTTAATTAATTTTGACTAATTTTTGCTCATCAGTTAACCTAGAACTCTGATTTGGGTATTCTTGAGCAGAGGGAAAACATAATCCCTCAGAGAGGATCTTCACTTGATCTTTGGGGACCAGAGAGATCATTGTAGCATTCTTTGAGAATGGGGATCCCATGGAGGTGATCTTCATATGAATTTCTAACTTACTAAATTACTAGCTAGCTACATTCAAATGATCTTTATAGGGACAATTGCATGAAGCTATCCCTCGACGGGTGGGGAGCAAAGGCAGAGACTGGAGCTACAAAATATGGCTGGATGCTTTGCCAGTAAAGCCATATGATAAAAAACCCAGGCTTGCACAAGTAAAGGAAGGAATAAATGAAAGATAATAGGATTGCGCAAGTGTAATTACAGGCACCACTGTTCTGTTATATGTTGAAGCCAGAACTCAGTTTGACGTTCAGATCCCAGGGTGAGTTGGCCGGACTAGCGGTTAAGAACTTGTTGTTACTTGCAAACAAAGCACGTTTTATACAGCATCAGTGAGATGCAATAAACATGGAACCCCACAATGTTTTTCTTGGAGTTGCTTGCTAGAGCAGAACAGCACTTTAAGGGAAACATCCTATAGCTGTAACACTTGTTAATGCAGCTATTTGAATGCAGTGTGCCATGTTCTCACAACCAGGAATATAGTTGACTTTGCAGCGTGTGTAGTGTTTGAATGTGTTGTATATTGCTGATTGACTCTTTTGATTTCTGGCTCTCTGATGGGTGGGTGGTAATGAAAAGTAAAATCTAGTTTACTATATGAGCAATGTCCAGAATCTTGTCTTGAGTTATAGTTATATGTTGCTGATTACTGGGAAAATCAGTCTTCTGAAAAAACCTTCCAGAGTTTAAGACTTTGTCTAATGTGGTTTCCAGGTGATTTCTACCCCTTTACTCCTTGCTAAATCCAAACAGAACTAGAACAACAGGGATTTGCTGGGTTTGGTGCTGGATTTAGGCACAAATCAAGTAAGCCATGGCTTAGGGCCTCACTTTATGAGGGGCCCTAAGGCTATGTCTACATCTGCTTTTTTAGTTCAGACATGCTAGTTCAAACTAAAAAAACCCGAGGTTAGTCCAAACTAGCCTCGGGCTAGTTCGGACTAACCACGGCTTTTTAGTTCAAAGTAGCTGCGCATCCTAGTTCAAACTAACTTTTTAGTTCAAACTGGTAAGCACAGCTAGTTCAAACTAATGGCTTAGTTTGTACTTTTTTTGTTCGAACTAACCATTAGTCAGTGTCTACATCACGGAGTTCAGGCTTCTTCATCGCTAGCCCCCTCCCCAGTGCTGAACAGAGGCTGCCTCACCCCTAGACCCTGAAATGTATTTATATGTACATAAAATGCCTTCCTATGTGATGGTAAAACATTGTGTGTCCTTACTGGTGCTTTGGGCTACCAGAATCTGGTCTAGATCCTGAGCTGGCATAAATCAGTGTGCTATGCAGTTTTTCCCCAGCTGAGGAGCTGGCCCTATGAATCGAATGGCTTTTGTTTTCTGAATAATCTATTCATGAAACACTCTGACGTGCAAATAGAAGAATCCACAAAGCACCATATCTGTTTATTGCTAAGCTCTGAAATATCAAATGAAAGTCTCTTAAAACCAAGACATTTTTTCTCCTTCATATTTTACTTTTAACATGTTCTGATCTTTGTTTTAATAACAAACGATGTGCCTGAAGTAACTTAGGCTGGGATTTTGAAAAGACCTAGGAGAGTTAGGTGCTCAGCTTCCACTGAATTTTGGCAAGTACCTAACTCCCAATACTGTCTATGCAAATCTTGCATTTAATATTCTTGTCATGTCAGTGGGTGAGCCTTTAGAATCTGTTCCCAAAACATAGATGATGGTGAAGAGGATTGCAAAAGCAAAGCTGTGAATGTTGGCCTTAGGGCATGAGAACAAGTTTCTGAAAGTGTTTCAGAACATCTAGAGTAGGGGTCTCAAACTCAAATCACCACGAGGGCTGCATGAGGACTAGTACAGGGCCATATGAGGACTGGTACATTAGCCTGAGGGCCACACCACTGAAACCTTTTCATACAACAATATTGCAAATATCAGTAACAATAGTGTTGTTGTGGGCTGCAGGAAATAGCTTTAGGGGCTGCATGTTTGAGACCCCTGATCCAGAGTCATGTATGATGAGGATTTTTTTTAAAAAAAGACAGCTTCCTGATAGGAGGTTGTTGGACAGGAAGCCTTCAGCTGTGTAGGGAAAAGGAAAATGTGATGTTGGGTTGGTGACTTTAGTTTCATTTCTGTTATGAATGAAACACTAGGATGGCGACTTTAGTTTCGTGTCTGTTATGAATGAAAAACCTATGTATCCTATGCAGAAAATGTCACCTGTTAATAATCCTTGCTTAAGAAGGACGTATACTGAGCCAGCAGAATTATGCTCGTGGCACAAAATGTACAAGGAATTTCTTATGCACTGAAACGTTGGAAGCTTTCCGTGTTCATGAAGTAACATTAGCTAGAGGCAGGCAAAGAGCAGGCAGCAATTGTGACAGCTTCAGGCCTATTTTAGTCCTGATATGCAGGACCCCTACCATTGCTGTTATATAATTCTCTGGTTCTGCTCATGCAGTTCAGTTCTGAGCTGCAGCATCCCCCATTCTGTTCACAGCTGGTGCTCCGGCACAACTCTGCCAATCCTGAAGTTTTCACTCCCTGCTATTCTAATTCAGGGCCTCATTTGAGAAGAGATTGTCTTTGAGGTATCCCACTGTGCTACTTAACATCTTCTCCCTGTGCCAAAAACAAGTTGTGGTGCAGCATGAAAATGTTCTGCCTTACTCCAAGACCCAACTCTTCATTATAATGGTAGGCCTTTTAGTTACAAACCAACTCTTGAGGCACCAGTTCAGCAGTTCATCTCTATTCAGCAATGCATTTAAGCACACACTTACCTTCAGAAACATGGTTAAATACCACTGATTTCTTTAAAGTGGAGCTTTTTCTGAGCTAGGGCCTGATGTCCTAACAAAAGGGATAACATTGAGGACCAGAGACTTAAAATATATGCAGAGAACATTATACACATCTCATCCCCTCAATTATCTGCCCAGGATTGTTATCTGCTTAACTTCCTTCTGTGCAAAACCAAATTTAGATTCCCTCACTAGCATGCTCGACAGTGAAAACAGCACCTAATTTCAACCTCTGAGTACATCAAGCCAATGTGTGCTCTCCGAAATTCCTGTGCAACCCACTGAAATCAACAGGACTCCAATGATGTAACTCTGAGCAAAATGTGGCCCAGCCAGTTACACTGATTGTATGTGCCATGTGCCTTTATTGGCTCTCCATCAATTAGGACTTCTATGCGAGTTGGCAACTTGTGCTCAGATTTACTAAAAATGTATTTAACTCAGCTTGTGTGTTAGCTGGCCATTCAAATTACTTTCAGAACTGTATTTATGCACATTACCAATTTTATTTTCAGTGCAGAAAAAGGGTTTTTTTTCCCAGCCATTTGAGCTACTGTCTGCTTTTACAGAATAAATTGCTATAAATTAAGTTAGCAGCAGTATAAACAGAGGTAATAGATCCCTGTCTTTGTACTGGCAGCTGACAACATTATGTAAATGTCAAATGCCTATTTCTGAGTTTATTCTGATGCTGATGAGTTTGCACTGATGTTCATCTTACATTTCTTCCCTCCCCCCCCACATACCATTTTATTGCCTCAAGTGCAGCGAATTTTCCTCACAAGATTCATCTTGGTGAGCTTTGATTTAGTCACATAAGTCCTAAAGGCTCTTTTAAAAAAGAGTTATAGGACGACACCTCAGGAGTTGGCATATTGGGCAGCTCTTTCCTCTGTTTTAATAACTTTATTTGGAAAAACAAAATTGCTCCTATGGAATACTTTTACCCAGTAAAAGTACAATACACTTTCTTCATGAAATACAGTAGTAATAAAACTAAATTTCCACTGTTCTAACTTCACTGCAAATTCTCATCCCTGTTGGCAGACTGTCTGGCTAAGAATAGCAAAGAAATGGGAAAGGAAGGCAGGAGGACACCACGGGAAAGTGCATGCCTACTGTCTTTATACAGAAGGTCTGCTTCTTGTGTATGCTTGGGCAAGCTTTTTGCCACCCTAGTAATGTAAAGGGGCCTAAAAGTGAGGGTGAATCACAACCACTTGAAGGCCACTTTACACTACCAAAATGTTGTAAGGATATCTCTGTGTAAATCCAAATCATGTAGAGCTTCCTAGCTAAATTGCTGATTTTAACCCAGGGAAGCCAATCAATGATTGTCTTTCCATTGACCTCACAAAATTCCAACAACACTTTTTTTGTTATTGTTGTTCAGAAACTGGCAATTCACCAAAACTGAAATGTTTCAAGGAGGCAGTTCAGTTTCAACAACCCCACCTCCAGAGTGCCAGCATCTATGCACCCTGGTCTTTCAGGATTTGCAGCGCTGGGTCAGTCTGACATCTGGGCTGCCTTGGGGCTGATGCTCCATCCCTTTTCATGGAGAATTAAAAAATGTGGAGGGATTGTGTCAAATTAAAGTAAAACCCAGGTCCAACATATCTCCTTTAAATCTTCCATGAAGCAGAATTACCTCTTCTCACCCAACTTGACTTTTTAACCACATTTCTACATCAGTAAGTACAATGGGTGGATTAGGGCCTTTAAGCACTATTGTAACATAACCAAATGGGTCTGCTGTAGCTTCCAACTAATAGAGTAAATCCTCGGGCTCAAGCAGAAGCATCTAGTGCTTTCACTGCTAAAGGTCCTAGGGTCAATCATTGCTGCTGGCCCAAGCCAGATTGGTTGCATTATTGTCTGCGGGACTGTCGGACTGTAACAAAGTAGAAAAACTAGCTGTAACCCATCAAAAATGATAGGGGAAAATCAAAAGGGAATTTATGAAATATTTATTTTAATCAATTAATAGCTCTTTAATTACAACATTTTTTGCAAAAGTTGTATGGTCAGCTAAAACTTTTCCTTGGTAGCTCATATCCTTCACGTAAACATTCAGATTTTCATGGCTTCTTCCCTGAGTGAGCAGCACCTACAATTGTCTGAGGAGTCAGTGTGAAATATCGGAAACAGCTGAAAGCATAGCTGAGAGCTTTATAATTTTGACAAGTTCCAAAGGGACAGCCGTGTCACCAGTGAACCATACCTGGGTTTCACTGGCTGTTACAGTCAATTTTTTAAATCCGCAGCCATTTTGCCTTTATGAATTACAATGAGATATGCAGCTACAACATGGGTCAGCAACCCGTGGCACACGTGGTGACAGAGGCACATGAAACTTTGGAGCAGCATGCAGCACCCTCTGCCGGAAATGCCACCCCTGCCCCTGAAGAGCAAGCAGCAGTGCCCCAGGCACCGCATGGTTCTCAGGCATCCATGGAAAAGAAGCTGCTCAGACCCGCAACGGCTTCTTTCCATGGTAAGCCTGGGGACCCCTGCCCCAGGTATGCTGTAGAGAGGACCCGCTCTGGATGGCTTCTTTTCAGGTGTGCTTGGGGACTCATCCCTGGGCAAACTGCATAGAAAAGTTGCTCAGGGCAGCTTCTTTCCGCAGCATGCCTGGAAACAGCCCCCCACAAACACTTCAGCCATGGAAGCCACCGAATTTTCAGGCAGCAGCCACTTTTTCCAGCAGAGGGGACTACTGGCACTGACTGAGGTTCAGGGAGGAGGGGCTGGCACAGGCGTCAGTAAAGGTTGCGGGCCCCTGAGCTACAATAAGGTATATATCTGTGCCATGCCCAGACTCCTAGACCATTGTGATGGCAGAGATGACTCAACCAATTGCTCCCAAGGAGTTGTCACCTCTGCCATCACAATGGCCCATCACATGCACACACAGGAAATTAGGAGAGTTGATTCAATCACTGGAGTGCTTGTTTATCAGCATTTGGGTGCCATAAATATGGATGGGAAGAAAAGCAGGGATGTTTGTCCAGTATTCTAGCCATTTTGGGGGGCTCCAAATGGAATATATGAAAAGTAAAAGTTGCACCTTCTCAGTAGGGGTGGCTTGTGTGCAATGCAGAATTTCAAACTGTAGCAGAAAGTTGGGTTACCAGATGTCAGGCAAAAGGAGGACATGTCTTCCTTTTTACCTTCATGTCCTCCATCCAGCAGGCTTTTTAAAAATACATGATTTTGTCTGCCCTTTTATTTACTGAGCTCAAAGTATGCTGGAATGCCTGAAACACCCTCCTTTTAGGGGGAAGCATTGCAGGGCCCCCTAAAAACAGAAGAATATTACATTAATACTACATTTTCTCCATGTGTCTTCCAATGTCCTCCTTTTCATACTTCCCTGTCCTCCTTTCCATCCTTTGGTATCTGGTAACCCTAGGCAGAAACAGACTCCTAAGATCATTTAACTGTGATGCAGTGTTAGAGGAGAAAGACTATTCTGCCATCTGGTGATCTGAATGCCAACTACAAGGTAAGAAACAAAGAAAATGTAAATGTGGGTAGATAGCACCAGCTGCTGGCAATGTGCAAGAGCACATAGCAATCATAGTGAATTTTGATAATAGTTGAAATATAATGGTTAGATCCAGACTACCCCCATTCTGCAGGTGGCCTTACCAGTATATTAACTCTTCACTGATAATGGAAACAAAGTCCAATGTGCACAACAAGATAGTTATTGCAATTTCAGTGGAAGTGTTCTGTGAAATTAATACCTCTGTAACAAGAGGATTCCACTGTCATGGAAGGGGTGGATTTCCAGTCATTGTGGTGCATTGTCCAGATCATTAACTCATTTAGAAAATATGTCATAGCAGTTAGGCTATACATCTATAATGAGTTCTATATTGGAATGTCCTTGGGCCAAGCAATGGTGGTCTTATTTTAGTAGGTCTTGTTCATTCATTTACAGTGCATAGGAACTCAGAAACTGACATACTAGATAAAACTAGTGGTCCATCTAGGCCAGTATTTTGTCACTGACAGTTGCCAGTACCAGTTACTTCTGAAGAAAGCAATAAATAAATAAATTATCGTGTAGACAGTTATCAGATAGCCTGCCACAGGCAACATTTCTTTCTAAGCCTGAAGAATTAAGAGTTTGGCTTATGCCCTGAAATGTGAAGGTATCTATCACTTGTGTTTTTGCTTTTAAATTACAGTTATTCTGGATATTCACATTATCTATAAAAATGGTCAATCCCTTTTGATATCTTGCTCAGATTGTGAATGGTAGTGAGTTGCACTGGCTATTTGTGCTTTGTATGAAAATATTTCTCTTATTAGTTTTAATATGCTGCCTTTCCTTTGTGGAAATGTTCCTTTGTTCTTATTTTATGCAAAACTGTGACTAGCAATGCCTGACCTACCTCTTCAATGCCATTCATTATTTTATAAATCTCTACTGTACCCCATTACATTGTGCCTCCACTCTAGAGTAAACAATCCAAATCTTATCAGTCTCTCCTAGAAGAGAAGTCTTTCTATGCTTATAATCATTTTAGTTGCTTGTTTCTGTACACTTGTGTGCATCCCTCACCACAATCCACACACACACACACGCACATGCACACATTATCTGCTATATCTTTTTGAGATTAGGTGATCCCAACTGAATGCAAATTACATTTGTTAGTCTTTAAAAGTGCCGCAGGACTCCTTGTTTGTTTTGCCATACTGAATGCAGTGTCTGAAAGGAGGGCATACCATTAATATATCTAATGGCATTTAAACTGTGTTTACACATTATCCTTTATCCCATTTCTTATGCATCTTAACATTTTGTTTACTTCCTTGAACTGCTGATGCTACCTATTTTTAAGGCTATTGCTGGGTTGTTGTGTGTATCTCATAAACATCCATAATAAAAGAAAATCCGTTTTCCTCTCCTTTTGCTTTTTGCCCCCACTTTGGATCTACTGATGTCCTCATTCTGCCTCCCATCACAGCTCATATTTTACTCCTATTATTCCAGGATAAATGTATCTCGGTAGTCCCAAATCTGATATAATCTGCTGAAAAAATCTAACAGTTTTGGCCCATCCCTACTAATTTACCTGAAATGCTTTATGCTGGTATTTGAGCTTTGCTAGTTTGCAAATTTTGCAGTAACGATCATCTTTTCTTCAGGTTCCTTCAACTGGAAACTAATATGGGACCAAAAAAAGAAAAAAGATCTGAAGAAAACAGCAACAACTGAAATAGACTCAGTGGGGGGGATTTTCTGATTTGTTTTTTTATTTGGTCAATTTATTTCAACAGAAAAAGCGAGCAGCTCAGCTGAATAAAAAGAGACTCCCTGACAGTATGAGATCTCATAGAATCTGGAATAGTCTCCCAAGAAAGCAGCAGAAGTTCTCCTCTGCCTCCACACAACACACCACTTGAAACATTTAAACTTACACTGGAGTAAGTGTTAGAAAATTTGCCCCTTTGGCCAAAACAGTTAGTTTATATTCAGAGTCTTGCAGGTTGTCTCCGTTAACAGAAGAAACAAATAATGAGTCATGCATATATTTTGATACAATCTTGTTGATTTACAAACTGCTAACAAAGACTTGCTTCCCTGATCATAATAGAAACAAACATGTTTTCTTGTTCAGAAATTCCCAATCTGCCACTCCGGTGAGTTCTCTGCCCAAGCAGCCCTGCCCTCTGCTGGTAGTCAGGACCACACTCACTTCAGCTTCTCCTGGCTTTTCTCCTCTTACACACACAAGCTGCAAAACCAATATCCCAGACTCTGTGTTTGTACTCAGGGAAACCCCTCATCCCATATAGGTTAATTCTGATTTACCTTTGGTAGTCCCTCTGTTGTCTGTAAGTGTCTCTCCTACAAACAGGGGCTTTTTTTTTTCTGCCTTCCATTGAATCTGGAAGAGTGTTTGGCACACCCACTGACTCTAAGGCCTTGTCCACACTACAAAATTAAGCCAAGTTGACATACAGCCACCACAGTAATCAAAGCAATGGTTCACATCTACACTATGCTCCTTCTGTTGGCAGTGTGTGTCCTCGCCAGAAGTGCTTCCATTGGCTGAGAAGTGAGACATTGTGGGGCACTGACAAATGGAGTCCTGCAGTGTCACACCTGGAGCTCCCCTTTTGCAGGCTGTCACCCAAGCACGGGGCTCACAGGTCTATCATTAGTTTTTGGATCAGTCTTTAGCATCTTTCAACTTAACAATACTCAAGGAACAATCCCAGTATGTCAGGGGAACTGGCTAATGATGTAACAGGATTTTGCAATCTCTAATCTCTATGGACTAGATTTTGCCACTCTTCCCCACACTGAAAGTCCTGTGGCATCTTAAAGACTAACAATTTTTTTCAGGCATAAGCTTTTGTGGGCTGCAGCCCACTTCATCAGATGCAGCTCACTTCATCAGATGTTTTTGCTATATACATACTAACAACAGCTACACTTCTGGAACTTAGTTCCTCACACTGAAATCAATAGGTCTACTCATGGAGTAAGGGCCTACTCACTCACTCAAGAGTAAGAAAGGTGGTGGAATCTAGCCCCTAAGATCTGGGTCTTGCGGTCTTCAGGCACCTAAAAAGTTAGGTGACAGCTGAGCAGATATTTTGAGGTTCTAAATTCTGGGCAGGTACCTAAAGTATCAGTTAGGACCCTAAATCTTTTTGTGGATCCAGTCCTAAGTGTCTTCAACTTTCTATCCCAGCAATTCCTACTCTTGTGCTGTTTCTCCTCATCATCTGCATTGCCCAAATGGGTATCCTAATGGGATCCCAGGATTTTCCAAATGAGGGAAATGCTATATTGTTTGAATCCAGGCAGTAAATGCTGGTGGCCTGTGTTAATTAGCTCCACGTATCAGTTCTGAAATGAGGGAGTGAATCAAATAAGTTTTTTTTCAGAATACTTTATAGGAGGGAGAGAAACATGGATGGATTTCACCAGGAGAGGTTTGAAAGGTGTTAATGCTTCAGTGGCTTTATATACAAATACCATGCTTTAGTGCCTGGAATACTAATAAATAAAGTGATTTGTCTCAAAAGAGCTGCTCATTTCTATGACTGACTGAATAGAAAAATACATTTCCACCATGCAATCACAGACACAATCTAATACCTCTAAACCATCGGCTGCTGAAATCATTAAACTGCAGGGGACCCAGTATCATGTCTCATTCCAGGGACCTAGTATCATGTCTCATTCCAGGGAACAAAATAAGATCAAACTCACCTCCGGTATCTGTTTCACTAGCTGTCCTAATGGCTTCCTTTCCACCTTCAAATCCTATTCTAAATAATCATTCTGATTTTAAAAACATATTATGGACATGTTCCTTCAATTATCTCCTGACCCTTTCACATGTCACACCTGCCTCCTCCCTATTCCTGCACATTCCATCAGCATTCAGCCTCTCTGATTTTATGCCCATGAGTTTACAGCAAACACTTGTGAAATGAGTGATGTTTCTGCACAGCATGCAGTTGCAGCAGGGTAAAGTGCTTACTTAGATTATAAGCTCATTTGGGACAGGGGCCAAATTTTTGTTCTGTTTGTACAGTGCCTCGCAGAATGGGGCCCTACTCCATGACTGAGGTCCTTAAAAGCTACCGCAATAGAAATAACAAAATGTGGCAAAGATAAGACTTGCCAGAAGTCATTGTACTCTGACCGAATGGTTCCCAGTCTGTGGTCCGTGGACCACTGGTGGTCCATGAAGGTACTGCAGGTGATCTATGGGGGGGGACGGACAGAAGGTAATTACTTCAGGTTAATGTACTGCAGTTAAATCTTCTATGACAAGTGCAATATGTTTGTGAGCGAGCGTAATAAATTATTAGAAATAGCTTTGTTTTTAATACCACTTGATATATGTTTGACTCCCATGAGCCATAGGCTATGTTAAAAATGTTTAAAGTGGCTTGCTTACATGGTGGTCTGCAAAAGCTTTTGATTATGATGTAATGGTCCACATAAAGGAAAAGGTTGGGGATCACTGCTCTAACTAATCAAACATGTTGAAGTTTTGGGTGTGCTATAGAGCAGGTGCTACAGTGACCTGACTTATTATACACTCTAGATGCAGTCTCTGGTTCCATCCTGGGACACTTCTTGCTGCAGCAGAAACTAAGAAGCCCCAGGCAGGCAGTCACAGGGTTCAGTTACATAAAATAATAGAAGGGTTTCTGTACCTCTTTTCTGAACATGATTCCTGTTCATAATAAAGTTATGACTTGAAACTGTCTGGTTGTCAGTAAGATACCACATGGTGTGAGGAGTGGAAAGCAGGATGTGCTGGAAAATCCAGTGAGAGCACACACATTGCAATTGATGCTACAAAGCCTATGCAAAGGTGAAGTAACTCCCCCACCAGCCCTGAGAAGCAGAGGAAATGCTGAATAGGCCTGGGAAAGGTTCAGATAGCAATTTGAGCTTTATATGAAAACTACGGGGACAAATAAACTGGAGGATGAGCAAAAGATTGCTCTATTCTTAATAGTGCCATGCCAGACACAGAAGCCCAACGGTATACAATGCATTGCATATAGATGGATAGTGGAAAGGGAGAGGAAAGCTTTGCAGAAACACCAAAAATCTTTGAGAATCATTGTGTACTGAGAAAAAAAAATACCTAGTATTGGTATGGGTTCAGGATGAGAACACAAAGTGGAGGCAAAATAACAGAGGAATTTGTCTCAGACTTAAAACTAAAAAGTCAGTTCTCTAAATGTGGACTATTAATAATCAGAGTGTCCTGGGCTATAACAATAAAAGAAAAAAAAAGCCAGTGAGTAGTTAGTAAGTGGGATGAAGCTGAAACTAGAAAGGGTATTATGTGTATGTCAAGCAGCAGAACAAAGAGGACATGAGTAAAAAGCCTACAGATAGGCATGTAGCTCATGACTGTGAGTTCTATCACTAATGCAGGAAATGGAAAGTTCATAGAAATTAAATTAGCCAAGGACAGAAACTTGGAAACCAGGAAACAATGCCAGGGCTGTGGCAACCAGCATGAATATAGTAAATGCCCAGCATTTAGGCATGAGAATGGCCCTACTGGGTCAGCCCAATGGTCCATCTAGCCCAGTATCCTGTCTTCCAGTGGCACTCAATGTCAGTTTCCAAAGGGATAGCCATGTTAGTCTAGTCCAGCAAAAAAACCCAGAGTCATGTGGCACTCGACTCCTTGTTTTTTTTACTCAGTGTCAGGTGCTTCCATGGAAATGAATAGATCAGGCAAGCATTGCTCTGTTACCATTCCCAGTTTCTGGTGACAAGGCTAGGAAAACTACAGAGCATGGTTTTGCTTCCCTGCCCGTGCTGGACTAATAGCAATTGATGGACCTATCCTCTATGAATTTATCTAATTGTTTTTTAACCTACTTATAGTCTTGACCTTCAAAACATCCTCTAGCAAAGAATTCCACAGGCTGATTTACATATTGTGTGAAGAAATACTTCCTTTTGTTCATTTTAAATCTGCTCCCTATTAATTTCATTTGGTGACCCCTAGTTTTTGTGCTATGAGGAGCAGTTAATAATACTTCCTTATTTACTTTCTCCACACCTTTAATGATTTTATAGACCTCTCTATAACCTCCTTAGTCATCTCTTTTTCATACTGAAAAGTCCCAATCTTATTAATTTTTCCAAACTGCTAATCGTTTTGTTTCTCTTTTGAGTATCTTTTCTAATTCCAATATATCTTTTCTGAGATAGGGCAACCAAACGTGCATGCACTATTAAAGATATGAGCATACCATGGACTTATAAAGCGGCAATATGCGGAAAATATAAGATACCCAACCAATGTGTAGCAAAAGCAGTAAAGTTCATGTATTAAATGCAAAAAAGAATTCCTCAAATGAAAAGGGAGAGCTGTCCTTAAGCAGAAGAGAGAAGACTGAAAACTCAAAAGACTGATTAATTAAAATGTGCAGAAAATGGCATATATGTGATATACAAGATTGACATTGGGGCCCAAGTAAATCTAATATCATAATCTGAAATAGCATGGCATAAGGCAGTCGTTTTTGAGCCTTTTCTCATGGGAACCAGTTGAAAAAAATTATTTATGCCCACAACCCAACAATTACATCTTTGAGCAAGTTCTAAAGGGATAACCATGTTAGTCTAGTTCAGAAGAAAAAAAAAAGGGAGTCTGGTGGCACTTTTAAAAGCTAACAAATTTATTTATCACATGAACTTTGTCTGATGCTTGAAGATGGGGCACCCTCAGAATGGGAGCAAAGCGAATGCAGGGTAGTACAAGTCATGGGATCAGGTCAGAGTGTAACAGCAAATCAAAGCAGTTGTTAGGATTCAAACAGTGGAGTACAGCAATTAGCAGGAAGATTGGGGGAAAGGACTTTTGGCACTGGCAGCTGGGGAGCATCTCGACCCAGTACCTGCGAGTCCGTGCCCCGGTATTGGGTCCTGACCCATGGTATGAAAACCACTGGCATCAGGAACACATAAAAGAATCAAAATTGTCTGTGAAGTACTGTAATAGAGAAACAATTCCAATGTTGGATAAATGAATGCTGACACTTAAATACAAATGGAAAATAATAGAACAAGAGTTTGAAGAGGAAAGCAACCACTCTTGGGCCTACAATTATCCATGAAGTGCTTAGTTTTGTCAAAAGGAGGAACACCATAGATCAGGGATGGGCAGACATACTGACCCGCTGAGTCACATGTGATGATCCTTGGAAGTTCAGCAGCCAGGCACCTGCCAGGGCTCGTGGTGCCAGCCCCAGGGAAAGTGCCACCTGCACCTCCCATGGGGCTGAAGCCCTGAGCCTTGGCATGCACCTCCCATGGGGCTGAAGGCCCTAATCCATCACAGGCAGAAGACCTAAGCTCCTCTCCCCTTCATTCTGGTAGGCAAAAAATGGGGGGAAATGGAAGACTCCATGAGCTACACCTTAACTGTAAAAGAGTTGCTTGTGGCTCACAAGCCACAGTTTGGCCATTCGTTCCATAAATAGACAAAAATATAACACAGAGCCAGATATGAAAGTATCATCATATGAAGGTATGTTCACAGGAAATGGGTGCCTCCTTGTAACATACAAGGTCATGAGATGATGTAAAACCTATGGTCATGCAACACAAAGAACTCTATGAGCTTTAAGAGATGCAAATCATGGCAGCAACTGGTACCATTCAGAAAACAGAAGAACCTACAGATTGGGTTCACTTCTTAGTAACTGTAGAGAACAAGGATAGGGACTACTGCTATGTATGGATCCCTAAGTAACTGGAAACATAAAAGGAGAACACTTCCATTACAGGAAGTGAACTGATGTCTGAGATGGTAGGAGCCAAATCCTTCAGCAGCCAGATGCGTCAGCTGGATTTTGACACATTTCTATTGATGCTGACAGCTCAAAGATCTGCATTTTCTACACACCATTTGACAGATTCGGTTTCCTAAGATTGTCTTTTAAAATATGCTTGGTTCCAGAAGTATTTCTCCATCAACTGAACCAGATGCTAGAGGGTCCAATGGGCATGAAACATATAGTGATGACAGAGTAATTTTGGGGCACTAGTGCCATTGAACATCACAAACAATTGAGGAGAATACTGGAAATTGTGAAAGCCAACAAGCTAACACTGAATAAAGCCTAATATGAATTTAGAACAATAGAAATAACATATTTGGGAGACAGTTTAACCTCCAAGGGAATCTTGCCCAGTGAATCACAGATTGAAGCAATAATGAAGATGAAGAGACCTGATGATAAAAAGAGAATTCAAAGACTTGCTAACATGTTGAATTGTGTCAGTAACTGAATACCTAATTAGATAGGCCACCAAATGGCATGGATGCCAGATCACAGAAGAGAGTTCAATGATTTAAAACACACTGGCTATGTCTACACTTACAAAATTAATTTGAAATAGTTATTTTGAACTACTTTGATTTCAATTCAATGTAATTATTTCTCATTAGCACTACTTTGAACTTATTATTTTGAATTAGGACCCCAGGGAAGACTATCTCATTTGAAATAAGGTAGGAGTTGTTATTTTGAAGTAGAGTCTTCACTAGACTCTCTAATTCGAAATAGGGGAAGGCAGGCAAAAAAATAGGGCCATTATTTCCAAATAAGCCTATTCCACGGCTTAGAATGGCTTATTTTGAAATAATTTTGATTTAAGCACTATTTCAAAATGAAAGCAGGTTTTATTATTTTGAAATAGTGCTTTGTTATTTCAAAATAAAGACACACTTTATTCAAAATAGCAAAATGCATACATGGACAGGAAAAAGTTATTTTGAAATAAGCCTCTTTATTTTGAAATGACTTGTACGTGTAGACATAAATTGTGACATCAGCTCCAATGCTGCTATTTTTTGAGCCACTGAAAGACATCAAAATCTCCATGAATACCTTGAGAAGACTGGCTTTAGTTCTATTATAGTGTCATGGAAGTGATTGGTAGCTCAATATGTAATGGCCAGAAAGAAGATGTAAGTACAAACTGAAAAAGTCTGGCACATGGATGTACAAGATTTCATGACTTTCTCTACACTTGTAGTTTCAAAGCAGAAGCTGATCTCGAACAAATGACTGCAACACACAAAAAGGGATTTGGAGAAGCACTGCCAATGAAACAGTATCTACTTTTGAAAAGACAGAAATATGATGCCACCCTGGAGTTCCAACGTGGATGCCACTTCATAATAGCACATTCTCAAAAACACGTGCTCTGTCGGACAATACACAGCTTGATGATTTGGAACAAGCACTCAACATGTATGTTCCTATGATAGAAGTGTAATTGTCCTGTATCTTCAGGCATATGGAACAAACTGGAGACAAAAACAGATAAAGAGGAAATGTTGCAAAAATAATACAATAAGTAAAGAGGGGTTAAAAATCAACACTGCCCACCTTGCTATCCCCACTACAAAAGGGAGTTCTCAGTAATCACAGGAATGTACTTTAAGAGAACACAGATCACTGTTCCCATAATGTTGAGAAGAAGTGGTCATGACTGGGTCAAAAAAGAGAGGTAGAGAAACTGTATTCTGGCCACAGATGAATAGTGAGGTAAAAAAAATGTGAGCACATGGGCAATGTGTCCAAAGTACAGAGATCCCCAGCAGAAAGAACTGCACAATATTGCCATGATACTGCACAAACAACTTGCAATTCCCAGGACAAAACAGGAACTGATATGTTCATCCTAGAAAGGCATGATCACCTAGTTATAACGTTACTAATTTATTGAAATTTTCAGATATGGGACAAAAACAAAGGATGACTAAGGAGTCTGTAATAGTGAGGAAAAACTGGGAAAATACAGTCAGACAAAGTATTACAATAAAGGAGAAAGACCACGTCTACTGTTTAAAACAATGATTTGGCAAGAATTTGCTAAGATGGGCACTGGCCAGTCAAAGCTACAGTGATCTAAGAAAAGTCACCTAGCTCATATTAAGTGATCACAGGTGAAGGCTGTGATACATATTGTAACCTCTATCTTTACGAACCGTATATTAAATTTGACTGATTTAGGTATGGTTGTGCTCTGCTTCATGAGGGTCTGTTACCCTACCGACTCCAGAAGTTAGAAAGGGATGAGAGGAAATTGATTAGCCTTGGATTGCAGGCAATTCCAGAAAAGCATCAGCCCCTAAATGATTTGCATATACTTGTTCAAACCAAATTTTCCAGACTAGGAAATGAAGAAAGGGCTACTAGTAGAAAAGGAGCAGCTTGAACTGACTTGTGACTCTTCTTTTGAATCAACAAACAAACTGACAATAATGTGGGCCTGATGCCTATCTTTACTGGAGTTGGGGGTGGCGTGGCCTCTGTGTAAGGGGACTGATAGCCCCTTACTGAGAGTGAATGGGCCTTTTGATTGGCCACTCCCGCCTGGAAGCAGGACTGTGAAACAGACAGCCCCAGGGCCAGTGGGAGAGGCCAGTGTCCCAGGATGGCCTGATTGATTGAAAGTGCTCCCCTGCCCCTGAGCTGAAACTGCAGGCTGGACATGCCTGGGCAAACCAGTGTGTGTGTGTGTGAGTGTGTGTGGGGCCGAGCTAAGGAGGAAGCACTAAGCAGCCAGCAGCTGGGAGCCAGAGGACCCAGGAAGGGAGGCCAGGCTGAGCTGATTTGGGCAGAGGAGACCCACAGCAGCTGGACCAGCAGAAAGCCAAGTGGAGCGGAGCAGAGCAGAGCTGGAGGCAGTGACAGAGCCAGAGGTGCCTGAAGCTGGGGCAGGAGGCCAGAGGAGGCGCCCAAGGTGCTGAGCTCATCTGTGCAGCCCCACAGCAGGAGGGCCGGAGGAGCCCCACTGAACCCGAGCAGCAGCTGGGAGCCGGAGCTGCAGCCATCTGGAGCTGGGTGTGGTGAGCAGCTGGGGAGCAGTGAAGGGGGGCTGACACTGGGAAGAAGGGCCCTGCCCCTGGAGCTTGGGGACGTGTGGCCACAGCCGGAGCCTGCATCTGGCCCCCTGGATCATCCAGTCGCAGCCAGGCCTGGCCAGAGGGCTTGCAACGTGGAGGACAGACTGTGAGACTGTTCCTCAGGCCCCAGAGACTCTGTTTGTAGTGCTCCCACGCCAGGCAGTGGTGCTGGGGGTTTATTGTTCACCTTTTTCCACTCTTTTTTCTATTTTCTTATGGGGTTATTCTTTTTATTTCTGTATGCTTAAATAAATTGTATATAGTGTATATAGTAACTGGTGGGCCAGAAGAGTGGTCAGTGTGGTCAGCACCCCAGAGTGGGGACACCCTAGCCCTGTCCTGAGAGAACACGATAAGAGTGGGGGTCGAGCCCCCAGGAATCCTGGGGCCCAGCCTTGTCGGGGTTACAGAAACTCCTCCAAACAGGAGATTGGGAGGTGAGCCTTTGAGGTCAGGCAGGCCTTGGGGTAAAGGAAGTGGGAGCAGGGACTCAGATCCTTTTGCTACCCACCTTCACCGGGGTGGTATACAAAGTCTGGGAAGTTCCCCACAAGAGCGGGTCCATCCCCCCGCTTACATCTGGGAAGCATTTAGTAAGCATGCAGGAACTTTTCATGTTTTCTATGTAATGCTTCTGCCCTAAGAATAAATGTGTGATTTTGGAAGAGCTGTATAGTAACTCGTCACTGCTGGCAATATAATATTTATAGCCCTTGGAAAGAAAGTATGGCCCAGGTGCCAGCCTTTAGACAGACTGGTTTGCTCAGGATATTACAGTGTATGGCAGGCAGAGCTATAACTAGGGTGGGGCGAACGGGGCAAGGCCCCAGGCGGGGAATTTTAAAGGGCGGCCGCCAGCCCCTGCCTGGCTCTGAGAGGAATGGTCCTTAGGTACATTCCTCTCCTCTTAGAGCTAGGCAGGGGCTGGGGGAGTGTTTCCTGCCCTGCCACAATGCCCTGGCCGCTCTCCCCTGTGACAGGAGAAGCATCCCCTGCTGGCTCCTCTCCTGCAGCAGGGGAAGCATTTTCCTCCCTGGTCCCCTGCTGCATCTCCTGGGCAGTAGGGGAAGCATTCCTCACCCCCAACCCCTGCCACTCCTCTCCCACAGCAGGGGAAGCATTTCCCTCCCCGGTCCCTGCCACTCCTTTTGGGTGGCAGGGGAAGCACCGGCTCCCTGTCCCCTGCCAGTCTCCCCTCCCGTGGCAGGGGAAGAACACCCCCCCCCACCAGGTCCCCTGCCGCTCTGGCCCCAGGGCTGGGGAGGCACCTCCCCTCCCCGGGACAGATCTGGCTGAGGGTCAGATGAGGCCTGGGGGAGTCAACTTTTTAGCTGCCTGCCCCGGGTGCCAGAAGCCTTAGGTACAGGTCTGATGGCAGGAGCTGTGCAGCCTTAAAAACCCCAGTCAGAAAGGAGTGAGGCAAGGCATCCCTGTTCAGAAACAGGTGAGGCTGGAAACCTGAGACAGGACTTGGCAGTCCTGGAGAGGAATAGGGAGGGAGACTCAGGTGCAATTACCCTCAGAGTGTGACAAAGGCAAAATCTTTAGAAGGAGTCATGAGCATCTTCTCAAGATGCCTGACAGCTTGGGCCTGTTATTGACCATGAGACTGAATAGTCTGTTACAGACAAGGATTTGACTAGCAAGGTTTTATAATACAGCAGGTTGGAAAGATTGCTGAAAAGCCCCAAGAGACTGATCGAGACATATTACAGTTTTGTTTAAGCAACCTGAGAAGTTGTAAGTTATTGAAATTGCTTTGATTCTATATTTTAATTTATTAGCATTTTAGGTCAGTCCAGAAATTTAAAAGGGACCGAAAAAAGTGGTGAAGTGCTATAGATTGAGTCTACCAGGAAGGGCAGAGATGCCACACTCCCCACATACTCTAGATTCAATCTTTGGTTTCCTGCAGGGGTTAAAGTAAGCCAGAACATGGCAGAACACCATTCTGGGGTGCACTATTTTTAGCAGCTCAGCATTCCAGGGCCCCTAAAAACAGAAAATGGAGCTGGAACGGTGTGTTCCAGGCCCCACCATTTAAAAATAGTGGGCACCAGAATGCAGTGTTCCAGTTCCATTTTCTATTTTTAGGGGCCCCCTGAACGCAGAGCCACTAAAAACAACAGGTCCCGGAACGGCATTCCACTGCATTCTGGATGGCAGGGAGCTGGGAGATTTTAAATCTCCCTCCTTGAACTGGCTCTCACTGAGCAGGCTCAGAACCTGAGCCTGCTCAGTGAAAGCCGGCTCAGGGCTGGAGCCTCAGGCTGGGCCAGGACCAGGGCCGATCTGGCCTGTGGCCAGATAAGTGGGCCCTGGGGGGCAGTTTCAGGGGCAGGCAAGCTGGCCCAGTGGGGAAAGGGCACAAGGGAGGGGGTCAGCCCAGGGCAGTGGGGGAAGAGGGCATGGCACCACAGGGGGTTGGGGGACCAGCAGCCACACGGGAGCCAAGGGCAGTAGCTGAGGTGGGGGGAAGGCATTTAGGGGGTAGAAGCTGGGGTGGGGGGACTGGTGCTGGGGGGCAGGAGCTGGGGTGTGGGAGGTGAGCCCAGATGTGTGGGAGGGGGCCCACCCATGTGGGAAGGGGGCCTGCCTGATTTAGAAGGCTCTGGGACCCGCCAAATTATACTTTTCAGCTATATGCTAATACATAACTTTTATTCATAATAAAGCATTTCTCTTAACACAGATTTGCCCACTGGTAAGATACTATGCCAGACCAATTCATCCTTGGGGTGGCTACGAGGATGGCTGTGGGTGCTGGAATTCAGCCCCAAATAATAAGGAAAGCACTATTGGTCATGAATGGTTAGATGGGAGCACAGCTTTCACCACACCTGCACCATGTTAGGAGATTTCAATTAGCAAGATATAAAGGTTTGCACCATTTCTGTGGTAGTGGGTGGAGGGACAGCAGAATTTTTTAGAGAGAGGCCTTCATCTACACTGAGGATCAGGTCAGTATGTTCATGTGTATGAGAACATCTGAACTAATGCAAATTAAGGCTCCTAGTCTACAAATGGGACTTCTGAGGCCTTCTCTATAATAGCACTTACATCAGCAAAAATTTGGTACCTTGGGGTGTAAAAAAAAACATCTCCATGATGAGTGACATAAGTTTTGCCGGCATACGCACTTGTGTACACTGCCCTCTGTTTGCAGGACATAATGCAGCTACACAAGTGGTCTTAAACAGCACCAAAGATGTACCAACAGACCTCTAATGCTATAAGTTTTAAGTGAAAACTAGCCGTTTGCCCCAGAGGAAGAAAGTTGCATATATGCTTTACTCCTGCTAGAATTTTGTGGCACTGCACAACACTGAATTTGCAGAGAATTAATGTTCTCTGCAGTATTTTATTTTCTCACACAGAATTTGCAGCCTCCACCAGAATGATTCCTTTTCTTTCATGAAATCTGGTCTCTGGCCACTCAGTTCTGAGAAGGCAGAGCAAAGAGCTATGACTGCTGGCCACGCACCCAGCCCTGAAAGCAGTGCGGCCACCAGCAGCAGCACAAAAGCAAAGATGGCATTTCCTGAAACTTTTTTGTGCCCTATATTGTTACAAACATGCTTACTTTCAGAAATAATGAAAAAAAACAAAAACAAAAAACCCAAAACAATTTAAACTGATTTGATTATATAGTGTTATTTTGACAATAAAATATATAGAATATTGCAGAATTTTAAAATAGTGTGTGCAGAATTTTTAATTTTCCACCAAATTCCCTAAGGAATTATGTGTAAATGTTATCAACATGTCATCAATGTAAGGCTTGCTCTTACTATGTGTTTGAATAGTGTCTTATAGTGAGATTCCTGATCTCTAGATGCAATCACAATACAAATAAATAATAATGTGCTTAGATTAGAACCTGAAAATGAGGGCATGACCCACACGCTGCTTGGGCTGCAAGTGCAGGTGCCTCTAGCAAGTCTATCCTGATCTAGCCCTTTTTAACCCAAGGGTTGCTGGGAATTGTAGTCTCTGGATAGAGCACCTAATCAAGAGGGCCTCTGACTATGCATCCTCACCGGACTGCCTGCTGGAAGCTCTATAAAGGAGTGCTGCAGGCTGAGTCGCTGGCTCCTTAGAGAAAATGAGGGTAGAGGTAAGAGTTAGAGGCAATTCCTATATAGGATTCTGGTAAGAGAGCCTGGGGCTGAGGGTATGCTTTTCCTCTTAGGACAAGTGCTTTGAGTTGGAAGTGATTGGTATAAGGCTCTCCATGTTCCGATAGTGAAGTTCAGACAAATGTTTATCTCACAATGTTTGCAGCCTTCTAGGGGAAATGCGTCTCAGCTCCATCATGCACCAGTACTGGTGGGCTCCTGGAAGAACAGCGTTTGGAACCTCCTCCTGCTGTGGTTACAATTGTCTTGGAGCAGTGCTGGCTCTGTCGCTGTCCAATGATAGAATTTCACAGCTTCTTATCAATACCTTAAAGCAGTGTTAATGTAGCAGCAACCTGCATTGAGCAACTAATCTGCACTGTACTCAGGAACAGCTCTGTGACACTCACATGCGTCAAAAGATGGATGGAGGTGAAGGGGATGCCATGTCATGAAGAGCAGAAGGGGAATAACAGTGAACAGAGATGGGGAGGTGCACCCTCACAAGGTGATGACCCAGCCCTGAGTAGGAACTGTGCCTGTGAGGAGACTTTGCATGTACACCAGTGATGGGCCAGGAGTTGAAGGAGGGATGCATGTACACTCAGTGATGGACCAGGAACTTTGAAAGGATGGGGCAGGGTGTTCCCTGGGTGATGGACAAGAGCTTGGGCAGGGGGAAATGTGTGCATATATAGTAGGTAATAGACCAGGAACTCTGGGGAGAGGGGATGTGTGCACACTGGATGATGGACCAGGAGCTTGGGGGTGCATGTGTGTGCTTATACACTGGGTTATGGACCAGGAGGTGTGTTTTGTTGGTGAGATACATGTACAGTAGATGATGGACCAGGACCTATGTGTTGGGGTAGGGGGTGCACACTGGGTGATTGACCAGGAGCTGGGGGGGGGGTGTCTGTTGTACAGTTGATGATGGACCAGGAGCTGTCTGTTGTGGACGGGGGTATACACTGGGTGATGGGCCAGGAGCTGTGTATTGGTGAGAGGGTGTACCCTGGCTGATTGACCAGGAGCTGGGGGGGGGGTCTGTTGCTTTGTACACTGAGTGATGGACCGGAGCTGTGTGTTGGGGGGAGTGGTATACACTGGGTGATGGAGCAGGACCTCTATGGGGGGAGGTGGTGTTCTGTGTTCACTGGGTGATGCATCAGGAGCTGTATGGGGGGGTGACCTGTGGGGATACAGGCACATAGTAGGTGAGGCAGCAGCCCAGAGCGGGAGCTGCAGGGAGAGGGGGGATCGCTGCACCCGATGATGTTGGGCCTGTGTTGGTTCGGGGGGGTTGCACTAGCAAGGCCCCAGTAACAGGACCAGAACTAGGGTTACCGGATGTCAGGCAAAGAGAGGACATGTCCTCCTTTTTACCTTCACATCGTCCATCTGGCGGGTATTTTAAAATACATGATTTTGCCTGGCTTTTTTCTTATAGGGGTTAAAATATGCGGGAATGGCATGGTACCACTGTTCCCTCTAAGCTATGTGCGTGTGCGATGAAACCAGCACACACAACAAAATAAAGCGTGCACAAAAAAGTTCAATAGTGCTAATACTGGTGCTCACAAAGAAATGTCTTTGCGCACACAAAGAAATTGTTTGCGCACACAGTCTACGAGTCAGTAGAGGGAACATTGCATGGTACGCCTTATTTTTAGGGGGAAGCATTCCAGGGCCCCCTTAAAACCAGAAGTATGTTGCATTAATGCTACATTTCCTCCAACGGCCTCCTTTTCCTACTTCCCTGTCCTGCTTTCCAGCCTTTGGTACCTGGGAGCCCTCCCCACAACAGCGCCCAGCGATCGATCGGCTCGGCGCTCCGCTCCAGGCTGTGCGCCCTGTCGCCGCCTGCACGGGCGGGAGGCACTCGGCGCTCGGCTGGCTCCCCTGGCGGGCGTCTCAGTCAGTCTCTCTTTTTTTTTTCCTTATCCAAGATGGCGGCCGCAGGGGGGAGCGAGGCGGGAAGCGGCGGCCCAGAGCGACGCCCCCGCGCGGCCCGCCTGTAATCTGAGGGGGCCACCGCTGGTCGCCCAGCTGCGGCCTGCGCTGCCGCCGCGGGGACTCCGGGGCCTCCTCCAGGGGCAGAGCCGCGGACTGGAGCCCGCCGGGGTGAGAGGAGACGCGGGCAAGGGGCGGCGAGGCGGCCGCCGGGCGGCTGCTCTTGGCCGTTCAAACCGAGAAGGCGGGAAGCGAAGGGGGGGGGGTGCGCGGAGGAGCGCAGGCCGGGCAGTGCGCATGCGCAGCGGCGCGGGGGCAGGGGTGTGTTGCCGGCAGAGGGCGTGCGCGTGCGCCGCAGCGCGTGCAGAGTTGCTGTGTGCCCCACCGAAGTGGCTGGGCTGCTGCCTTGCGGGCTGGCTGTGGTGACAGCCTTGGGCCTCTGCAGCAGCCCACTGAAAGGGTGTAAATGCCAATCACGCAGGGAAAAAAAAAAAAAAACCACAAGTCCTGGGGCACTTAAAGACTAACAATTTGGTTTTTGCATGAGCTTTCGTGGGAAAAAAATCCCACCTCGTCAGATGCTTTGAAAAGGGGAGAACTTACAGAATGGAATGAAAATAACTGCAAGGGAGTGTAACAACATGCAAAAAATAAATCTGTTAGTCTTTAAGTGCCACAGGACTCCTTGCAGGGTTTTGTTTGTTTGTTTTTTTCTGGGCTAGACTAACACTGCTGCCCATACAATCAGTCCGTCTCTTCCCATCTCTGCTGTGCCTTGCAGGGCTGCCCCTAGGCAGGCCCCGGGCGCTCCCTAGAGCAGTGTTTCCCAATCGGTGTGCCATTGAGTCTGAGCAAGTGTGCCACAAAATTTTTGAAAAAATTAAGAGCTCTGGATTGGCTCATGAATATTCATGAGTCCATTTGGAAGCTCTTTGGTGGTATGCCTCAAATTAATTAAAGGTAGCAAGGTGTGCCACAGCAGAGAAAATGTTGGGAGCCACTGCCCTACAGCATGGTGCCACCAGGTGCTTCTGTTGTGCTGATCTCTCTTTCCACCTTGCGTGACCCGCCGCCCTCCCTGGGTGGTGGGAGCTGCCAAGAGTTCATTGGGTTGTCTGCATGAGGGCTTGATGCTGCAGCCCTTAAGTCAGGGGTCTCAAACTCAAATCACCACAAGGGCTGCATGAGAACTGGTACGTTAGCCCGAGGGCCGCACCACTGAAACCTTTTCATACAACAATATTGCAAATATTGGTAAGAATAGTGTCATTGCGGGCTGCAGGAAATAACTTCAGGGGCTGAGTGTTTGAGACCCCTGCCTTAAGTGTGTGAGAGCTCCTGTGTTATGCACACAGTTGCCTGGGGTTCAGTGGGACTCCTCACCTGAAAGCAGTTTGCTACCACATACTTTCTGCACTTTACATTTGCAAATCCCATTGAATTCGATAGGATGGCTTGAGCTTGAAGTTAAGCACATGCTTAAATGTTTGCAGGATCAAGGATTTTATGTGAGCCCTTGTGGGCAGGGACCTTGTCCTCTAACCTCTACTCTTGCCTTTTGCTTTTCCTGATTTTTTTTTAAAGGGATTAAAAAGGTATGTACATAACTGTACCCAAATTGTAAAGCTCATTTTTCCTATCATGTACCACCATTCAGTTGTTTCTTGATGTGTGTATGTATGCTATGCTTTGATCCTACAAACATTTATGATCAAGAATAGTGATTACTATCATGAGTGGCCTTTGAAATCAGTGGGACTGATTGCAGAAATAAATGTCATGCCTGGTAGTGTTTGCGAGTTGTGGCCCTTAAAATTGTAAGTTCATTTGGGGGGGAAGGAGATTGGTCCTGTTTGGTTGTGGTGTTTTGTAGAGGCCTGTGCTATGGAGTTAAATAAATTTTGTTTGTGAAATGCCATGTGTGTCAATGGCATTATAAACAATTTCATAATCTGTATTGTTATTTTTTTAACTTCTGTGGTGGATGCTTTTTCTGAAATATTGAAATTACTGCAAATTAACCTCTACCCAGTGTGAACTGTAACACAGATGTTTCCTGCTTAGTGGGGGGAAGGGGGGGTGGTAGGTGGTTTTGGTTTTCTTAGAGACCACTAAAACATTAATAAATATTTATATTATTATATGCGCCCATTGTTTTTAAAGCCTGTAGGTATACACAAAGCTGTACAACCTTAACCCTAGGCTAGTTCCTATTCCAAAGAGTTTAAACCCTAACTACAGTATGGCGTAAAGTCTGTGTCCCAGCCAGTCGGAAAACTGGCTGCTTGGTCACTTATTCACAGATGAACAGTTTTTTTTTTAAAGAGAGAGAGAGGAAGCTTCAGCCAAATGAGAATTGAATAATTCCTGGAAGGACTACTTAGTTTTTTTAAGTTGCAGTTCTACTGAGAAGCTGGTCTCTGATTGAAGAATATAGGTTGTTTGCCTTGAGATAACCTGAATCCAATTATTCCACAATGGCAAAAGTGCAATTCTCCCTGTTACCTGCACCACCATCCATAAGATAGGGTGACATAGTAAGGTGGGACATAGAACTTCTTGAGCTAACAGAGGCAGGGAGTGCTGCAGAATCTCTAGGAAAAAGGAGAGTTTTTCCTTTTACTCTCTCGTCTTCCAAACTGGAAGTCAGAATTGCTACAGTTGGCAAGGTGTGGGGATGCAGAAATTTCAGAAAAGATACACCCTCTACCTCAAAATCTCCAAATAATGAAAAAGATCTAAAGTCATTAGACATTGCACTGGACGGGTACCCAGTTGGGTTCTTCTCATCCTTCACCCTTAATTCTTCATACCCAAGAGCCAGAGGTTTAAAATTTTTCTCTTTCAAGACCCCACTCTTTGCTACAATGAATGCTCACAAGAAGCGATGGTAACACCAACTCTGTTTTTAATTGTTTGTGTCAACAAGGAAGCTAAAACAATCCATTTGATCTCTACTTCTACATTTTATTGACGTGATGTTGCCAATTTGAGATTTCATAAGAAAGAGCAGATCCTAATGTCACTGTAAAATCAATCAACCTCCTCCAAATTTTTAACATGTGAATGAGTTAAAGCAGACTTCCTAGAAATTTCATCTTTCTCTACCAACCTTCTCATCCCTTAAATGTGAGCATGAGCAGACAAGGAGGCACAGTTCCTTGCTTTCCCTCTGCTACTTTCTGCCTGTAAGTCTCCATTTAGTTTCCAATGGGAAGTTCTCTTTTCTTCATGATGATTACACTTTATGGGGGCGTTATTCTCATTCTCTGTTTCTTAGACCTTGTCCTGTAGATGGGAACAGGGGAAGGAGCCCAGACATGGCAGCACATTCTCAGGCTCCTGCAGGACCGCCATGGCTTATGATGACTCCAAGAAAAATAAAGATATGACTGCTTCATAATCCAAGAGGGTGTTCACAAAGGGTACCCTCTACAACCCCTACAAGCCCGTGGAGTTGAGAGTGGGAAAGGAAGCCAGTCTCCTGCATGGCAGTAAAGAATGTGAAGCCCTAGGGCGTCACGCAGGGTTTCTGCAGCATTTTAAGTCTCTAATGGCCACAGGAAGTGAGATACTGGGACTAGAACATGGGTTTAACAGGTGGTATTTCAGACTGCTAAAACCATCACAGAATTCCACCTTCCAGCTTTTATTGTCCTTGTCAACTCCATAGAACAGGAGCGGGGATAGAATTTAAATCTCCTTCAGAGCAGCAGCATGGTAATCTCATTTGAAACACAGCAACCTTAGCAGTTTCTATTTAGGAGAAAGATACCAAAGCTAGGAATGGATCCTTGATCTCTTGTCGAGAGGGTACTGTACAGCGCCAGACCTTTTTCCTGCAGTTGAGGAAGCTCAGCATGCTAATTCTTAGTCCCCAATATTCTTTTATTCTTGTTATTTTTGTACATCAGTGTGCTTCAACTTTGGCCTCTGATTGTGTTACATTTTATGCAGAATGAATTTGCTTCCATTGTTCTTTAATGGGGAAGTCTCAATCCTTTCCTTTCTCACAACACCCACAAATGCTAGAGTGTTTAGAAGGTGACGGAAGTATTGACGACGTGAGGCTGGTAGCAAGTAGAACCCAGCAAGAGAAGAAACGTTCTTACAAGGATCTGCTGTGTGAAGAGGAGGAAATAACATCTCAGGTCAGAAAGACCTCAAAGACGAAGCTGAAGGTGAGAAAATACACTTCAAATCTTTTGCTAGGATTTGTGGGGGAGAGCTTGCTGTCTTTCCTTTGTGATGTGACCAATATGGGACTATGGAAAGCGGAAGAAGTGCTTCACATCTCTCAGTGGCACCATACAGTCTCAAAGCATGGTATCAGTTAGCTCTGAGGGGAAGTCAAGCTCAGTTATTATCTGTGGTATAGGCCTCAGGATGAATGGTTAGGGAGATGCCCAGCCCTGAGAGGCATGGGAAATCAGGATTTGCATATAGAGACCTGCACAGGTACACAAATGTGGATCCACATCCAATTCAGATCTGCCCCAATCAGCTTACGTCCAACTGCCATCCGCAGCACAGCGATCCTCACCCACAGTTCTGGGGCAGCCAATCAGTTCTTTGGAGGCCATCCCAGCTGCAGCCTCCACCGGTGATCAGCTGTTTGGAGGGTCAACCCCTCCAGGCAGCCATTCAGCAGCTGGTCAGTGGGTGGCAGAGGAGCTTGGCAGAACAGTTGATTGATTGGCAGCCAGCAGGAGAGCCCCCTAAAGAGCAGTTCCATTGGGCTCCCTTTCCAGCTGTAGATCAGCTGCTGCTTCCACATTTGAGAGCTGCATCCAATCCATAGGCTGCAAAAAATTGACCTGCAGATAATCCAAATGTGGATATCCGTTGCTTTGCAGGGCTGTACTTTTAAACTTTAGTCTAAAAAACAAAATTTTGGATATTAAGGTTACATAGATAACCTTCAGAATTTGAACAAAATATATGAATTGATGCATTGTTGTCATCCTGATTCTACAAACAGCCTGAAATGATAGCTTTGAGAGGTGTTTATACTGAAAACTAATAGTTACAATTTAAGTATTTCTTTTGAACTGAAATTTCTGCTGCCTGTTGTCAGCTCAGAAGTGACTAGTTTGAGGTCCAGGAGGAGTGGGGCTTAAGACCATTGCAAGTGTGGAAATGTTCTGCCCCTTCCCCCTCCCCCTTTTCCACCATTAAAATGGAATTCCCCAAACAAGCTTCATTTTTAAATTTCAGAATGGTCAGTGAACAGAGAATGTATTTAGCAACAAATATGATTTCTAGAATTATCTGTATCAACAGCCAGCATGAATTTCTTTTTGTTTTCCTACTGTTTTTTCAGCTCCTTTTCTTCTCTGATTTCAGGACAGCGACCTCTTCTTCCTGGGAACAGAATCTCACAAGAAGAGGAAGCACTCGTCTGATGAGCTTTTCAACGGAGGTAAGAATAGGAAGCCTGCCAGACTGAGGATATAGGACAGGAAGACTGCTCACTGACTGGCTTTAAAGAAAGGGGTCACTGACCTACATTAAAAAGTTCTCTTTTCGGAGGTTGGGGTTGTTTTTGTTTTTGTTTTGTTTTGTTTTTGGAGCCTTCAGTTGGTAGGGAGTGGGAAGGCTGATATGTGGTAAGGGAAGTGAACAGAAAGCCCCTACTTGGACAGGAGAAACAGGATTAATATTTTTAGGGTCCAAAGTAAAAAAATTCTTATTTGCAGTACCTGAGGGTCTCCCCCTTCTTGACCAGTTGCTGTTTTCTAGCACATCCACACATGCCAGTTTTCAGAAATATGTCATGAGAGATGCATTTTCTAAATAAACCTTAGTGTCGCTCATTATCTCAAGATGGAACTCGTACATCAGGATTTTCTTAACCATGACTAAAAAAAAGATCCTGACACATGAGTATTCTGAGATCATGAGCGAGGCTTAATTTGATTTAGTCATCGCTGTCAGCCCCATGAACAGGGCTCCTGCTGTCCACCTCCCTGTCCCCTTGTTGTGGGGCTGACAACCGGAGCCTGGTCAGCCCTGGGCAGCAGGGTTCTGCCTGTCTGCCTGTGAAGTGAGAGTGAGGACCCCATTGCAACCCCACCCCTGCCCCCTCCTCCCCTTCAGGCCTGGGGATGGTGAAGAATCCTACAAGGAGCAGGGGTGAGGCTGGCAAGACTGAACTATGGCCTGTGGGGCTGAAGTGAGGAGGATGGGGGGGGCTGAATTAGAGATGGATACTGAGTAGGTGTGAATGCTGGAGAAATGAACTGACGATGGTGGGGGTCAATAGGGTAGGGGGGGCTGAACTCATGGGGTTGTGATGATAGGGGTTGGAGGACTGAACTGAGAGGGGACTGGAGGGCGAGATTAGTTGCAGGACAAGAGATGAGCAGATGTGGTGGTGAGAACTCTTGCACCAGGGTCAAAATACACCTTATCTTGTGCATATAGGAGAGTGGGCAGTGCTAATTGTCACATACGCACACTCTGGGAATGGGCAGGGGGAGTTCAAAAGTCAAGACACCTAACACATGCAATACAATCTTTTTTAAAAAATATCTCTTGATTTTTGTGGGCCAATCTCATGGTTTGCAGGGGGAGGGGGGGGTCCAGTTTATGATTTTTGGTCTCTTCAAGTTGGCAATACTGTACATCTCACCATGTGTGGCTTTTGTGCTTTGTTTTTTCATCTTTGAAAGATGAAGATATGGATTTTCTTCACTAGTAAACTGTTTGGGATAGGGACTGTTTCTTTGCTATGTTTCAACAATGTTTAGCACAACAGGGTCCTGGTTTTTAATTGGGCTTCTTGGTATTACAACAGTATAGATAATTAATAACAATACTTATAACACTCAAGGTAATACTGGCTCCTCTGAATTTTCAGTCACAGTGTATTTGTGTTGTGCGATGGTCAAACCAGTCTCTGAGTTTAATCCAAACAGAAAGTAATCTTAACAGTCAATTCTGCTGTCCAGCCAGGAGCCCGCTGCTTCCATTTCTCTGTAGCCTTCTTTCTTGTGACCAGCCTAACGTCAGTCTTCCTTTGTAAAAAGATTCAGAGGACTCCTCTCTCAGAGGGAAAGTGACCATTTAGCCCTAAGCATGAGGAATATTGGAGGATTCTGAACCCTTTTCTTCAAGCCAGAATAGGAGATGCATCACATGCTGTCTTGCCTCAGTTTGATTTATTTTACTTTTTTCAGACCTTTCACCTTTGGAGTTGCTATCAAAGAAGAAGAAAAAATCAGTGTCAAGCCCAATCTCTCCTGACACAGCCATGGATCTTCTGAAAACTATCACATCACCTATTACTGCAGGCTCCAAGCCCTCAAAGAAGACATCTGAAAAATCATCCTTCTCTTCCTTTGCTGCCACTGGCTATTCGGAGAGCAAGAAGGAGCACCATAAGAAGAAGCTGAGTAGTAGCAGTGGAGAGCTGTCTCTGGATGATGGCAGCTACCATAAATCCAAAAAGATGAAGCCACTTTATGTAAACACAGAGACGTTGACCCTCCGTGAGCCTGATGGCTTGAAAATGAAGCTCATCCTTTCACCTAAAGAGAAGGGGGGCAGCACAGTAGATGAGGAGTCATTCCCTTATTCTTCACCACCAGCAGCAACAAAAAAATCCTCCAAAAAATCAGCTCGAGATGAACAGGGCTCATTCCTCCTGGGTCATGAACTTCAAAGCTATCTGAAATCAGCTCGGAAGAAACACAAGCCACCACCAGACCCACATCCATCTCAAGTCACTGAGGGATTTGGACCTGACACCTCCCTGTTCTCAGAAGGTCACGGGAGTGAGTATGATCTTTCAGGTATGGAGCCACCATTGGACTCAGGTTCATCATCTGGTGGGGAGCTGGAGGCCGGAGAGCTGGTGATAGATGACTCCTATCGGGAGATTAAGAAGAAAAAGAAGTCAAAGAAAAGCAAGAAAAAGAAGGACAAGGAGAAACACAAGGAGAAGAAGCACTCCAAGTCCAAGAAGAGTTCTGGATTCTCTGCCTCTGTGGCAGTAGCAGAAGTTATGGTGACACAACCACCACCACCACCACCACCACCACTACCACCACCACCACTACCACTCCCTCCCCCCAGCACTCCATTTGTCCTTCCTGTGCCTCCACCACCACCTCCTGTTTTCCACACAGAGGGACAAAGTGAGAAGAAAAAGAAGAGAGAAGAGAAGGAGAAAGAAAAAGTTGAGAAAGCAGAAAGGGATAGAGAAAAGGTAAAGAGCTGTAGCAAATGAATAGATAGCAGAAAGTGTGACTCCTAGAGGCTGTGACATGGATAACACTGGATAAGATGCCCTGTATTTTACACCCACAGAACCAGCTACTGAACTGGTCCCATTGTTCCACAAGCTGAGCTTTGGGGGTTTTTGATTTGTTTTGTTTTTTAAATAACCCAAACATTTCTTGGTCTCATTGTTAGGAAGATAACCTTCAAAATGTGAGTCAAGTATAAACTGAAAAAGTAGTGGAGGCATGAACTGTCCTGTCCATCTCAAATGGATGTTAACCCTGTAACCTAAAGATTAAAAAAAAATTAAGTATCAACACTAATTGTTTCAACAGTGAAACAATTTTTGCCAAACATCAGGTTGTGTGATATATAAAACTAGGTGTCAGGGCATAAACCATTCTAAGTCTATTTAAAAGGAGAAATAAGAAACTTCTCCTATTAGCAAGTTATATGATTGCCATTTATGGGACTTCTTGCATTTTTTTCTGAAGCATCTGATTCTGGCTGCTGCCAGGCAGGTGGTGGACCAGGGTGGCCACAGAGCTAGTAATTGTGGCAAGGGTCAAGAGAAGGCAACTCTGCTGAAAATGAAGAGGTTTGTCCATTATCTTTTAAATTAAAGAAAAATAAGATATTAATCTTGTGGAGGGGCCACATTCCCAATTCCATCCTGTGCTGAGAATCTAGAACATCAGATGTCCATGGATAAGTGATAAAACTGCACAAGGGGAAAACTTCTGACACATTGTGAGTGGTGTGGCAATAATTAGAACAGTGTCGTCTTGCAGTATGCAGATGGGAGAGGTGACAGATTGGCCATAGAATGTGTGATCTGAGTTGTATCAGGAATTAAGGAGTAATTACCCAAGTGAACCAGCCTATAACTCCTCACACAATAAAACAGCCTAAATGTAATCTTAGAGCCTTTCTCTGAGCGCAGATTAGCAACTGTCTCTGCCACCACAGTTGATGTACTGCTACTATCTTACTCCATCAGAAGTCCTAGGGTTAGAATAACAGAGGGTCTTATTTGTGAAGATTGAATTGAATTGACAGATCTGTTTGATGTCCTAGGCTATGTCTGTACTACAGGCTTGAGGTGTGATTCCCATGTTTGTATACGTATACCTTCCAGTGTCAGACAGGTTTACTGGGCACAGCTTAACTGCACCTTCCTTGCCACTATTTGGGCTGCTGAGGCTATGCTCCTGTTGGTGCTTTCACTAAGATGATGGCTAACATAAACATGTATCCAGGATGGGATTATTGCAGGGGATAAAGGGACTGAAGCCCTGAGCCCCATCCTAAAACCCTATCATAATTTGGTGTTGAGAGCCCTGCCCTGCTGGCACTGCAGGGACTGGGGTGGAGCAGGATTCTGGAGCCAGAGGCTGGGCTCTGCGCTCTCACCCCACGCCTTGGGCCACCCCAGGAGCAGGGCGGGCTAGTGCCTGCTCACTCCATCCAAGGGAGCTCAGCTTTCTGGGGGGTGGGGGGTGGCCTCAGGGCCCTCTCAGTAGTGGGGCCCCAGACGGGGGAGGGGCCTTGTAGTGGGGAGCAGCCCAGGACCCCCAGTCCAGTTAATCTGGCCCTGCATGTATCCTCTAGCAGGGCTCCCACACTCCTAGCTCATGTGGTGGATACAGCCCTATTAATGGAAGCAAAAGTGTGTTTGCAGGCTAAAATTGAAGTTTGTCAGTAGGACTGTATGTTGAATAGCAGAGGCTGCCTCAGGTCAAGAATGAAATGCATTGGCAGAGATCTTGCAGGAGTAAAACAGATTATCCTGAAATTTAAGCAGGTTTTGGTATTATTAAATGATCATTATTGCTTTCATTTTTCCTTGTGACTAGCCAAAGAAGAAGAACATGTCTGCTTACCAGGTGTTCTGTAAGGAATATCGGGTGACCATTGTGGCTGAGCATCCAGGAATAGGTAAGAGAATGACCAAGCCTTTTCTGTTCATGGACATCTGTCACTGGGACAGTTCAGTCAGATTGGTTACTAGGACATGTTCTTTCTTTGTCCCAATATCCACTGCTGTTGCTGGAGTACGAAGAGTCTCTCAGGATGGTTTAAATAAGAGGGAACGAAGCTTATGGGAGAGGCTCCCATAAACTGATAACATGGTGCTTCAACCCAACTGTGAATTTGATACATGTTTGGTGGAACCTCAGTTCCCTTTACTGCTAAACTCTCTCTGATAGTGTGTTGTGCACCCTCCCATGTGTGCACATTACTCAGTGCAGCTGTTTGTGCCCAGCATCCACCTGTTTTAGGCTGAGATTATGGGACTTAGGCTCCAAGCAAGGGTAGTTCAAGTTGTGATGCAGGCTCTGTACTAAAGGAAGTATCTGCATGGGTTAGTCTCCTGAGCTTTCAGTATTTATACAAACTTTCCATTGTCTTCCTTGCTTGATTTTTATGTTTACCATATATGCTTGTGTATAAGCCGATCCATGCATAAGCTGACGGCCTGGTTTTGAGCCCCTAAAACAGGAAAAAATGGGTGACCTGTGGATAAGCTGAAGTCCCCTCATGGCCTTGGGCCCCTAAGCCCCACCACACCCTGCACCACCGGCTTCCACTGGAGTTGTCCCCCGGCCGGGGCCCCCCCCCCCCGAGCCTGCTGCCACTTTTCCTCGACTCTTCTTCCCTCCCCCTCAGCCATGCTGCCGCTTTCCCCACTCCCCGGGGCTGACCCCCACCCCCCAACCAGGACACCCTTAGCTGACTGCTCTGGTGGCCAGGACACAAGCTGGGGCTCCAGGCTGACTCCCCAACGTGGCCACTTCGGCCACATGCTGAGGATCCTGACCTGGCAGGAGATTTAAAAACTCCTGGCTGGGACTGCTTTGCTGGCTTGACCTGCATATAAGCCATGTCCCCTTTTTAAAGGGGATTTTCAGTCCAAAAAAACTCGGCTTGTACATGAATATATACTGTAATTTTTGTTTATCAACATTTCTCCTTCTATTGCTTCCTCCTCTTTTCTTCCTAGATTTTGGGGAGTTGAGCAAAAAACTGGCAGAAGTGTGGAAGCAGCTGCCTGAGAAGGATAAACTGGTATGTATGCCCCCAAAGAGGTTTTTTATAAAATAAATTCTATAAATGATCTGCCCAGATCACCTCACGCTGCCAGTGCTGTCTTCACAGTGCAGCTGTCCTGGTTGTTACAGTAATACGAATAAATGTGCAAACCCTTGCAGTATGTGAATTGGGTAATCTCAGCCCCATGCTAACAAAAATGTCTCACTTTCTGTTGTGAGAATTGCTTCGCCTAGGGGTGCCCAAAATCTTCGTACATGGGGGCTGCAGAGCCTGATTGGTGCGGGCCCATAGGCTGCAAAATTCCAGAACTGGTTCTTTTTGCACAATACGTGATATACAGTTATATATTTTCAGTATATTATTACAACAAAAAAAGGTATACTTAGTTTTGACTACATGCAGCTGGGATTTTCCAGCAATCATCTGAAAATATCTTGGCTTATAGTTGCTAGTTGAGATTCATAGCACCGTAGTGCTGCATCCCTGACCCCCTTTTAACCCTCACTCTGCGCTGCCAGCTTCGCTGCATCCTCAACCCGCTTTTAAGTCCCTCACCCTGTGCCGCCAGCTTCACTGCGTCCCCAACCCCCTTTTAACCCTGCATCGCTGGCTTTTGCTGCTCCCTAGCCACCACCCCACCCGCCCTGACACTGGCTCCCCCAGACTGACCCCCACACACACCCAGGGTCCCCTTACCTGCCTGCTCTGGAGGCGATGACACATACTGGGGCTCCCATCCTGAGCATGCTCAGAGGGAGAGATTTCAAAACTCCTAGCCTCGGCTGGGGCTGCTGCCTGCTGCAGTGCTGGATTTCCCCCCCTCCCCCCCATTTCTGGCACTCCAGCTTACTGACCTGGTTAAAATTTTGTATTCATGGGCCACAGAAAAGCCCTTTGTGGGATGCATGTGGCCTGTGGGCCACACTTTGGGCACCCCTGGCTTAGCTAGTCAACTACCCATCAAGTCATCCCAGCACCCAAATCCTGGCAGCAGGATTATCTAATGGTTTGAATCTTGCCTTTATTTCCGGCTTCTGTGCAGGTTTGGAAGCAAAAAGCTCAATATCTGCAACACAAGCAGAATAAAGCAGAAGCCACAACAGTGAAGAGGAAAGCAGCTTCATCAGAGGGTGCCCCAAAAGTGAAAGGTAGTAAACACACCCCATTTGCTTAAGGTTTTGGGAAGAGTGAAGAGTATCATCTGTGCATTAGGGAAGAAAGAGAGCATCTCCTGCTCTTTTCCCCACCTTCCTCCACAAGAGTATGGTTCTGATGTCAGATTATCTTGTTATCAAAAATGATCCCTCCATAGAACTGAGGGATGGAGATAATAGGTTTTAGAAGGCTATCTGGTTCAGGCCTAAACTCTGAAGACACAGCCATTCATACAGCACTGTAATGATGGTGATGTAAAGCACAACAGAGCAGGAGGGAAGTTTGGATGGGTGGTAAATGCTAAAATTAAACAAATGATGTGGTTAGCTTAGCATCTGTGCTTAATAAATGTCCCACAACCTCTGTATTAGTATTAGTTATTAATACAGCACCAAGAAAATTGTTCTCTCTAATTTTTCATAGGCTGTATGCACAAAATATTTCTTTGTGTGCTAATATCAGCAGTGTTGAATTTTTTTGTGCATGCTTTATTTTGTTGTGTGTGCAGGTTTTACAACCTGTGTGTGCTCGCATAGAGGGACAGTGGCCAAGAACGGCCAAGTGTAGTTCATCCTTTGCATATGTGCAAGAGAGGTCCCACCCCCAAAGACCTTTTCAATCCAAACAGATTTGTCAGTAGAGAAGAGAGAAGATAAGATTCTTTTTTTTTTTTTTTTTTACCCATATCTTTTAAGTTTCCCCAACAGGTATGGTTTCTCCTCATAAGAAGTCGCCTTCCAGCACTGTGGTGTTATCCTCCTCACCAGCCAAAGTCCCTGAGACAGAGCCTATTGATGTAGCTGCACATCTACAATTGCTGGGTGAATCGCTGAGCCTTATTGGACACAGGCTGCAAGAGACAGAGGTGGGTACAGAGCCAGTACAAAACAGGGAATCTGTCACATAATCCCAATGCAGCATGTGAATAGTCTAGACTCTAAATTGCAGTGAGTTTAAAGGGTAACAGTGTAATCTCATCCCCACTGTCCTACACACTTTATTACCAATAGAACGAACGCACTTGAACTACTTTTCCTTAGTATCCCAACTGGGAATTCTGTAGAGGGCAGTAGTTCCCACCATTGTAAAGGTGAAAACCTCCTCTTTCACAGTTGGATGTTGAAAAATAATTCCCAGCTCCAAAAAAAATTCCTAACCTTAGGGCAAGTTTAGTCACAAATCTTTTATCCGTCAGTCTGGAGAGGCAATATTCTTCAGTATGCTTCCTAGGTCTGTGTCGGGGGCTGGAATTAAATAAGTCTTATTGCCATAGGTGACAGGAAGTGATTGTTTTTCAAATCACAAAAATTATGGACCCAACAAGATGCACTTAATCCAGTGCTCTCTGACTTTTTTTTGTTCTTTTCCACTCTTTTCCTGTATTTGTACGTTGCCTGTTGAGCTTCTGTGGTATACTGTTTGGGGCAGCGATATATGTGTATGAACTACCTCTTATGGTTTTGTTATTATATGAACAGTAGAAAGAGAAGTGGCTTTGGTGGGTAAGCCCAAGAAAGGACCTGTGGTATCTCTGAGAGAATAAATTTTTGTGGTGACAGAATTGCAGTCTCCGCTCCTCATGCCTATTCAGTTCCTTTCTCCTTTATTTCCAGGGGATGGTGGCTGTATCTGGAAGTTTATCAGTACTTCTAGATTCTATTATCTGTGCCCTGGGCCCTTTAGCATGTCTAACCACACAACTGCCTGAACTGAATGGTTGCCCTAAGCAAGTTCTGGTAAGTTCCTCTTATTTCAGTTCTAGACCTGTTAGTCTCCATGGGAAGAGAGCTGGAGTCCTGACTAGCATGGCTGTGTGACACTGGTGAGCCTCTACTGCTACACAGCTGAATAGATAGTCTTGCTAGTGTACTTTTATTATGGGAAGTATTTAAGTGTGGGAATTCACTGAGAAGTTCTGCTGTAGAATACTGTGCAATAGCTTTTCAGTAAAAGATACAGGCATACTAACAGATCCAAGGAACTTGATCTAACCATTATTCCATCTAGTGCAGTACTTGCAGCTCCTGTTTCTCAGTGACTGAAATAGTAAATCTGGAGCAAATAAAACTGTGTGCTTGGCAGATACTTTAATATGCTCCAAGTTTACATAGGAATTAAAAGGTCCTCTCCAACTAGTTTATATACCAGTTTTTGTTTAATAGTGTAAACATTGGTCCAGTGATCTGCAATTAATTCACAATTTCTTATGTGGAAGGTGGCTACCTCAGAAGGTCAGTAAACTCCAGGCAAAGGAGGTGTGTTGTGGTTTTTCACTTATAGCTGTTGGGTAAACAGCTGCATTTTCTCTCCACCATTCCTAAACTACATTTCATAATGAACCCTCATTGGCCAGCTTGTATCACCAGTGTAGCCTGGTGGTAAGTGCAAAGTGAGAACATGAGAGCAAAGAAAGCCACCAGCTAGGGAGATGAACAGCACAAAGAGAGAGAACAGAAGGGGGAATCAGAAAGAGAAAGCATAACCAGTCAAGCACAGAAAACACTAGATGAAAAGCAAATCTTACAAGGAAAAGAGAAGGGGAAGAAAATGGGAGATAAGGCAAATGCTCCAGGGTTATGTGAGTGGTCTTGGTTTTGGGGCAGTTCTGATATTGACTCATCATAGGAAGGGGTGTCTAACCAAAAAAGAATGTGGCAGCTTCTGCTGTAAACTCCTAGAATAGTCATGGATATGTCCACTAGTATATCAGCCAGGCGCTGTCAGCTCAAGTTATGGCTACGTAACCATTGGACAATATATCCTATCATTCAGTCTCTCCCATTTGCTAAAAGCATTCTGAGCAATGGCACCCCCTCTCCACATTGTTGATGAAGCTGGAAACTAATCTTTTTCTATTTCTGTTAAGGAGTAAGCAGCTGTAAATGAGTTAAGGCACATTTAGATAAGTTCTAAATTAGCTCTTACCATTCAAGAAAGAGATTTTGGAGTCATTGTGGATGGTTCTCAGAAAACATTCACTCAGGGTATAGCAGCAGTCAAAAAAAGCTAACAATGTTAGGAATCATTAGGAAAGGGACAGATAATAAGACCAAACATATATTGCCTCTATAAATCCACGGTATACCTGCATCTTGAATACTGCATGCAAATCTGGTTGCCCCATCTCAAAAAAGATCTGTCAGACTTGGAAAAGGTACAGAAAAAGGCAACTAAACTAATCCGCAGTTTTGAAAAGCTTCAATATTAGGAGAGATTAAAAAGGCTGGGACTTTTCAGCTTGAAAAAGAGACAACTAGGAGGAGATATGATAACTATAAAATCATGACTGATGTGGAGAAAGAAATAAGAAAGTGTTGTTTACTCCTCGTAACAAGAACTAGGGGCCACCAAATGAAATTAATAGGCATCAGGTGTAAAATGAACTAACAGAAGTATTTCTTCATACTACTCTTTGTCAACCTGTGGAACTCCTTGCCAGAGAATGTGGTTAAGGCCAAGACTATAATGGGGTTTAAAAAAGAACTAGGTAAGTTCATGGAGGGTAGGTCCATCAACAGCTGCTAGTCAGATGGGATTGGAGATGGGATGGATCACTTGAAGCACCTGGCATGGATATGGGATATCGAGTCAGATGGATCACTGATCTGACCCATTATGACCATTTTTATGTAATAGAATAGACTAGACTCATAGGGCTGGAAGGGACCTCATGAGATCATCTAATCCAACCCCCTGGGGTCAGAACCCAGGACCTTCTGTATGTAAAGCAGATGTGCTAGCCACTACATTATTTGCAGTCTTTAATGCTTGGAGACATCAGCTTGGATCAGGTCACGAGTGAAGTTAGTTTGGTAGTTCCAGACTTGTTTCCTATCTGACATTTGTCTACATCAATAAACTTGCTGCCCCACACCTGAGCTAGCTAGAGTTGTTAGAGCTTTTATGTCATGGATTTGTAAAACGAACAAGGAGTCTTGTGGCGCTTAAAGACTAACAAATTTATTTATTGCATGAGCTCTCATGGGAGAAAATCCCACTTTGTCAGGTGCTTTGAACATGAGGGAACTTACAGAATGGGAGGAAAATAAATGCAGGGAAGTGTAAGTAATGGGATTGTCACACTGTAACAGCAAATCATTATTATAAGTATTGTAAGGTACTGTTTATCTGTTCAGCGTAGGTGGCACTGCTGAATTAGAGGACCTATCAAGAGACTACCAACATTCCAGTTTCTTTCTTCAAGCATTAACAGGAAGGAGTGTGTGTCAAAGACAGTGCTACCTGAAATATGTCAGCCAAAACTTTTTCAGCAAAGGAAGCAAATTCAGCAACACTAAAATATTTTTCAAATTTGTTGATTAGTCAGTTAAAAATAATCAGAAAAAAGCAAAACATTTTATTTTGACATTTTCAAAAATGAATTGCTTTAATGTGTCAGTTTGAAATGATTTTTCCAAATTTCCTTCAACTTTATGTAAAAAGAAATCAACAGACTTTTTAAAAGTATTGACACTGAAATGAAGCAGTTTGTTTTAGATGAAATGAAATATTCTGTTTGAATCAAAATGAAATTTTTTTTCAATTTGCTGAAAATTCTGAAAAAGATTTTTTTTTTTTTTTAGACCCACCAAAAAGATTTTTTTTTAATTGCCAGAGAACTGAAGTCTGTTATCCACATAGCTCTAGTCTGAGGCATCCTTTGGGTAGCCAGGCACACTGCTGGCTGATGTGTTGCTGTTATAAACTCTAGACTGACTCGTTGGAATATGTTTTCTGAGATACAGGGGGACCACAACAACATCCTTCAGGCTGCCCACAGCATTTCCAAAGAAAATCCAGAGCCCAGACAACCTTTTTTCCCTTCCACCTTCCTTTTGAAATCATTTCCTTTTTTCACATTACAAAATCCAGCTGAGTGTTACACGTGTGTGTGTAGACAGGGCATTTTTCCTAGATTCCCTTACTACTTCCATCACCCTGAGTTGGGTATTCTCTCACTGATCTTCCTTCTGGTGGCTGTGGGCTGGATATGGATTGCTTCCCAGTTCATCAGCACTGCTCCTAGAACTGGCCAGGTGGGATGAAAAATCACTTTAAGGCAATATGAATGTTTCCCTTACTTCCAGTTGCCTACACTGTTTTCACTGTCCCTGAAACTATCTTTTAGGCGAGTCTACTTTTATTTCTAAAACTTCAAAGATTAGCCAACAGTACTGACAGCTTCTAAAAGAATGGGGCCGCACATGATAGAAAATTGTAAAACAAGAAGGGGATTTCCACACCCCACTTCTATGTTAAACTGCAAGATTATTTTTGCAGGATTTGGGATCAGTCAATTCTTTTAAAATATGTTTAATGTTCTCTTTCCAGTCTAACACACTAGACAACATCGCCTACATCATGCCTGGACTCTGACAGGAAAGGATCCTGGGATGTACCTGCTTCCATATTACTGAATTGTGTACATAGGCGCTATACCGGCACTCTCTAAGGGCTCCGAGTGTGGGGTTTTAAAGTTTTATTTCTGTATAGTATATACATAGGATTGTAACTATATTACTTTTATTAATTTTATGAAAAGTTGTGAAAGGTAAGCTGAGAGAATCCGTTCCTGTTGGTGGGAGAAACCTACTCATTGTGTTCTTCAGTCTGAAGGTTTTTGCATGGTTGGAATTCATAAAACTTTTGATATATCAGCCTTAAATTCAGAGAAGCCTTTTATTGGGACCTGGCCTGAGCACAGACTGTCTGCTGATGGACGAATACACAGACTAGTTTATTTTGGACCAAGCAATAGTGCTGGACTCCTCACCAGCCCTGTTTCTAACCATTGAATTAGCACTGCTCTGGGGGAGGACTGGATGTCTGATGGAATATAGAGACTTTGACTTCTAGGTCATTTCTTTGAACTCCCAGATCTTTAGTGACTGAAAGCTGTGACTGTCAACTGGCTGGCTGGGAGCTGATGTTGAAATAGTTGTGCAGATGGCAAAGATTCTATACTTTTCTAGTGGACTTGACCCTGCATCACCATTAACACTAGATGCCAACCTCAGAAGAAGACCAAAGATTAAATAAATTGAGGAGAGTAAACCACCCCCTAATTCCTCCAGATCAGGGCTGGGCTGCTCTGTTGTGGAGAAAAGAGAGCAATAGATGGGAGAAACTTGCACTGCCTCTGCCCATGTGCACCTATTTTGTAAGTAGAGGAACTTGTTTTTAAGAGTGTTGGTCCCATCATCCCTTTCACCAGCAGTGTTAAAAAGAATTATGGAATCCTCCTGGTGCTGCTGCGTTATCTGGAGGGGTTCTTGCTGAGCGGAACATGGGTTGAGTGGACAGATCCCATCTGAATTCCTTCTCGAGAAGGATTTCATGTAGGCGTGTGTATGGTATATTTAACTTTTACCAATATCTGTAATGGATTTTAATTTATCTTGTATATTTCTGTATATATGTGTGTGCGCGCGTGCGTGTGCGCGCGTGCACACGCGTGTGTACATATATATAATTTAAAATCAAAAAAAGACTTCCCTCCATCAGTAGTGTGTGGAAAATATGAATTAGCTGTGCTCACCCCCACCCTGCAGTAATTACTTGCTTTTGTTGTAGCAAGCATGGACTCCGTAAGGGGGAATAGCAGCAAAAGCCCTCGTGAACAACAGCATGTCCAGGGATGTTGGGTGGAAGTTGAAATGGGGAGACCCTTTTATTCTGACCCCAGCGTCCCCATCCCTCATGTACAAGTTTTAAAGTAGCAGAAGGACGCATCTATTTTGATTTTTAGTTTCTCTTTTTTCCAGGGCAGCTGAAAGAGAGCTGTACCTCACTATGGCTGAGCTCTAAATGTATTGTGTTAAAGCAAATCCTCAGGTGTGTAGAGAGGCTTCCACCCAAAGCTCTGGACTGGCTGTCTTGCAGGGCTTCCTCTCTTCCCAGTTCAATGCTGCTTTGTTGGTAAGTCAGCAGAGCTGGGTTAGCGGATGAAACTGAAGGCTCTTAGAAGGCTCATAGAAGATCTAGGCCCAGGTGTCAGATCCAGGTATACACATCTCAAAAAATATGACTAATCCCAAGCAGCATTTGAGGGAGCTTTGGGTGGGGATGGGCAGAGAGATCTCAGTATGGCTTCTGGCCCCTCACCAAAGCCTCTCTCCTTAAAAATGGTATAAAACACCTGGCTCTGTTTCCAGCTCTCCATAATGGAGATTATTGTAATGAAGGATAGATACTCGAATCTCTAAGGAACCAGAAGGGAATTAATCATCTTTAGCTTTTGCCATCTATATAACAACAAACTCTTAAAGAGTTTTAAAAAAAGAAAACCACACATAAACCCTAACGTATTGTATATTTATTTAAAATTTGTAAAGATTTTGTATAATCTGTATCTTGTGGTATTTGGTACTAGAGGGAAAACTTTGGACTGAGATTTAGCATTTTTTATATTTTTATTTTTCTTGCCATTTGGTCCAGATTGGTTACAGTTGTATAAAGAAACTTTTTTGTACTGTACTTACATATAATTTTTTTTAACATTTGGAGTTTGTGTCATTATTTTGCATTTATAATGGGCTCTGCATCTTCTCCCCAACAAAGATGGTTACTAGTGGTTAGCATTACTAAACAGAACACAGTAGTGTGTGTCTCAACCTCTTCTGTTTTATTGGCAGTGTGTTCCAGCACCTCATTTTAATAGCACAATCTGCTTGATATATCTCTTGAAGATTACTGATAATTATTTAGCGCCATTCTTCATAGCAGCTTCAGTGAGAGACATGCCTGAGAGCTGTCATCTAGTATCTGTGGCCTTCCTTGCAGATCAGTTCGTGTGTTGCAAGCAAAAAGATATTGGGTGTTCAGTATCACATGATAAAACACCAGTTACAGAAAAGGGATGCAGAACCATATTGCCATATTCTTTAAAAAGTTCTCCAGTGGCAGGAGCTAAGAAGTTCATGGGCCAGTTGCAGCCTCAGAACTTGTTTGCAGGGGTGTCTCAACCATGATGTTGCAGAACATGACACTTCACCAACTCAGATTGTATTCTTTGTATTTCAACACAAGTTGATGAGAGATGTGTTAAAGTACATAACCACCTCCCCTGTTTCAACACTGCAGGAAAACCACTGCCTGCTGCCCTACAGTAAGAGAACTGTTTAACACATTGGAGGAAAAATGCTTAAATAGTGCCGGGGAAGTCACTTTCTTCTATCAGCATGTGTGAAATATTATAAACTAAAGCTAAAAGATTCAGCATTTAGAACAGTTCTGTGTATGGTAAAGACTGCAAGACTGCGTTCTAATCCACAGCTCACTCCTAGCATAGCAAATGTAGATTAGTTGGAGCTTGTGTTGTACAGTTTCAAAGAGCTCTTCTGGAAAGAAGGGTCTTAACTTAGCAAAGGAAGGAGTTCTTTCTATCATTCTTCAACAGCCTCCACCCTCCCTCTAATGCCTGCAGAAGTATTAAGTCTGGCTTGACTCAGAGGCAAGTAGAAGCCAAGCTATTAGGCCTGTTTCAAGAATAGACAGGACACATGTTGGGTGCTGTCATGTGAATTAACATTTGCTTGGATTAACACATTCACTAGCCCTTTCAGTAAGATCATATCCCAGAGTGCTACACCATGTTAAAATAATAAACTATTTGATTACTGCCTGTCCAAAAAGGTCTTGATTTTGAAACATTTTATAGAGGGACTTGCTCCTGAAATACATATTGGTGATTTTCAAATGTTTCCCTTGTATGGCAACAATTATAATAAATATTCTTTAGTATCCAGTTGCCTTCATTTTCAGGAATAACAAACGAGTCGTATGTTGGACTTGTATGAAGACTACATCCTCTTGCCTGCAAATTTACATTTTAGACCACAAGGGTGAATGAATGCCTGTGAGGGTATTCCTACAGTCCCGTCCCCCCCCCCCCCCGACACACTCATGCCACAGAGGCAAAATCAGCCTTAGATCTGTGTGTCTACACAGAAGTGGCATGGTTTAATTTAAACCAATCAAGTGCTTAAATGGGTACAGCTTTTTTGTGTGCACACTCTTCCATGGGTTTTGACTGATATATTCATTTAACTTTCATTTGTAAATGCATGGACAAGACCAAGTGCTATACACCAGGTTTAATGTGATAATGTCCACACACAAAGTTGCACCAGTTCCAGAGGAGTAGCCCTGTTAGTCTAGTTCAGCAAAACAGAATCCTGTAGCCCTTTTAAAGGCTAATGAATTTATTTATCACATGAGCTTTTGTGGGAGAAAACTTGCACTTCATCAAACATTTTGAAGATAGGGAACTTCAGTACAAAAGAAGTGCGGCTAAAGCAGTGTTACTTTTATGTAGCTCAGGTCTTTTGTGTGGTCATGGAGTCACTGAAGCTCTTGAACTTATCAAAGTAAACAGAGTTGGAAAATATTTTGACTGGATCACTTAACCACCATTCCCTGAAAGACTCAGTTCAGCAGCAGGTTGGTGCCAGCTAACCTATCAGTAGAGCTCAGCAAATCCATGGATATCCGCAGATAGCCGCTTTATATCCACACCCGCGGATACAACATGGATATCTGTGGACCATTCCTTGTGGATGCAGATCAGATACGGATCCACATTATTTTTACCTGCACAGAGCTAGAGCCCTGCAAATATGCGGATGTCCACATCTGTGGATACAACACGGATATCCGTGGGCCATTTCTTACGGATGCAGGTTGGATATGGATCCACGTATTTGTATCCGCGCAGGGCTCTACCTATCAGCATGCCAACTGAACTGGGCTCTGCCATGACAACCAGCAGTTGCACCTTACAGAGTATTAGGCAAAGGCTAGTCTTCCATTTGGTAGTCAGGGAAACTACAGGACACTGCGGGCAGGATGCAGACCTTGCCACGTATTTCACAGCCCCCTTTTTGACCCTGTTGCACATGACATGCCCTGCAGAGTGTCAGCCAGCCAGTGTGAGGCAGCAGGAACGGATGGGGGGAATTAGGCGCCTATATAAGAAACAGCTCCCAAGAGAGAGCCCGTCCCTGTGGCAGCTTTCCCAAACTGTGTGCCAGGGCACGCAGGTGTGCCACAAAATATTTTTGAAAAACTACGCAAAGAGCTCTGCATTGGCTCACGAACGTTTATTTGGAAACTATAGGGTGGTGTGCCTCAAATGAATGAAAGGTAGCCAAGTATGCCACAGCAGAAAAAGTGTTGGGAACCACTGCCCTATGGAAGGACAAGCAAGGAGGGTTTGGGGCACTCAAAGACTAACAGATTTCTTTATTGCAGGAGAAAATCCCACTCCCTCAGAGGCAGGTCCCTTCCAGCCCTATGATTTGATTGATTGATTGATTGATTAGAAGAGAACCAGCAAGACTGGACGGAAGATAATTCCCAAGGGGATAGCCCGTCATCATGTGACGTCACCTCCATGTGACGTCACCAGGACGCATCAGGTCAGAGCCCCTCCCCCGCTCTCGAACGCGCCCCTCCCCCTCCTGTGACGCGGCGTTGCTTTCGTCACGCATGGGCGGGGCTGGCAGCGTGACGCGCCGCAGCCGAGAGCAGTCACGTGACGGGCGCTCGCGCTGTCAGCTGACCGATTCCCGGGCTGCGCGGCAGCGGCAATGGATTTTCTCCTGGGCAGCCCCTTCGGCTCCCCCGTGGGGCAGCGCATCGGTGAGTCCCTCAGCTCCCAGCCTCGGCCGCCGGCGGAGCCCCCTCCCCTGTGAAGCGGCTCCGGAGCAGGCTCGAGCGATCGGGCGCGTCCTACTGGACACAGCTCAGGCCAATGGGAAGGCGAGAGGGGTTTGATTGACGGGCGGCAGCGGCCAATGGGAAGTGAGCGGAGGGGAGGGCCTTTTTTGCTGCCTGCCCAGCCAATCCGCGCGCTCGGTGGTCTGGGAAGTTTTCGTGTTTAAAGGGCCCCGGCGCCCGAGCCATGTCTTGGCGGGGCAGCCTGGAACCCGGGGGTGCGCACGTGACGCATCTATTGGGGCGACCCTACAATAACAAAACAAACCCTCGCCGGCTGCCAGCTTGCAGGGGCGTTCGTGGAGCTGGGGCCGCCTCGGCTGGAGTCTGGAGGGACAGGGGGGGCAGCTGTGATTTCTGCCCCTGCATTTGCTGTCACGCCCTCCAGTGCGGTGCAATTGCTGGGGTGGCCCCTCGGCTGGGGAGGGGGTGGAAGTGGGAAGGCCACGTGCTCTGCTCACTGCAGCTTCCCAGCCAGCTCTTTAGGGGAAGGGTGGTTTGTGTGCATACTTCTCTGTTTATGTTTATGGCATTGTAATAACTGCATGCACCTGGCCTCACTGGTCGCTAATGCCTTGCTTGGCTAGGGTTACCAGATGTCAGGCAAAAGGAGGACATGTCCTCCTTTTTACTTCCATGTCCTCCATCCAGCAGGCACTTTAAAAATATATGATTTTGTCTGGCTTTTTACTTACAGGGGTTAAGTATGCTGGAACAGAACACCCTGTTTTTAGCAGAAACGTTCCAGGGGTCCCTAAAAACGGAAGACTATTGCATTAATACTACATTTTCTCCATGGGTCCTCCAATATCCTCCTTTTCCTACTTCCCTGTCCTCCTTTCTGTGCTTTGGTATCTGGTAACCCTGCGCTTGGCTCCTCACACCCTCCATCTCGTCGAGTTATCCTTCTGCCTTCTGCCATGAGACCCATGATCAATACAGATAGAAATCTGTGGGAAGCTTTAGTAAATTCAGCGCAATTACCAACAAAATCTCCTTTTTAGAATTTTCTAATCTGTTTACCTGGGCTCTCTTAATTAGGGCACTTTCCCAGGTTGAAGAATGGGTTCATTCAGTGTAAACACTTTACAATTGTGGTACTGTAGTGTTGTCTACTCATTGAGTTAGCATTTTTGCAGGATAGGTCTTTTATGTAGCACCATGGATATACAAGCAGGTAAATATACATTTCCTGCCCTGTCAAGTGTCTAAGAAGGCAGGCTAGCAAAGATATAAATCACATCAAAGTAGTTCAAAATAAATAGGGTCTGATCCAAATCTATCTAGGAAGAACAGCATTCTTTTTAATGTTTTCTTTGGGTTTAATTAAAAGAAGAGAAGAAATTAATGTAAAGATAAGGAACAAATAAGAAATGAGATAGAAAGAACAAGGCATTGGAAAATTGTTAGAGAGTACAAGAAAGGACTGGAGAAACAATGCAGGGAGGAATGCACAGTAAGTTTAAAATGTATTTAACAGTGTTCTTCCACTGTTCTAAAAAAGTGTATATAGATGCACCTGCTTGTATGGTATACTACTTTTAATTTTTCAAAGAAATCTTGTGTCCCTGTGAGCTGGGTCTGACCTTGGTTTCTGGTTCTTTCCTTATGTGTCAGTTCCACAATGTCTCAGGCTTCATAAGCCTCTGGAGACTTTATTTGACTGCCTGAAGAAGACATTGATGACAGGCTGTTTAAGTACATATTCATCTCAAGAATCCCTACCATCACCAAGCTTCCCTCATGTCAGACTTAGAGATGAGTTCCTCTCAGTTTGGGGCCTTCTAGTTCATTCCATCCTAATTAGCTCTTCCTCACATGCATAGCTGAGATGGTACCAGAGGAAGGGAGTTTAAAAGCTGATGAGAGAGACAGGCAGATACCCTCTTCGCCCTTTTCTTCCCAGGTTGCCCCAGATCTGAAAAAAACCCTTCTTGACTCCCCCGCCCCCCAAATTATTCAGTGGGCTTCCCATTCTCCCTTGCCATGACATTATATTCTATTCAGTTTCTTACAGTGAAAGCATGCTGATCAGTGCGGTATTTGAATATCTTCCAGTCTGAATTAAGCAGTGTGACTAACATCTGTCATGTGCTTTTTCTTTCATCCACTCCTCAGGAGACGAAACATTTGCAATTGAGTGTCTTATTGTGGAATTTACATCCACACCCACACACACCCATGTTTCTAGCTAGTGTCGGGCACCAAGACCGTGGTTTTTCATCTTGAAAATCTGGCATCTTGTTTGCAGATGTTAAGTGCCATTCATTCTAAAGAGTTGTGCAGAGTAGATACATAAAGCACTGTTGAAGCGTGGCACAGTCTGGAGTGGAGAGAAGCAGCCACCAGCCGGGTCTTCAGCATGTATACAGCAGTGTGAGGGAAGGGTCATTTTGGCCAAGAACACCAGGGCGAGCTCCTACTAAAAGAGAGAGTTCTGTAACAGACATCAAGCATGCACATTGTCCAATATTTACTGGAGGAACATTCAGGATTCCTCTAGAATAAGTGACCTTTGATTCCTGAAGTGTATGTATCCTGCATGTTACATTGGTCAGGTTTGCCTGTACCCATCCTTAGATGCTACTCTCCTCCCTTTCCTTCCTCCTTACTGTCCTGGTTGGAGTAGGAGTCAGATTGTAAGCAACTTCCCTCGGGTGCCTGTTTCTGCTTTAGAGGGGTTTCCAGACAACAAGCTGGCAGGGAAGGGGAGGAGAGCTGAGTATCCAGGGCTGTTCACAGAGTGTACCTCATGTCTGCAGTACCTGCGGTATGGGGGAGAGATGTGCCACACGTGGAGAAGTTCAGGACAACCTAAAGGGGTGAGGGTGTTGTAGCCAGTCTTGAAGAAGCCCATGTGGAGAGGGTCATGGTTTTACAAAGGTAGTGGGGAAAGAGCTACTGGTTTATAAATGGGAACATTCTTTCCTTTGGGCACTGCCTCATAATACCTTGTGACACAGGTAAATACTATTACTTGCACTTTACAGGTGAGTGACTTGCCCAGTGGCATGACGCGGAAGAGTGGCTAAGTTGGGAATAGAATTTATCAGTCTTGAGTGCTAGACCACCATAGTGCTATTGCAGGCTGCCTGCAGACTCAAGGGTAATAATGCAACACTTAAATGAGTAGGTGAATGAAGCAAGTCCCCATCTGTGGTTTGTAAAACCCGTAAAAGGCTTTTGCAATGAAAGACACTGAATGCAATAATAAAAAATACTTTGTATTTCTGTGGTACCTTCCTTCTGAGGACGTTGATGCTTTACAGTTATGAATGTGTTAAGTCCTCTGTGAGGTGGGACAGTAGTATATCCCCTTTATTTTGCAGCTGGGAAAACTGTGGCTCAAAGGATCTCAGTGGTTTGCCCAGTATTGCTTGGTAAGTCAGTTGCAGGCAAGGAATAGTTTCTCCAGCTCCTGACTCCAGGTCCTGTGATATAACCTTAAAATCAGACTCTCTCATGCTGTTATATCCTGAAGGCTCTTCTCATTCAACAGGGCCAGGAACTTCCTTTTAAAATGAAAGCTTTGACCAAAGAAAGAACCCCCCCGTTCCCCCCAAGCACAAACACAGAGGACTCTGTCTGCAAGTTTATAGATTTTTTGCACACAAGGGTTTTTGTGATTCTTGTCTAAGAGCCACAAGAATATCCCAGAGAAGAAAAGCACATCAGCACAAGCAGGGCCAAACAGATGGGAGTGGGGGGGGGGCCTATTTGGCCTGACCCTCAAGTTCAAAGGGGCCCTCAGATTTTTAGATACTTGTTCATTTTTTGGCATTTGATACGTTTGGCAACTTTTGGGCGGTAGTGACTTGTTGTGTTTTCATGTGTCATTATTTTTAGTTTTATTATGCCTAGGGTCCTCAAAAGCTGGAACTGTCCCACGTCCCTCTGGATGTCTCAGAGAGCCTGAGTACAAGGAAGCTCTCCAAGAGTAACAAAGCCTCAAAGACCTTAAGGGAAGGGGCAGGGAACCATCTATATCCCAGACCTTGAAACTTGGAGTTTGGAGAAAATTACAGGCACAATGCAGGAGGAACAGAGGGGGTTGCAGTATCTCCTGTGTCATCACCTGCTGGATGTTCATGGTCATAAGCTGATGAAATGCTGAGCACCCTCCTTGTGCATTGAAGTTTAGTAGGAGTTGAGTGCTCAGCACTTTGTAGGACCATTTAAAACTAGACTGAACAAAGCACTCTAGGGAGCACTGACAAAGGGCATAAGGATAAATTGAAGGAAGGGATTATAGACTCAGTGGGGAGCATTTGAGAATATTGGTGAGAAGTTTTTGGGTGCTGACTGGCTTGTGATGGGGGCTTTAATTCTTAAGGGAAGGAGGGAGGAAGGAAGGAGGCAAAGGTCTTGGAGGCTGATTGGTCTCTTCTGTTTAGTTTCTCTATTATTCTGGCTTCTTTGCCACATGGTATCTTGCTGTCACAGAAATGGTGTATGAGATCATAAGTCCAGCATCCCTGCTGTCTTCAGCAGCATTGGGAAGGATGAGGAGAGAGAATGCCATGGCAAATTAATGGACTCCCTAGGTGAAATACAGTCCTGGATCGAGGGTGTGCATCTCCACTGTGCTCCTTATGCCAGGTCAGGAATTGACTCCACTCTTCTGAACATGAAGAACTTGGATAGCTCAGCCACAATAGACTGGAAAATGTTAAATGAGTTTCTGCTCTTCAGTAGTATATGCCTTGGCCCTGAAGCTGTTGTTTGAGGGGAAAGAGTAAATGATTAGGGTTAGGAGCATGCCAGAATTCCCAGCAGCCTGGATGAGCTTGCCCAGCCCATAGAGCAATGTGGTTCCCCATGGTTCAGTTCATTGTGGTTAACTAAACATCAGCATCGCCGCATCCTGGAGCTAGACTTACTGCCAAAATAAAATGATCCTGAAGTTTCTGTGGGGCTGAAACAGTGTCTGCTTGGAGTGTGATATAGCCAATCAGATTGTGGCTCTTGGGAATGCCAGGACTATAGTTACCCCAGGAAAAGACTCAGGGTCCAGGCTCGGGCACCACCCCTGGCCCCAATCCAGAGTTGGAGCCCCAGGCTTCTGCCGCTGCCAGCCTGACCCCCAATTCCCAGCTGGGGCTGGGCGAAGCAGTGGCTGCCACAGGGTGTGGAGAGGCAGGCGCCACCACAGATGGCCTAGCCCAGGTTACCCAGTCAGGGATGGGGCCAGGAGAGGCAGGGGGCGTGCCAGCTGTTCTGGGCACTGGTGCCGGGACTCAGGGCTCATGCCCCCTGTGCCAGGCACTGGCGACACCCCTGCAGAATGCTATGTGTTCTTGGATGACCACTGCAATTTGGAGCATTCAGTGGCCAATGTTATTCAGGCTTTTGTGCTTCCTGCCTTTAGGAATCTATCAGTGTTCTGTGCAGTACGCTTTGGCTCAGACATGTCAGTTTTCACAAGAAGCAGACAGCTCATATGCTAATTTCTGCTCATGAAACAAGGCCTGGCTTCCTGATCCCTCATGTGATCAATAAACAGATTTTGTTTTACTCCAAAGCTCCAACAAAGCAGGAAAGTCCAGGATTTCCTGTCTTGGGGAAAACTCCAACATCTCTTACTAAGCTCAAGCTGGCCGTTATTGCAAGGGAGCCAGAAGAATTAGAAGGGAATTAACTCTGGCTATCTCTAGGAGCAGTCTGGATGTGTCATGCTGAGAACAGGTGCTCTTAAAATGGCCCATCCTCATGGGATAATAGTTAGAGATCGAAAGGCCTGTTAGATCAGCTAGTCCAGCTCCCACTCTGTGTAGGGTTGTTCCTGGTGCTTTGTCTTTGGACCTGTTTCACAACCAAACTTATGTCTTTCCCGCACACTCAAATACTGCTCTCCACTCTGGTTTTTGAGTGTGGGTCACATTTTTAGCAGGTGTGCCACCTGTCATTGGCCAGCATCAGACAGGACAGTGGAGTCAGTGAACCACTGGTGCATTCTAGTGTGGCCATTTGTGCGCAGATATGTCACTTGTTTGGAATCCTCTCTTTCTGCTAAGTGAACAGCTTGCCAGAGGAGTCTGTGCAGCTTGTTTGCATTCCTTTCTGAAAAGCAAATACCCTCCCAGACCTTCAAAGGATTTCTTTGCTTGGGGGGTGGTGTAGTTCATTGTGTGAAATCTGGCATGGGATGGTGGGGAGGGGAGGGGAGTGAAGGAGGGTGCCTGCCATGTATTCATGGTTGGTGGAAAGGTTTGGGGACTGTTTCATTGACAGGAATCCAGGATGGGTGCAAGCCACTTTGTTTCCTTACCCCCCACCCTCCAGTTGTTTGAGCTGCTGAAGATTTTCTAACAAACAGCCTCATCCACTGTTGCCTATCTTCCTGTGCTGTGCACAAGTGGAGTGGTTCCCTTTCTCCATCTACACATGATTGGGCTTTTTGGTGAGTGAAGAGAAGAATACTTTTGCACAAGCCCTTGTCCATATAGTGAGCATGGTGTTACTTACTTGTGTCCTTCAATGCAGGTGGTAACAGAGAGTGTGGCAGAGTTTGCAGCCATGTGGGATTTTCTGCTGAGGTTTAAAATGGTTAGGATGTACCCACTGGAGTACTGGCATAAAGAGGAGAGCTCAAAGATAATTTTTTAAAAAAAATTAATTCCTGATGTAGCAAAAGGTCACATGACTTGCCTGTAGCCTTCCAGGTATGTAGTATTGGGGCAGAAAGAATCTAACAGGCCTGACCTTAAAAAATGAAAAGCTACACTGGTATTCACCCACAACCCTTTCCTTGTTCTGCCTTTCCTCTCCTCGTTCTGACTGCTGGTATGGTTAATGTGCGTCTCCCCACATTTTGCCAACCGAAAATTGCGAGGCGCTCAAGAACTGCATTAAATGGAGTAGATTGCAGCTCTTCTTCAATTCAGATTATGATGGGCAATCAGTTGCTTGCCTAGATTTCTACAAGTTCCGCATCTTCAATTGTGACAAAGTAGGATTTTCTCCCACAAAAGCTCATATGATAAATAAATTGGTTAGTCTTTAAAAGTGCCAGAGGGTTCCTTGTTTGTTTTGCTGGATTAGACTAACACAGCTACCCCTCTGGAATCTGCCTAGATCTGTAATTTCTGTGTGACCCACAGCCATGGAGAACATAAAGCTAGCCATGGGCTGCATTGCAGAATCTGTGCCTGATCCTGGATTAGTGGCATAATATCCAAACATTCAGAGGTTGTTTTTTGTTTTTGTTTGTTTGTTTTATCTAGGCATAGCTTCAGATAACCTGAGCAAAGAGTCTCTCATCTGTTCTGTCTTGTTCCTGCCTCTTTCCAGTCACTGCAGGGGGGGATGCACTGTGATTATAGTCTCCAGCAAAATCACTGTCACTATGAGGGTAGAATGGCTGGGACAGCAATGGGGGGAGAAGACAGACAGATCTGCAGAAAGGGCTGTTTCTGAGGGGACAGAGAGGAATCCATGACTCTAGGGGCCAGATACTTGTGAGTGGTCAGAATGATGCATGCTCAGCCCTTTTGAAAATCTGGCCTTTATGTAGGTGCCTAAATGGGGAAACACTCAAAACTCTGGCCCTGAGCTCTTCTGAGACTCTGGTCCCAGGTGATCAAGGAGCATTTTAGAAGACCAGGGAAGGGAAGGGGGGTTGAGATGGCTACTTTCTGTTCCCCAGCATTTCTGTGTGTATGGCATGCAGGTCAGCACTGTTCCCTCTAAGCTGTGCGCCTGTGCACATGCACACAGGTCATGAAACCTGCGCACACAACAAAATAAAGTGCTCACAAAAAAATTCAATAGTGCTAATATTGGTGCTCACAAAAAAATGTTTTTGTGCACACAAAGAAATTGTTTGCGCACACAGTTTGCGAGTAGTTAGAGGGAACATTGCAGGTCAGTTGTATTGTGTTTGTTTACTTGTCTCCTTGTGCCCACCCCTCCATTTTGCTATATATAGAGTCCCAGCTGCCTGTCTGCCTGGTTAGCGCTTATTTTCCCTCTGCAGGCTGGCAGTGTTCCTAGCCTATCCAGTCCTCTCGCCAGTGGGTGCGGGGTGGGACTGAGTGAGGCTTGGCTGATTACAGGGTGGAGGCGCTGGTAACTCTGAGTAATAACAGCTTGTTGCTCAGGACTTAGCCATGAATAACACCATGGCAAATTCAGGAACTCCTAGTTAAAGGGGACACAGACAAAGTGGGACTGAAATTGCCCTGAGTTGGTGCTGGACCCCACTCCCCTTCCTGCTCCCCACATTCTAAAGGGCCAAATGTTTTGGTCTTATAGAAGGAGAAACTTAAAAGCTAAGCAGCTTTTTGTTTTTGTAGGACCCATATAAAAACAAGGGACTTGGGTTCTTCTCTCATTTAAAAAGATCTAAATTGAGAGTTAAAGAAGTGTAATTGAGAGCCAGATCTGACCCGTTGTGGTGTTGCTCCACTTGCTGGCTGTGCAGCAGCAGCAGAATGAAGGCACACCGTTCCTAATATGGTTTCACTGTATTTTGGAGCTTACTAGTCATGCCTTTCCATCTCATCCTCTTCCTCTGAGACTGCACCCATAGTGTGAGGTTCAGCAAGGTGGGGAACAAAGCGGCTGTGCAATGTTGATTATGGTGCAAAAACCTTGTCAACCAGAAAAGCTAATTGCAATAGTGACACCTGCTGAGGAGAGGACTTCCCTCACCAGGTTGTGTTGGGATTTTACTGGGATATTCTGTCCATGTTCCTTTTGGTTAAGATTCCTGGTGGAGCATTGTTTTGGAAGCTTGGCTCCCATCCCCATCTGAGAGCAGCCTTTGACTCCTGGGTGTCCACACTCCTCATGGCTGATTAGTGAACAACTGTCAGCGGCAAACTGGTGCCATTCTTAGCCTTGTCCTGTTTCTCCTTTCTCCAGAGAAAGCTACCAGTGGATCCCTGCCAAGTGAGAACTGGGCCCTCAACATGGAGATTTGTGACATCATTAATGAGACGGAGGAAGGGTAAGGGAGCTGGCACCATGAACCTGTGCGCTCGTACATGCTGCAGTCTCGGAGTTGGCCATGTACGCACCTCAGAAACATACATGGGCACATGCTCAGTACAGTAAAATCTCCAAGAAGGGAAGCAGAGTGAGTGATGGGATTAAACAGCTAGGTCACTGAACACTCCCAGGGTATGGGCTCTGTTAGAGGGATTTAAAGGGGCTAATGTCTGTTAGGGGATTTAACGCTAATGTCAGCTGCCAAAGGCCTTGTTAGTTATGCTCCAGAATTCCAACATAGGGAGCAGTTTACCAAATGGTCTATCAGGTTCCCTGCATACACCCTATTCAAGCCAGTTCTCATCCCCTCTGGTGAAGACAAGTTTGAGATTCTTTTACTGTGTTGTATTCCTTCTCTATGGCCCTCTCTTTCTCTCCCTGGGAGTCTCTACGCTGGTAACTGAGGTCACGGGAAGATCTGAGTCTGCCATTTAGTTCTCTGACTTTGTCCTTCCTCCATCTGGGGTTTTGTCCTTGGGTACTTTCCCAGACAGTAAGTCAGACCCATGCAAGGGGGTGGGAGATCCAAGGTCTCCTGTCACTGAGCAGCCCTGAGATGAGATGTTCAGAAATCTGAGGAATGCCAGAAATGTTAACCTAGGACCCTATAAATAACCTGCAGCGGGTTTGCTGCTGAGCTCAAAAGGGACCATTCCCTGCAGCTGTAGAGAAGTCAAGAACAGTATGTAACCAGAATGGTGCTATATGAAATCCAAAACTAGAGCTTCACTGTTCCCTCAGTCCCCCTCCTTCTCCCCCCCCCCCCCCAGCAGAGTGGGCCTGGAGTGAGAGCTCCAAAGGATGGCCGTCTCCAGTTACAAAACTTTCTATTCTCTAAGTCACCTATCTTTGCCAGTGCTTCTTGGTAGTAACGTGCAGTCCCCCTTCTGTTCTAGTCCTTACTGAAGTCACATTCCCAGCTCTGCCCATTTCCCTGAGTCCTAACCTGCAGTCCCCTTGCTGTTCCAGTTCTTGGCCCCAGACAGCTCAACCTATGCACCTCAGTCCTGACCTACAAAGAACCTTGCATCTGAGTCATGACCTACCACATCCCTGTTGCTCTTTTCCCAGGGAGCTCCCACAGCCCTGCCAGTGCACTTCATTCCTACCCCCTTCCCTCCTGCTATGACAGCTTTGGGCCCCCAGTTCTGCCAGTACACCTCAATGCAGTGCCCTGTCCTCACACAGTATTGCAGTGTGCTTGTACTACAGCACTTCCATCCTGACCGAGACTGTTTGGAAGCTGCCAGCGCAGTTCCTACTTGTCTCTCTCTCGCTCCAACAGGAGGCTGCCACTGCCTCTTCTCTGCATTGCAGCTAGAAGTTCATGCCACCTATGGGGCATTTTCTGTGCTTTTGGGGTAATGTGTCTGTGTGGAAGTGTTGTGTTCACTTGTTGGGAAGAAGGGTCTCTTGCAGCACATTGCCTGCTGCCTTGCACCTTCCCCTGTATCTGTCCCTTTCTGGCATACGCCCATAGCATTGTAGATAGTACCCCTACCACAGGATTTTGCTCCGTTCCAGCTGTTGAATCAAGAAGTGGCACTTTCCTAGCACAGCTCCTCTTGTCTGCTCTTTCTCACTCTCTCGTCTCACTCTTCCCATGTTGTATTGTTGATGATGCCAGCACAGTTGCTCGTGGCTCCAGGAAATGAAACTTGCTAGGGTTAACTACCACAGCTGTGGCAAAGCCACCACCTCACTGCTGGTTCACTGCAAGTCTCTGAAAACCATATTGTTTGGTGTCTCTGCAGCTAGCCCAGCCCTCTGTGTAATCTTTCTCCAGGCCCAAAGATGCCTTCCGAGCCATAAAGAAGAGAATCGTAGGAAATAAGAACTTCCATGAGGTCATGCTGGCTTTGACGGTGAGTGGTGTGATCCCTTCCTCAGCCCCATGAACTCTGGGGTGAGGTTACATCCCTGGGTAGCTCTGTCACAGGCCTTTGCCATCTTCCAAAGGTTACCATAGCACAGGTCCATTACTCATGGGAGCAAATAAGACAGGGATGACCTAGAGGTGCCTAGGGGATCTCTGGATGAATGGTATTCACAGTCTGGGTGTGGGTATGAGAGGGCTTGGACTAAGGTGCAGGATGGAACTGTAAAAGGAGGCTGAGATGTGGAGTCAAGAATATGGTGCAGCAGGAACACCTGCCTCTGGGGAGCTCCAGAGTGAGTGGCATCATGTGATTCCTGCTCCCTTGGGAGGGAAGACCGGGTTCCTGTTGGTACCGGGGCTTCCACCGCACAGGCATGTGGCAAATGTGACAAGCTTTACTTTGGGTGTGATGAGGGATACATATCACAGGGGATTTTCCTTTTAGAGCTCTATGTACAATCTGATTCCACTTAGTTCAGGAAAACCAACTCCCCAGTTGTTAGCTAGGATGTTGAGCTAGCCAGCAGTTGAGGATCCCACTAAAATGAAGGGTCCCTCCTTTTACCACCGCTTCCCTGCCACCTCTCTCACCTCTGCCATATGGACATTCCACATCTGAACCCTTGGAGGCTGTGTCGTGGAAGTCTTATCACCTCCAATCAAACTGAAAGCAGGGACTCAATTCCCTCTAGCTGAAATAGCAAGGCAAAAGGGATGGGATGGAGTGGGCTGTAGCTAATGCCTCTCTGATTGCAGGTTCTGGAGACATGTGTCAAAAACTGTGGCCACCGCTTCCACGTTCTAGTGGCCAGCCAAGATTTTGTGGAAGGTGTCCTGGTGAGAACCATCCTCCCCAAGAACAACCCACCCACCATAGTGCATGACAAGGTGCTGACCCTCATACAGGTAAGTGAGGGAGCTCAGCAAACCTGACTGCTGGACAGGGTGTCTCCTTCCTCCAAAGCCTTTGTCAAGAGGTTGGTCATACAAAACAGTAAGGGAGTAAGGAACCAGGGTATCCCACAATGTAGTGCTGAATACCAGCTTATAGGCCCTTAGCTCTCACCTCCACAGCTCTTCCAGCTCATGGAGCTGAGAATGGGATGTGGATCTCCTGCAGGGCTCTGCCAGCCTTGAGCTCCAGAGCATAGGCCCCGACCTGGGTTACGTTTTCCTCAGGTGCTTGTGTAGATGGACGTAGGCTTTAACTGGCCATGGGGTGCATCGTCTGCTTCTCTCCGCAGTCCTGGGCAGATGCATTCCGCAGCTCACCAGACCTGACAGGCGTCGTAGCTGTCTATGAAGACCTGAGGAGGAAAGGCCTGGAATTCCCCATGACTGACCTGGACATGCTGTCACCCATCCACACACCACAGAGGGTAAAGGGGGCCTCTGAGGGCAGGGGCAATGGCTGCTGCCATGTGGGGGCTCTAAGCAAGGGAGAGAGCTGGAGGCTGGGGCACTGACTGCAGCCAGCTCATAGAACTCACCTTTTTTTGGAGTAAGTGTCTCTGATTGCAGCCAGTTGTGCCAGGTGGGCACATGGGCTGTGGAAGATGCAGTAAAGCTGTTGGAAACAGAGAATTAGTATAAATGTTCCCCTCTCCAGCAGCTGCATCCTCTTGCTTGTGAGCTGTCTGATTCCTCTCTTTTCCTGTCTCTCCAGACTGTCTACGGCTCTGACTCCCCATCTGAACAAAACTCGCCCCCTGGGAACTCCCCGCAGAGAATAGACTCCATCCTGCACCCTGTTTCCTTGCCAGAGGGACCAGGTGCCTCCAGTGATGCCCCCATCACACCCACACCAGAGCAGGTAAGCGGAACACAAGCCCAGCATTGCTGCTACAACCTTCCTTCTCTGTGAAGCTTTTTGTTCCCATGCTGCTACCTCTGGGCTCCACCTTCCTGAAGCAGAGCATCCTCTGGAACATGCTGCCACTCCAGAATGTCCTAGAGACTCAGTCACTCCCTGGTGAGGTTACCAACACTGAAAGGAATTTGCCAGGGGTGAGCGCAGCCAGCTAGAAAGTAGTTGTCATCTGATGCACAACCACACAGGTGAGGAGTGGTGCTGGGACACAGATATTTTGAAGGAACAGGCTCCTGGCACCTGTTTCCTCCAACTTGTGTCATGACAATAGTTTGCTCAACCAGTACCTCTATTCATCCTCTGTTTGCCCCACTCCCAGCTGATTTTCCTGCACATGCATAAAGGATTCTCTTAGTCTTTGGCTTTGCTCATGGAGGAAGTATCTGGAACCCAGTTCTTCCACCCCTTTCCTTGTCCCCTCTACAGTCCCACTGACTCAAGCTGACATCAGATTTTCTCCCTTTTCTCCCGGAAGGAAGGAATTCTCCAGCTTCTAGAAGACAGTGCCCTTACACTAACAATGGGCGAATTAAGGGCTCTCTTGAGGCTCATTAGCAGCCTGCAGCACTCAGCGCAGGCTCACACTTGGACTGATGTTTATTTTGTTCTCCTGCACTGTTCATTTTGCAAACGAAATTCTCTGAATGACTGCAGAGGGGGACCTGGGTCACAGCAGCTGCTTGTACTAGCACATGAAATGCAAGGGTGCAACCTGGAGATCAAGGGCTGTTAGCAGAAGGTAATGGTAGTGGCCTGGTTTTGGTCCCCAACAGATGGAAACCCATGAGATGGTAACTAGAGGGCTTAGAAAATTCCCAGCTGGTAGAGCTTCTGAGACTGTCACCAAGGAGTCAGTCCAGTATCAAGAGTAGCAGTTCTTATAGCCTACTTACCTGTCCCCCTCCTTAGCCCAGGTGTGAGCAGTCAGCATTTTCTTCTTGTGTCTGCAGATTGGGAAACTGTGCAGCGAGCTGGAAGTGGTGAACGGGAATGTGAAGGTGATGTCCGAGATGCTGACAGAGCTGATCCCAGGACAGGCTGAGCCCTCTGATCTTGAGCTACTTCAGGTGAGGAATTTCCAGCAGAAGTTAGGGGAGGAGAGAGAAATATGAAGAATTTAGTGAAGTGATGGCATTGGGTTCATACCAGGCAGGGAGAGAAATGGCACTTAGCTATGTGGGGGATGGGCTTGTTACAGAGAGAATTGCTTAGGGTGGGCTCCAGTGGAGTATAAGTAGGAGTGTCAGGGTGAAATTAAGAGCAGGGAAACTGTGATCTGAACAGCAAGAAAAATGTGCCAAACCTTAAGAGCTATTAGGCTGTGGAATAGTCTCCCAAGACACTTGTTTCTTTGTTTTGGGTAACTGGGCATTTCTTCTTAACCAAGTGCCCAGGTTCAGCTTTCCCAGCTGGGAGAGCCAACCAGGCCAGTAACCAAAAAAGCCATTCACACTAGTATTCATGGAGTCTGGCTTTTACCCCCATTAGTCTCAAATGGTTAAACCCAGGTCTCCCAAAGCTGTGAACTCTGTCTATCCTTGTGTCCTTGGCCTGTTCATTGCGGTTCCTTTTTCCCGGGGACAGGAGTTGAACCGGACATGTAAAGCGATGCAGCAGCGTGTGCTGGAGCTGATCCCCCGTGTCCTCAATGAACAACTAACAGAGGAGCTGCTCATTGTCAACGACAACCTCAACAATGTGTTCCTGCGCTATGAACGGTACCCCTGTAGCCCTGTGTCCCCCTCCACTCCCTCCCTGCCCTAGACAAAGCAGCCTTACCTCTTTCCCAGGGAACAAGCCACAGGCTCATTCTGCCTCATGTTAGTGACTCATCTTTCCATGAATGTAACAGCCAAAGCCCATTGACCTGGGTCAGCCATCTTCCCTCTGATTGAGAAAATGGAGGTCTTGCCACTCCAAGTCACCTTAGTTCATCTCTGTCCCTTTGTGTATTTATTGATGGGACATAAGGAGATCTCTGCAGCACAGCCCTAAAGCGGCAAGTGGAAGGAGGGAGCTTCCTAGGTAGGCTCCACAGCAAAGTAGAGAGAATAGGTACACTGACCTCTAATACATGCAGAGACTTTGGTCACTCTTTTCCATTCCACCAGCCCCTTTTGTGTTTCTAGTAGGAGATCGGGATGAATCTTAGGAGAAATTTAGAGGATTTCTCCTTTTACCATCCAAAAGGCAAAGTTTCTCCTGGGTCATTTTGTGTGGTAGTGCTTCCAGAGGAGCATTAGATACTTCCCTGTGCCATCCCCCAGGAGGTGCTCCCTTTGCATTTCCTCCAGTATGTGTTACCTTGGGTCAGAATCAGGCCTCAAATGGGGCTTCTCCCAGGTGTGAAGGGGTAGGCTGAGCGAGTCCTTGAAGACAGGTATTAGGCTAGAAAGTTCAGGGTGAATAACTGTTGGAAGTGCTTGGCAGCCATGAAAGCTCCTGCTATTGGAATTCATCTCGTTTCACCTGGTCCTTTGCAGGTTCGAGCGGCTCCGGGCTGGGCAGGCCATTAAGGTAACTCTGAGCTCTCACCCCATGCAGAATTCTCCATATCTTGCAGATAGGAATGTACTGAGGCCTGGTTTGCATCCTCCACACCCTGCCCTTTCTGGGTTGGATGGAGGGAGAATTGCCATTCCTTTCTCTCAGGCTATAAGCCTGGCTCTGAAACCCAGCCGCTCTACTGCATTGGCTTGGCCTGCAGGAGACAATTTGCTCCCCAGTTCCAGGTTCTCACCTAGGGCAGGCAGAGGGGTGGGTATCCAGGATGGTCTCTCAAGCTGGAGGTCATGACCCCAAGATGGAAGGCAGATAGGTATCTGGGGGTAGCAACCACCATGCTTGTCATGTATTGCTCAGTGAGGGGCAGGTCCTGGCATGGAAAAAATGGAGAACCACCAGTAGTAACATAGCTGTGACATTTCTGTTAGCACCTGACCTGCTGGTACTCCAGAGATGGGAGGATGAAGATGCAGAGACTCTGATGTCATACACAGTCCACTCCCTGCAAGGAGCAAGAGAGAGATCCAGTGGCCTACGTCTCTGGCTGAGAGAGGGCCTCACCCTCAGATGCATGTGGTTAGGGGAACAGTGAGGGCTAGGCCTAGGGTGCAGACGCAGAGAGAGTAACTCATCTCTCTCCAAAGGTCTCAAACGAGGTGGAAAACAGTCTGATCAACCCGGGGCCCAGTGCTCCTCCAGCAACAAAACAGCCCCCTGAAGCCAACAGCCTCTCCTCTCAGCTGGCTGGACTAAGTAAGTAACCAGCAGTGACCTCTGCTTGCTCTGGTTAGCTTCTTGAGGACGGGATGTGTGGGTGTCAATTGACAAATGTTCATACAGTGCTCTAGAGATCGGGGAGGCGTAATGAAAATTCAGTGTATTGTTGCTAACTATTAGGGAGAGACTCCCGCTGTCTTCACTGTTCTGAAGAGACGTCCACCCTGGAATCAGTGCAACAGACTGGTGAACCTGGTACTCTAGATCAGTGGTTCCCAACCAGTGTGCCGGGGCACACTGGTGTGCTGCGGCAACACCCAAAGTGTGCTGTGAGCATCTCCGAGAGCTGGAGTTAAAGTTCCCTCCCTGTTCAGCCCAGCCATGTGGGCTGTGCAGGGCTGGGAAAAGGCAGGGGTTAAAGTAAGGGGGAAGGCACCGGAACACAGTTCTGGGGCCCCCTATTTTTAGGCAGGCGGTCTTCTGGCCTCCCTAAAAATAAAGGAAGGCACCAGAACGTGGAGTTCCAGGGGTCCCCCTAAAAATAGCAGGAGCAGCCGAAACGCAGCATTCCAGTGGCTCCACCCTAGGCCCAGCCAGCAGAGAGGGGCAGGAGGCTGGGAGTGTGTGAATCTCCCCCTGCAGGGCAGAGCAGCTTGTGTCAGGCAGCCTGCAAACAGCCCAGCTAAGGGCTTGTGGCAGGAGGGCTGCTGGGGGTTATGTGGGGTAGGTGTGTGTGGGTAGCAGAGGTGGGTGGGAGTGGCTGTGTAGCAGAGGGTGTGTAGCTGGGGTTGTGGCGTGGCTGTTCGGTTGGGGGGGTGTGTAGCTAGGGGTTGGGCTGGCTGTAGGGGGGGGAGGTGTAGCTGGGGGCTGGAGGGCTAGTTCTGACCCCCGCAGTGATGGGAGGGTCCATCACAGGCAGCAGAGGGCCGAGGGAGGTGGGAACAGGACCCACTAGGGTGGGAGGGAGCAGCAGTGGGGTGAGGATTTACCCTGGTGGCAGGGAGCCACTGTGGAGAAGGTGGAAGTGGGTGCTGCGCCATGCTCCCCTGCCCTACCTTCCCACTCCCCAGGTTCCCCCTGCCCCCCAACAAAGGCACTCTTGTTCTTCCTTCTTCTCTCCTCTCTTGGCACCCTTGTGCTGTTCCCCAAATGGCTGTCCTTGTCCTCTTTTGCCACCCCTGCCCTGCTCTGCTCCCCATATTCACTCCTACCACTGCACACAACTTCTGACCTCCCGTGTTTTGCCACCCCTGCTCTGCTACCCCTACTACCCCACACAGGACCATGTCCGAAACACTGTGCCATGGTTCATGAATATTCATAAATAATTTAATTTGAATGTTCATGAGTTTTTTAATGGTGGTGTGCCTTGAAAAATTTGAAGGTATCAAGGTGTGCCACAGCAGAGAGAAGGTTGGGAACCACTGCTCTAGATGAGTCATTGTCTGAACTGCAAATGCATCCGCTGAACAGCCACAGAGGTGGATTCCTGCCCCTCCCGCGTTGCCCCTTGCTGCCTAGAGCAGTGGTTCCCAACCTTTTTTTCGTGCCATGGCACACTGTACTGCGCAGTTGCTCGCAGCTCCCGGACCCTGCCATTGTGGGCAGCCTCCCGGCCAGGGCTGGATCCTGCTGCTGCTGGCAGCCCCCAGACCATGGTCAGGGCCATGTCCTGCCACTACTGGCAGCGCATCAAAGGGGTTGCCGCAGCATACCGGTTGGGAACCACTGACCTAGAGAGAGGACAGAAAGGGGGCCCCTGGGCACAAATTTATTTAACCTGTTTAAATTAGCATCAAACAAACTAGCTCCTCAAGCTGTCGTTCTCTGTCTTGTGGTGTTTCCCTTGTGTGATGCATGTATCTTGCTCCTCTCTTGTCCTTGCAGATCTGGGCTCTGCGAGTGTCAGTATGGGACTGCAGTCTCTAGACAGCTCTGGAAAACTGGAAGAAGAGTTTGACATGTTTGCGTTGACCCGCAGCAGCTCGCTGGCTGAGCAGCGCAGAGAGTGAGTGATGGCACCTCTCATTCTGCTCCCTGTCATTTTATCTTGGGAGGTTTGGTGGCAGGGCATGGTGAGGAGACAGGTCACCTGAATTGGGCAAAAGTGGTCCTGGATCCCCAGCTACTAATCATTCATGGGAGTCCTGAGGATGAGGAGAATGCTAGCTCTTTTCATGTGCAGCTGTGGGGCAGGGTTTCTGTTCTTGGCTTTAAATGTGGTGAAAAGTTAGACCTTAAGCATACGAGCAAAACCCACCAGTTAGACACCTGGGAACAAATTCTCTGTAGTAGGTTGTAGCCCTCCCTATCTAGTTTCCTGTCATCAGCCATTGGAGATATTTGCTGTCAGCATTTGCAGATAGGCTGCATGCCATGGTAGGCTGTTTTGCTGTACTATCCCTCTCACCCCCCCCAACTTATCAAGCTCAGTCTTGAAGCCGGTTGTGGGGTGGGGTTGTCCCTCTCCTCCTAAGCACCCCTTGAAAAGCTATTCTAGAACTTCACTCCTCTGATGGCTAGAAACTTTTGTCTAGTTTCAAGGCTGAATTTGTTGATGGCCAATTTATAGCCATTTGATCTTGTGTCTGTGCTGGCGTTGAACTAAAATAGTTTTAGTTTATTCAGTCTTAGCAGCTTTAGCCAAGTGAGATGGCATTTATTAACCCCTTGAACAATGCTGGCTGACATAAGAGCCTTGCTGCTGAAAAGCAGAGCTCTGGGTTAGGAGTACCAAGATGTTGCCTGTGTAGGTCAGTGCTCTTGGGGAATCCCTCACCCTCCTGTACTGGTTTAGATCCTTGATCCATCCAACCTGGTGCCCTGTTTCCAGACAGTCAAACGATTAAAAATTTTTGTTCATTTCTGGTTCGTGTTCATCAATGTTGCCTAACTCTCTGGTTTGGCTCTACTTCAAACACCAGCTTAAAATGATGGTTCAGTAAGAGGTTGAACCACATAGATCCTGCTTGAATTGGTTTGGATACGTTTCCTGCGGATTAATGTCACACGCTTCTTTGCTTGCATTCGAACTCGTAATGAAAGAATGCAGGGGTTGAAGTAAGGGGGAAAGCCCTAGAACGCTGTTCTGGAACCCACAAATTTTAGGGCCAGCGTTCTGGGGCCCCTAAAAATAGAATAATGGGGCAGAACACAGCCCTGTAGGCCAGCCTCCACCAGCCTGCTCCACCTTAAGGGCTGGAGCTGCAGTGAAGCCAGGGGCCAGTGCAGGAGTGGGACCCAGTGTGGCTAGGCCGGATCAGTGGGGGTGTCCCCAGCAGCTCTGGCTCCACCCAGCACCTGCCCCAGCAAAGCCTTGGCTGCAGTGGAGACCTCGCGCCCTCTCCTCCCGTGCCAGACCTGTGCCAGCCCAGCAGCCTATGCAGCATCCAGGTGTTGTGCCGGTTCCAGCCTCTCAACCAGGCAGAGATCCTGCAGGGGCACAAATTTGTCCCCCTCTTCCAAGGGGATGACAGTGTCATCAGGGCGCAAGTACCCCCCCCCTGCCCCCCACCGAGGCTGCCACCCCTCACTGTGGTATCAGCCCCCAGTTGGCCGGGGGGGGGGAAGGCATTCCTTGCTGCTGGTGGGTGATGTAGTGAGCCTCTCATCTGTTCCTGTCTCCTCTCCTCCCAGCTCCCTCTTCTGGCGCTGCTCGACCCTTACTCCTGTGAGAGTGGGAGTCTGCACGAGCGTGTGCTGCACCAAATTGCTACCATATGCATCCCTGAGCAGCCTAATTCTGACAGATGGCCCTGATACAGGATCTCTTTCTGGGAGAAAGGGGGGACTGAAGTGTGCATGTCCAGGTGCTCAGAATTCCTAATCTTCCAGATTAATCCTGGCCTGGGGACTTCCCTCTCCTGATCTGACTGCTTTATCCAGGCTTTCAGTTTCTGTTTCCCCTTGATTCACTACTTTCTGACCCCACCTTCCCTTGTCGGAAAGCTAGGCACTCTCAATTCTTCCCAGGCAGAGGAGTACAGTGAAGGTAACAAGAAGGGAAGGATGTTCTGTGTTTTCTCTGTGTGGCTGTCTCTGCTCAGTTGAGATTTGAGTCACTCCCAGTGCTCAGGGAGAGAAAACTTGGCTAATCAAACTATTAGCTGTTTATGCTGAGCAGTTCTTTCTGTCCTTGTTAAGTGTTTTCAGAACACTTTAAATCTGTAAACATTTTGTTTCCTTAGGCAAAAATCCTCTGATTCCTAATTATCTGAATTGTCTAAGAGGTTGTGCATCTTTATGGGATGTGGTGGGAAAACTAATACGCTTTGTTTTTTTTGTCTTGACCAGCAACATGATAAATGATGACAAGTTCCAAAGGGGTAGTAGTATTAGTCTAGTTCAGCAAAAGAAACAAGGAGTCCTGTGGCACTTTTAAAGACTAACAAATTTATTTATCGCATGAGCTTTCATGGGAGATAATCCCACTTCATCTGCTCTTTGGTTGCCCCCTTGAATCTCCAGGCTTCCAAGAGCCAGAGGCGAATCCACTCCAGGCGGAATCAGAGTTGGAGCTCGCTCACAGCCCCACGCCTCGCTCTGCCCAGTGTGCAGAGCCAGAGCTGGACACTGGAACCAGCTGTGGTACCCTGATCACTGGTCAAGATCAAGCTCAGGGAGGTGCAGAGGGATGGAGGGGGCAGTGTGTGAGGCCAGGATTGGGGCCAGTATTTTTAGGGAGCGATAACTGATGCATACAGTACTGAGAAGTAGTTGCAAATCCCTACCTGGCCTGAGGCCTGCATATGCATAAAGGGGGCCCAGAGATTAGGAGGGTTGTGGGGCCTGTCACATTATACTTTCATCATTGCATTCTTTCAATAGTTAATGTTTCTTTCTCTGCAGAAAAATTATTTATTTTTTAAACAAGCTAGTTGCACACCTGATTAATACAACATCCTCCAGAACTTGGTCGTATCTGACTGCTAAGGTGACAAACTGAATGTCAGCCCAGAAAATATCTTTTCTGTGTTGACTAATGTAGCAAGAACAAACAGAAAGAGAAGAGAGAGAGAGGTTCTGGGCATTTTAGGGGCAAGAGAACTAACCATCCCAGAACCTCTCCCTCCCTTCCCCCATTGTGCTTCCCACCATGGCTTCCTGGGATCTGTAGTCTCTCCTCCCACTTTCCAGATGTGGAGCCGGGAAAGATTCTTTCTCAGCACCACCAAAAAATGCACTCTCAATGCACTATTATCAAGGATGGATTTTTTTGTTTGTTTGTTTTAACTGTTGGTTTTTGCTTTTTTGGATTTGATTCCAGTTTGGGTGCAGTGCAACTGAGAGGTATTCAGGGTAGGGTTGGCTCTGGTTCACTCAGAAAACCTTTCCAAAAGTTTTTTCATTTCGGGTCAATTTCTGCTGGTTGCCAGTGTTGGCTGGCACAGAGACAATGGGTTAGAAGCACACTGGACCAGGGTCCTCTGAACTTCAGACTGCCTGTTCTGCTAAGAGCCTTCACCTGTAGAGTTTACCATGCACATGTGAAAATGTGCAGTTGTGTCAGAGAAACCCTGGTTCCCGTGGTCTCTCCAGCAAGCATTTTGGATTGGTAGCTAACTTGCTCTGCTGATGATGGGATGTATGTTACTGTGGAGGGGGAGTTCTCTGGCTCCAAGCATGTTTCCTGGACATGCTTGGCATGGTGCTTAGCCCTGAAAGGTTCAGGCTTACTTGTACAGTTCAGCCACAACCAGAACGGGGTGCACAGGATGTGCTGTAGGAAGAGTGTTCTTGATGGACTGTCTGCAGAGAGCTGGGTGCATTTGAGCTGCATAGACAGAGGGAGGGTGGCATCGTGGCCAACAGCACCTGATCTTACAGTGAAACCTGAGCTCCTGGCACATGCTCAGTAGGCTCACTCCCTCCCCCCTGCACCTCCCATGCTGGACAAACATCAGGGCCTGGGCAGGAATGGAAGCATACCTTCTCCAGCATAACCCGATCCATCAAGCACAGGGACTTGAGATCTTTCCAAAAACAAGGCTTCTTCTATTTATTCCTTGCCACCCCCTTCAGCCTGCTCTCACTGCCCCTGCGCTTGCTCTTCTGCTTGCCAGCTTCTGCATTTGCTGATTCAGGCTTTCAGTGCCACCAGCCCTGCTCTTGCAGCACTTTTCTCTCTCTCTGCTGAGCAGCACCCCTGATGCTGTTGGACCAGGACACTTCAGCAGGCGATCCCAGTGGCAGAACCAGGGCATCCCCTGCACTGTGGGCTCATGGGCACCTTGGCTCAGCAGTGCTGGAAGCACCTCAAGCCCTTCCTGCCCTTCTTCCTCATCAGTGGCATGGTGGCAGCACTCTACTTCATCCTCAACGCCATTGTCCACAGTGGGCCCTTCACTGACAAGAACTTCTTCGAAAAATTTGAGCGCAAGTGGCCTAAGCCTCTGCCCTCCAATGAGAGTGGCTCTGGGTGACCCAGCCTCTACTCTGCAGGAGGGCCCCAGCCTCCAGAAATCAGTGGCAGGTCATCATCCAAGGGGGCTTCATTCTTCTGGCATTAAAACTAGACCCCTCGTCTGCACTGCTCTGATGGGGACTGCAAGCTGCTTGAGAGGGAGCACTCTAGCAGAGGAAGCAGATAAGTGGTGGGTGGGTGTGTGTGTGAGAGAGAGAGAGAGCGAGCGAGCACTTGGGGGAGACATGTTTGTGCATAGAGAGCTCGTTGTTTTGCTCATTAATGGACGTTAAGGCCAGAAGGGATTGTTCTGCTAATCTGTTCTGTTCTTTGCCTTGCACAGCCTGCCACTGGTTCTGAGGGCTGGTGAGAGTTTGATAGGTCAGGCTCTTTTGAGGAGCCATGTTTGCATGGGGAGAAATGAGATGTGTGAAGTGTGTCTATAGGGTGGGGGCTGTGGGCCCTCATACAGCCATTGTAACCCATGTTGTGTGTTCTCTGTACCCAACCAACAGAGGATGTCAGTCTGTTCCAGATCTTCCCCTGAAAGGGCTGGCTCTTTAGCTCAAGGTGTGGTTTCTAGCTCAGAAAGTCCCTGGTTTCATCCTTGGTGTTGGCCAAGAGGGTGGCCCAGCCATCACACAGTCATGTCCCAGAACCTTCTCATGGTACCTCACAGTCATCCTGCAGTGCTGGGTAATGTTTCTTACAAGCCAGGGTTTGCACTTAATTTGAGTATCCTGGGAAGATCTCCAGGGTCACAGCTAGTGAGCCATGATGTGGCCAAGAGCTCTGAATATTTACATTTATGAATTCTGCTAAGCAACCAGTCCTCCACACCTTGCCCCTTGTGTATTCCTGCAGCTTTTGTATGTTCACTGTAACCGCTGCTGTCTTTCAGGGTGAAGTACGAAGACCCCCAAGCAAACAAAGGGCTTGCTGAAGCTCTAGATGCCCGGCAGCAAAGCACAGGAGCGGTAAGTGGCTGTGGTACTTTCCACCCCCACCAGTAATGAGCCCATCCTCCCTGTCCACCAGGAGTGCCAATTGCAAGGTCTGTTAGAGACTCCCAAGGTTATTTCACACAGGTCAATCTGGTGGTCGTTTCCAGTCATTTCTAACTGAAGGCTAGGTTGGATTTGGTTCTATCTCCCCTTCTCCAAGCCCCTCAGCAGGGGCAAGGGTGAGCTCGCTCTTTGTACTATTCACCCCCTTCTCCACCCTCCTGGCATTCTGGGAAGTCAGAGAATGACATCTTCTGCTAATGGGGCAGCCTCTTTAAATCCACCAGAGAACTTCAAGGAAGAGAGAAATACGTTGGCATGAGGAGCTCTTCAGCTCCAGGTGTTCCCCTTCTGCAGAGAAAGGGTAGATCATCAGACAGACCCCTTACCAGTAAACATTACCCCTGCTCTCTCTCCACCTGCTCCTATATCTGTTTCCTTCTCTTGCTCCCTTCCCACCTTAAAATCCATTCTCAGTGCAGACTCTCTCTTAACCAGATGGAACCTAGTGCTTCCACTGATGGAGCCCCACTAACTAACTGGATGGAACGGCAAGGAATGGTGAGGAGGCGTGTAGCCAGCAGAGAGCAAAGAGAGCTGGGGCAGCTGAGCAAGGGTGTTAAACTGGCACAGCGTCTGGGCACAAACAGTCATCGGGGGAATGGCTGGGCACTGAGCAGGCTGGTCAAACCAGTACTTGTGAAGAGGACCCTGATCTGGGCTGGTTGTAGAGACTGAGAGGAAAGATGCCACACATTGCTCCCTCTCCTCGTGGTATCATGTCTTGAGGAAGTTTGGGGGAATTGAACCCAGGACCTCTGGATCTAAAAGCATGAGGGTTTTTAACTTGAAGCTATAGGGCCAGGTCTGTATAGGTCTGGTGTTCAGTCAGTCTAAGCATTACAAGTTCTGGTGTCCAGATGGGGATTTGAATGGCTGCTTTGCTGACCTCTGATCCTTGCGATTGCAGGACATATTAACCCATCATGGGTTGTTGTCTTCTTGTAGCTGAGCCTTGTAAATGGGCTTGAGGCTGCTACTGCCTTGATACGAATGAGCCTGGGGCTTCAGCTCAAGCACCAGGGCCTTGTGCTTTTAGAACCAGAGGAGTCAGGTTCAGTCCATGCAAATGAACTGGTCAGGGCACCAATCCACTCACAGGACTTCCCCTTTCAGGCTGATGCTTTGGCTTTCTTGTAGAGGTGGGTGGTAGATCCTCTGGTCTGGGGAGTCCCCACACGCTGTCCAGTTAACTTGTGTAACTCTTTATCCTCTGTGGCCTTTGGGTTTGCACTGGGGAGAGAATGAAACACTGTAATTGCCTCCTGCATTACCTACCATAGTGCAGTAACTGCTTGAGGGCTGCTCTTCACAGAGGAGTTTTATCTTGACTCTGGGGAGGCTGTAGCCATATCTGTTCAGTCTGGTGACTGGTCTGGAAAAACCTGCTCTTGGGACTAGGGGGATGCAGCTGTGCTTGGCTTTGCTATTACTTGTGGAGGGCTCCATGGCTTTGAGAAATGAAGGGACAATGTCTGCCAAAGCACCACCTCCTTCTGCTTGGGGGACCCTCTGTGATGGCTGCTTCTCTCCCAACTGTCCTGGGACTTGGTCTTGGGACAAGTATATGAGACATCTCACCTATGTTGCCTCTAAGCTGTGTGCATGTGCGCATGCACACAGGTTGTGAAACCTGCGCACACAACAAAATAAAGCGTGCACAAAAAAATTTAACAGTGCTAATACTTTTATGCTATTTTAAGAAGGCGGTTTCAAGTAGCATGTTTTAAATAAAGTTTTGTAATTTATAGAATCATTTCCATTACTGTAGCAAAATAAAATTTAGCTATTATTTGCATCGTACACACTTGTTTTGCTGTGCTCACAAGTTTGATGACACTCACTGGAGTGCGCACAAATTTGGACACTGGTTCCGAAAATTTGCACAAAAGAAATTTTTTGTGCACGCAGCTTATGAAAATTTAGAGGGAACATTGCTTCTGACTGGTGTTGAGTGATTAGTTGTCCCTGACCACAAGAAGGGTCCCTCCCCACTTTCATAGTGGAAGTGGCTAATGGGGAGAACACATGACAGAGTTACTTCCATGGAAGAGCCAGCCATCAAGTATTTCCATCTTAAATATAGAGGAGTTCCCCTTCTGTGTCCATCTATGTAGCTTACTTGACATGTTGAGTACCACAGCGATCCAATATTAGACATGGGCCTTCTTCCTTGCCAGCCTCTCTTCTTCCTCGCATCTGGTCCAACAGTTGGCCTATGATGCAAAACCTGTGACAGCCCTGTTGTTGGCAATGCAGTGGCCTGTGACATCGCACACGGGGAAAAGGCCTCAGGGAAGGAGATGGTATCTTGCCCTTTGGGAAAGAATCTGCAGCAATAACATGGGATAATCCAGAAAAGTGCCACCATGGACATGCCTTCTTGCCTGAGTTTTAGTTGGTGCTGCCCTTCCAGGCTGAGCAGGGGTGGAGAGGTGAATGAGCCCTGTCAGGGTATAGACCGGTGACTGGGTCATAGCAGCAGTCTCAAACCTCCTGGGTCCTTCCAAGTCTATGTGTTGAAAAACACAGCTGTGGGTAGGGAAAAGGCATACAGTGATGCTGTGGGCTAGGAGAGCTGTAGTGGGATTGGCCAGTGCAACGAGGATCTGGGCTCAATGAACTACGTGGGAGGGGGAGAGCTTCTGTAGGGATCGGTTGGAGAAATGTCCTCTCTTTCTCTGCCTTATTCCTCTCTTCCTTACACTCCAGATCCCGGTCTCCCAGGCATCCTACATGGAGGACGTCGAGCAGTGGCTTTCTACGGATGTGGTAAGCGAGGGGCAGAGCGGGGCTGGTTCCTTCTGCACTTTACTTAGTGCTCAGTGTGTCTCCTCTGGCCCCTGGAGAGACTTGAAATCCCCTGGATGTTGGCAATGACTTTCCAAGGTTCTTGCATGTGGCAGTGTGGATCAACTTGGGCAGGGGTTTTCATCAAGTTCGCTTCTTCAGAGCAAACCATACTGACCCTCCCCTGCTCCTTCCTTCCACACTGCCACCCTCCTCCACATCTCTCCTGATTGCTGCTACACCCTTCCCTCATCTTTTAGAGCCTGATCCTGCTTAGACCCATAGGCATGCATAGTCCCAGTGAAGTCAGCCAGGTTCTTGGAGCAGGACCTCTTGACTGAGGAGAGAGGGAGGGTAACAGGGTCAGGACAGGGAGGGGGTAGCTGAGGAGGCAGCAGGGTGACCCAGATCACCAAAGGTCTCCTGGCTAATGGGGTGAGCAGGGAAATTGCTGGGTGTCTCATGTGGCTTGGAAGCAGAGGCAAAGGCTTCTAGAGAAATCTGAGCGGTGAAGGGTTTTCTGCTGCCAGTTTTTACTGCTGGGGTGTAGGGGGCAGGAAAGCCTCCCCCCTTCGTGTTGTTGGGGGTGGGAATCACAAGCCCATCTGCCTTGGTGGAGCAGAGAGCTGTGTTCAGCTGGGGTGCTCAGTGCTGAGGCCTACTTCCTAAGTGCCTTCCTTCTCCTTTCCAGGGGAACGAGACTGAGGATGCTAAGGGCGTCACCAGCGAAGGTAAGACCTACCAGCCCCTCTCCTTCTCCCTGTGCCTGTCTCAGGCCAGTTCCATTCTCCTTGTCAGTCACTCTCTCTTCCCATCCAGAGTTCGACAAGTTCCTGGAAGAGCGAGCAAAGGTGGCAGACCAGCTGCCCACCCTCCCCAGCCCTGCAGCAGGTGCACCTGCTGCCTCCGGCCCACATCGGAAGCACGAGAAGGAAGATGACACTATGTTTGCCTTATGAACCCTACAGACTGTATGCTGTGGAGTAAGAGGAAGCGTGCTGCTGTGCCCCATCCCTGCCAGGAGCTGAGAGAGGAAGGGCCCCATGCCTCCTTTGCTCTCCTCTGACTCCTTCCCCTTTACCGATTTCAGGCTGCTTTGGGGTTAAGTTAATCATTGCTGTGTTTAGGGATATCACAGCACAGGCTTATGAAGGGCACGGGCGAAGCTGCTGGAGATGTCGCCAGATAAGTCTGGGGGTGCTGGGATTCTATTTTTTTTGGGGGGTGGGGCAAGCAGAGGGCTTCTTCCCTCTGTCCCCTCCCCTTCTCCAGTGAAATTATGGTAACCTTTCCCAAGAAATGGGGTCTGCCCAAGTGTGGGCTCTTTTCTGCTTGTCTGCTCCCTTTGAAGGACTGGGTCTACCATGCCTCGCAGGGGTGCTCTGTTTTTAGGCTGTTTCTTCAGGGGTAGTCCCTGCCCTTCTAACTGACCATTGTCCTTCCCTGGCTGCAGTGGGAATGCACAAGGGTGGGGAGTGATTCTGATGGGCAGAGCAACAAGGCCTCTAGTTCATCTGTCACACAAGCACATACATACAATTCACCCTCCCCTGCCATGTCCCCTAACTGCCATCCATGGACATGTGATTTTTGTTGCACATAGTCCAGGTACAAAATCTCTTGGCTGGATGTGCAGATGAGGCTGCAAACGGTACCGAATCCAAGGGTAGGGGCAACTGCAGTCCAACCTTGGGAAGGAAGGGGGCAAATGCTTTGTGGTGAATTGGCTTGATTCTTTGATCTCCTTGAGCCCTCTCCCCCCCCACTAAACTCCCTCCAGGACATTCAGCTAAGCCAGCCCTTGTTCCTGCTGTGGAACAGTGGGAGAGGGGGGACCATCTCAGAGAGAAAGGGGAGATCACTTTAGGCAAATGGTGTCTGTTGTGTCATGCAACCATGGTGGATGAGGAGCGTACTAGGTCTGGGGCTAATGCTGGTAACTCCATGTAATCTGGAAGACTTGCCTTTTGTATCGCACATTAAACACACAACATCCTTGTTGTCTGGACCATCTGCTGTCGCTGTTGTCAGTGGAGGAACCTGTGGAGCCAGGCTTCTGAGAGCAAGCACTGGCTGGGAGAGAGAAGGAACAATGAGGCCATGGATGCTGAGAGCCAGCACTACTATAGCCAAAGAGGAGAGAAAGGTGCCAAGCTTTTGAGTGTTTTCACAGTTTTGGCCTAGGAGAAAAGAAGGGTGCCACATTGCTGGGAGAAAGTGTCAGCTTGGTGTGGGAAGGAAGCAGGGGGCCAGGGCCACTGAGAATGGGTGCCAGCTAGGGGAGAAGGGGGCCACAGCTGCTGGGAGTGGATACCAGCTGAATTTTCTTATTGAAATCTCCCTGAGTGCCTCAGAGATAGAGCTGGGAGCAGATCTGTGGGAGCAGAGCTGACATGTGCTTGTATGTACCTGTGCTGGAGGAAGTGGGATGGCAGGTCAAGCTCACCTTCCCTGTTACAAAGGAGCTGGACTTAGGGTCCATAGCAAGGCCTCTCCAGTTTTCCAAGATGATGGCAGCATCCCAGAGGGGTTGCCCCTTAGGTCTTACAAATCAGGATTCCAATTCCCGCAGCTGTAATGGTGATCTGCCTATGGTTTTTGAGGAAGGAGGAGTAAAAGACCACTTTATGGCACCTCTCCCTCCTGCTGCAGGGTGGGATTGGACATGAAGGTTCAGGCCATGCTGCAGATCCCGTCTCTCATTCTCTCTGGATGCCCTTTCATCTCTGACAAGTTTTACCATCCTTCTGAGTGCCGGTGGATCTAATATAGGAGGGGAAGGAACTGCCAGTTGCCCTCCATTGCACCTCTCTCATTTACCCAATAATGTGTTGGGTAAGTGCACTTCTGGTGGTCTGAAACGAGGAAGTTTTTGTTGGTGCTAACTCCAAAAGATGTATCTCCCTCTGGGTGCAAAGGTTTTGGGTGTCTCAGTCCCTGATTGGGACAAGTGTACACATTGCAAAAATGTGCACTCATTCCCTAGGGCATTGTAAGGGTTAGGTCAGATTTGTAAAGTATGTTGTTGGAGTTGAAAAACAGTATATAAGTGCTTCATGTGTCCATTATGTTTACTAGTAGGGGGCTTGTGGGGGCCTATTGTATCTCAGGAAGAGCTAATCAAAGTCCTTTCAAGATTAAAAGCTGAAGGCTCAACAGAGTGGGTAGGAGGGTGGGAACCAGGGAGCAGCTGCTACCAGGAGAATCAAATGCAAAAACAAGAATGGGAGTGCAGGTCCCAAGGTCAGAAGCAGTGATCCAATGGGGGACACCAAGCAGAGAATTATACACCCCCTGCTCTTCTAAGAACTCCTCCAAGGAGCCCGTAGTTGCCATCCGGAGGAACTCTGTCTACATACATGCGCCGGCAAGGGAAGGGCAGGACAGGCCCTGCAGTCATAGAGCACCCCACCATCAAACTTCCTCCTGTGGGTCTGAGGGACAGCCGTCTTGATCCCTGCTAGAGGCAGGCTAACAAAGAGGTCTGGTGACTGTGTGTGGAGCCATGAACGGGATATGTAAACTCAGGAGCTGTGGGGAAGAGTTCAGCCTAGCCTCAGCAGGAGGCTTTGAAGGAGTTGAAAGATGGTTTTTTGCAAGCTTGCAGGTGGGAAACATTGAAGATAATGTGGGTTTAACTGCAGATTTCTGTTAGGACCCCATTTCCACATGTTCATGGCTTACTCAAACCTTCTCAGCTGGGGACTGAACTTGGGCTTGAGGGGCAACAGAACCAAAACACAGGGGAAGGTGCTGTTTCTTGAAGGGATGACCCTAGTTACAGAAACCCCAATTCTAGTTTCTGGTATAACCATCATCAGAGAGCCCCAAAGCTAACTTAACCATGAATATTGTCCCCTCCCCATGGTGTAGGGCCAGGAAAAGGAGGAATGGAGGGAGTAGTCTATGCTACTCTAAAGGTAAAAAGTACTACAAAGAAAAATTATTAAAGAATGTGCATTCATAGTAATTAGCTTACCAGTGATCACCTGGACTCTCACATGGGCTCTCACAGGAGCACACCTTCATCACCCCAACCAAGAGCTTTTCTTTGTTGTTCCAAGTTCATCACAGCTTTAGCTCACAACTAGTACCTAGTCTTATTGGGCCTTGTTCCCTAAGGATTATGGCCTTCCAGGGACCAAGGCTCATGTCTGTTTGCTGGGTCAGGAGGAAGGTCCTAAAACAGTTTATAACCAGGCTATTTATCCAAAGTCCCGTTCTTTATCTGTTGGTCCCTAGAAAATCCAGTTCAAAATGCATCTCTCTTGAGAAGTGGGGTATTGAAAGGGCTGACAACAGAGGATGTACACTAGCATCTTTGCCATTAAAGACAGTACAATACCATAATAACACATAATTGCCTTTTTAATACAATGGGCTTTAAAGGTATAAACCCTGATTCAGTAAGGTTTATCTTAATTCCATAAGATTTGTCCAGGATATACTGCCAGGGTGTGAATTCTGTGCCATTGTGCACATGCAGAATTCATGTGCTGTGCAGAATTTTTTTTTCCCTGCAGAAAATACGTTGCGCTGGAAACATGCTGCAGTTATGTTGTTTGCCCACCAGGGACTGCTGTGGCACCAGAGCAGCTGCTCCCAAGCCAACTCCGAAGTGGACAGGGAAGAGAAGAGGCTGCCATTCTCACAGTGCCCTATCTGTGGGGCCAGGTCGGGGGTACTAGATATGTTGGGGATGAACAGTGTGGGGCTGCTGGAGGGTCACAGACTGGGATCCAGAAGATCTAGTGGAGGGGACAGACAGGGCAGCGCCTGGATGGGAATGGGGACACGGGCACGTGGGTTAAGCCCTGCACAGATACAAATAAGTGGATCCATATCCAACCAGCATCATCAAGAAATGGTCTGTGGATATCCATGTTGTATCCGCGGATGTGGGTATAATGTGGATATCCACATATTTGCAGGGCTCTAGCTCTGTGCAGATAAAAATATGTGGCTCCGTATCTGATCTGCATCCACCAGAAATTGTCCACGGATATCCGTGTTGTATCTGTGGATTCGGATATAAAGTGGATATCCGTGGATTTGCAGGGCTCTACGCATGGGGACCAGAAGCATACAGGGACACTAGAAAAGAGGGTGGCTGAGTGGGGCTGCAGGGACACATGGGGCAGAGGCAGATACGCCTTACTGAAGAGAGAGATTTGGGTCTGCATGGTGGTGGCTCCCTAGCAATGCCTCCCCACGGAAAAAAGTTGTTCCATATTTTTCCTACCCACACCAAGTTCACACCCTGGATGCTTCCCAACAATTACTTCCCTATCCCTCAGCTCCTGCATTACTTCTGATTGTCCCAAGCCTTTGCACTGCTTCTGAAGGATGTGTGGAATATATTTCTATCTTGTAGTTTAAATGAATTATTACTCAGGGTTCTGCATTGATGTCTAGTGAGGAGTCTGATTGTCAAAAAGCATTTCCTGAGGGCATGTCTACACAGGGAGGGAAGATGATCTATTTTAGATCGATTTTTCACCCTCTGAATTCTGGAAGCCTCAGGTGCATGATCACACCATGCTCTTAGTGTTGGGCTCTTGTGTCCCCAGTAATGACCATTGGGGCAACATTCAAAGCTATCCCACAGTGCAGCTAGACACAGCAGCTTATAGGAAGGTTGGCATCTTCCCACAATGCAACATGTGCCCTCCCCCTCTTGTTGCCTTGTCACAAACAAATGGAAAACACTGTGTGCCTTTTTTTTCTGCCACACGTATAGAGAGGCATGGGGTCTGTTCAGCTCTGCACTGTCACTGTGTGCATTACATCTCATGCCTGCTCCTGCAGTATTCTCAACAGCATAACAGGAGCTGCCACCATGTGGGAAATTGTGATATTACTGAGCAAAACAATTCCCACTTGCTGCAGGCTGTTATGCATAATCTTCAGTCAGTGGAGCCCTGTTTCTGGGCCCAAGAAGTGAGAGCAGACTGATGGGACTGCATTTTGGTAACTGTGTGAGATGATGAGCAGTGGCTACAGAGCTTTTGGATGTGGAAAGCCACTTTCCTTGAACTTGGCAAGCTGTCCCCAGCACTGAAATGCACCAATACTCACTTGAAACCAGCTCTGACTGTAGGGAAGTGAGTGGCCATCATCCTGTGGAAGGTAGTAATGCCAGACTGTTACTGGACAGTTGGAAATCCATTCAAAGAGGGGAAATCCACTGTGAGAACTCCTGTGATGAGTTTGCAGTGCTACTAATAGACTTCTGCTAAGAAGGGTAGTGATTTTGGGAAATGTGCAGGAAATAGTGGATGGGTTTGCCATGCTGGGGTTTCCAAACTGGGGTGGGTAGCCATAGATGGGATGCATATACCTATTTTAGCTCTGGACCGCCTTGCCACAGTACCTAAATCACAAGGGGTACTTCTCAATGGTCTTGCATTGTTGTGCTTAATTGCTGTCCCCCATCCACCATCTTCCCCTTCCCCTTCTTTCCACACTGACAGCGCCCAGGCTATAAATGAATAAAGACAGATTTTTTTATGAAGCAGTTAAATTTTATTAGTGACCCTTTTGCAGGGGAGCAGAAAAGGAATGGTGGGTCATTGCCACTTTCGACACATCTCCACTGGTGTGGGGTGCAGCACATGCTGTCCCCTGCTCAACCTCCGCCTGGAGCGCTTGGGGGTAGGGGTGGTATCAGGACTTGCTGTGCATTCTGGAGGGGCTGCAGGGGGACTCTGTTGAGCTGCTGCTGCTCCTGGAGCTCTAAAGAGTGCCTCAGCATGTTGGGCTGGTGCCTCTTAATACACAACATCTATTGCATTTCATGCGCCTCTTCCTGCACCGTTCTTCTGTCCTCCATGTCCATGTTCAGTTTCTCAGATAAGGACATCCTCCAGGCTCTGAGCTCTGTATCAGCTGCTGCAGAAGCATTCACCAGCTCACTGAATGTGTCATACATGGATTTTTTTTTCCTCTTCCTAACCTTGGATAGGTGGTCCACAACAGTTGAGTGGGCCAAGGTCAAAGAGTCAACTGTAAGGTAAGCAAAGTTCCCATTGTTATACGAGCTCATGTAACATACATTATTATAATATATAGTATTATACAGTAATATACTATATACACAGTTCCCATTGTTGAGCCCATGTAATCTGAAATATGATACATTATTACAAGAACTCCCTTGGCTATGCAGAAAGGGAGGAAGAATCACATTCCCATCTGCATATGTGGCAAGGGTTGGACTTCTGTGCCAGACATGTTAAGCAAGGAGCCCTTGCACCTGTTACAGAGATTTCCAGGACAGCTCCCCCATAACATTCCAAAGTGTAAACTGGGAGAAGATGGGCAAAATGGATTACAGGAGCCTATAGAAAATTAAGGCTGCAGAAGGGTGACCAGTATTGGGGACCCTTAACGCCCATATAAACGGTGCCATACTATCTTGTGTCCAGGACGCTGTCCAGGGCAGGGGAAGAAGATGGCATTGGTTAGTTTGTGTGACATCTGTCTTCTGAGAGTAACACAGATCAAAGATAAAGATTTGCTGCATGAATTGGGGTACAGCCCTGGCCCTTTCTGCAACTATGGTGTGTTCTGTAATGATCAATTTCAAAAGGGATAGCCATGTTAGTCTAGTCCAGTAAAAAAACAAGGAGTTGTGTGGCACTTCAAGACTAACAGATTTATTTTTTGCATGAGCTTTCATGGGAGAAGATCCCACTTCCTCAGATGCTTCGAAGATGGGTGAACTTACAGAAAGGAATGAAACTAAATGCAAGGGGGGTGTAAAACATTGGATCACGTCATAAAGTAACAACAAATCAGAGCAGTTTACAGGCTCAAACCATGGGAAGCCTGAAGTCAAATTACCCTTTGTAATGGGAAAAGAACCCATAGTCTCGATAGTCTGTAATGATGCCTGCTCCTTTAATAGCAATGTGCCATGGTAAAGTCCCCTGTTGTGGTAAAAGAAATAAGGCTGTCCTCCCCAGAAACCAGAGTACCTTCATGAAAGTTTCCTGGAGATGTCCATGAAGGATTCTCCTAGCATTCCCGTGCACATCAACAGTCTGTTCCTGTCGTGACCCTATGCAGAAGATTGCCTACATCTAGGAATGCCATCCCCTCCCAATAAAAACTCCATTTTTTAGAAGCATAACTAGGGATATAAGCACAGCAATGAGATTAGATAAAATCACTCACCAGTTGAGCCTTCTCCAGCATCTTGGTCACTGAGGTCATCCTTGAGCAGATGGGCTGCACTGGAGTGATGCAGATCTTGGCTGTCTGGGAGAAAGGATACCCTGCTTTCCTGCCTGTGGTTCTCCTTATCTTTATTCATCCTGGCAGGGGCGTCGCTGGCACACGGGGCCCGTGCCCCGAATGCCAGCGCCAGTGCCCCAGGTCCTGGCGGGGCCCCGCCTCTCCTGGTCTCCAGCCGGATTGGGCCAGAGATCCAGGGCCCAGCCGCCCGCAGCCACGACTGCTGCTCCCTGCCCTATCCCAGGCCGGGGATCTGGCGCCCAGCTGCCCGCAGCAGTGGCGGCTGCTTCTGGCCCCTTCAAAGGCCAGGCGACCCCGCGGCAGCGGCTGCTGCACCCTGCCTTGTCTCTGGCCAGGAGCGGGGCCTGCAGGCAGGGGGTGGGGCCTGGACCCGTGCCCCGGCTCATTCCCCAGAGCAGCGATGCCCCTGCATCCTGGACTGTGATTTTTTGGAGGTATTGATGCTGTGTGGTAGCACAGTGTGGGATCACAATGAAGAATTGCATGCAGGTCCTCATAAAAGTGGCATTTCTTCAGCCACGAGACAGAACAACTGATTGCCTCCCTAGTCTGCTGATATGCCTGCCTTGGCTCTTTGATTCTAATGCAGCACTACGTCCCGTCCCTATTGTGGCCCTTCTCAACCATGCCTCACAGTATCTTTTCATGGATATCGTGATTTTGTTTTGCTGGCTCGGAGCTGAGCAACTCAGACTCTTCATCCCACATGAGATACAAGACCTCAGGCCATCTCCATGCTGGGGCACATGTGGGGCATGCGGTCACCAGTGCCAGAACCAGATATTTTGGCACCTAGGACAAACAGCCCCAAAGGCACCTTCCCCTGACGCGGGGCCCAATCCAGCCTGGATCTGACACCTGCTGCCAGTGGCAGATCAGGGGACACAAGGCCCCTGGACCTCCCCACTGGTGCCCCGCCGAAGGCTTCCCATCCTGCCAGAGGCCCAGTGCTGGGGGCGGTGAGGGGGGCGTAGCTGGGGCCAGACGCCAGCTACAGCATGACTGGTTGGCACTGGGAGGAGGTAGGGCTGACTTCGGCACGTGGTGTGGCTTCCAGTGCAGCTCTGGGCCGCACCGGAGCCCATCCTGCTCATGCGGCAGTCAGCCCTGTCACCCCACAGCCTGGCTGGCCTGCCCTGCCCTGCCCCTGGGAGCAGGGTGAGACTGGGAGAGCTGGCTTCAAGCCAGCCAGCCCAGCTCCCCTTCCCAGTGCCAAAGGCAGGGTGGAGGGGCCTTGGCTCCAATGCCCTCTAAAATGAGGCAACCAGCCACCCTAGTTATAGCCCTGGCAGACACCATGAGCTGTTCAGCTACCAAGCTCTCTCCATGCTGACTGAACAGGAAATGGGAATTCAGAATTTCCCAGGGCTTGAGGAAAGGAGCTGTTCTGCTTACATGGCCACGGTGCAGCAGAGTGCTAAAGTCTGGACTAGTTGAAACAGAGGCCAATGATGATGACTGACGTTGCACTTTGCCTACACTAATGCTAATTCAAACTCTAAAATTCAATCTCAGCACTATGCCATTTGCAGGAGTAGTTTTATTAAGTTGAATTTCAGCACAATTTAGGTCAAGGTGACTGGTGTGCCAGTTGAGCAATGTTACATCAGTCTCCACTGTCAAGGTAGAACAGACCTGAATCTTTTCTGGTGTCTGTATTGTTATTGATGAAGTGGGATTTTCTTCTATGAAAGCTCATGAAATAAATAAATTTGTTAGCCTTCAAAAGTGCCACGGGACTCCTTGTTTGTTACAGACATAGTTGCTGACAGATATTTTGTAATAAATTTACCAAAATAATTGAAAGTGGTGTAATTATACTGTTATTTTTCAAAAGAAATGTGGAGAATTTTGCAGAATTTTAAAATACTAGATGCAGAATTTTTAATTTTGGGAAGCAGAATTTCCCCAGGTGTCAGGTTGTTATAAGATATGGTGAGTCTGTCACAGCAGGCTGGGCTCAGAATTCAGAAGGCACAGAGGTGGCTTAAAGCTACTTGGCTTTCTTTTCTTGACTAGCCAGGGTCTGCAAGGTAGATGGCAATAAAAAAGAACTTGGAAGCTCTGGGAAATGAGCCCTCCAACTTCAGAGCCAGAGTGCTGTAAGTAGAATAGGCCATAATCCAGGCTGTCCTTAGAGGGGTTGAGTGTGGCGACTGCCCGAGGCCTAGTGGTTTGGTGGGCCTGTGCTCCCCTCTGCTTCCACGAGTCCCACACTGCCTTCAAAGGCATTTTGCATTGGTCTGTCCCCGAAGGCAGCCCAGGAGCGGGACAGGAGCACAGAGCCTGGCCTCTGAGCTAGTCCACCCCAAGCCAGGGGCAGACTAGGCAGCCCAGGGGCAGAGCAGGAGCGCAGAACCCAGCTTCTGGCCCAAGGCAGCTCCCCAGTGCAAGGGAGGGGCTGGGAACCCCAGAGACAGATTGGCCCTGGGTCCTTTCTGTCCTTCAGCTGGCACTCACCAGCTGGTTGGGTTAAGAAGAGTTTGTTCTTTAGAATATTTTTTGTTGTGAATTTAGAGCTTGTGAAATGTGTCGGGCTGTCCGACAACTGGGATTGGTGGGCAGAGTCCACCAAAGCAACAGAAGGCTTTCCCCTAAATTGAAGGGTCACAGAGCCCAAGTGCAAGTTCACAGTATCCTACCAACATGCTTTAAATCTGAGCTGGAGAAGCTGCCGTGTGGCCTTTTTCTTCCTTGGCCTCTGTTGAGATTACCAGCAAGGATACAATTGTAAAAGTCAAGAAGCTATTTTTATGAGGACACCTGTCCACTGGGAGCTGGACTGATGATGCTATGTTACTAATTTAACAAAGACCAACAGATAGTAATAATGTGTGAGTTGTGTAAACCTAGACTCTGCTGGGAAAAAAGGACCATACAAGTAAAAAGTTCTGTATCACGTTACCAGCCCCCTGAGCTACACGTAAGTCCCTCAAAGTCTTGGTTCTGTCTAAAGGATGTTCTGTTTCAGCTCATAAATTAAACCAACAGTACAGGTCACTCTTGATTTACTTTGTGATTTTAAAGAGTCTACAGGCAGTAGATTTGATCATGCATGGCGAGTTTCTCTATGGTGCAGATCTGCAGAATAATTTTTATAGGTCACAATGCATTCACCAAAGTAAAAGGCAGTCAGAGAATATGTTCCTAGGCTCATGTGAAATGTCACTTTGTCAGTTGATCCAGAAATACCTCTGAATTTAGGTGAAATTGTAGATGGTCTTTTTCTTTTCCGATTCCTCCCCAAAACTGTGACGTTACCCATGACACAACTTGAAATACATTATTTCAACATTTATGATAAAGAAAAAAATAAACCACATTTAAACTAAGTAAAAATAAGATTTGTACTTTTGCATTTTCTTATGTTAATCATTTAAGTAACTTGCTTATTTTGTAAAACATGAAGACCACTAGAGGTCAGCAGCAATCTAATGTGCTCCAAAACATGCTCCAACTATCTTTCAAGGGTTTTGATTGCCCATAATACAGTTACTAAGCTGTGCAACTTTGTGAAACCTAATGAGTGTAAAAGTTTCCTATCTCTCATCTATTACATGCCAATCATAATCACATACACAAAGCTGAGGGTGACTGTTGCAGAATGTACTTAACACTGATCTTTCGACCAAATTGTACTGTCTAGGCACAGTTTAGCCAGGCAGCAAATGCATAATGTGTTTACAGGAGACCTGAATTTGGCATGTGTTTGTTGAGGGTTACTCTGTAAAGCACAGACTATTCTGTGTTATGTTCACAAGAATTTTACTCTCATTTGTTTGTGAGTGACTGTTAACATATCAAAATCCCACACCTAGAACTATCAAAAATAAGTGACATTTTGAATCTGATGTTAAAATCCAGAGTTTTAGATTTGTTGAAAGGGCTCAACTAAAATTCCTCCTAATTCCTCAGTAACTGTACTGTAGCCTTGAGAATCTATTCAAAGGTATCCTCTTCCATGTATTTTCCGTTTCAGTTCAGTGTGGCTTTCAGGTGATTTTTCCATCTAAACGTTATCCTAAAAATGCTTAGTTTGAAAAAATAAGAGGAATTGTTTTCCCACATAAAATTAAAATCAGTTCTGATTTTCTTTAGCTGATTCCTCTAAGGCAAATGTCCTGTGTTCAACACATGACGCCCTGTAAAAGGCTAACATTTTACTGGTGAACTATTTTACACTTTGATGGTTTATATACTGTATAGCAACCAAGTTCTATGAATTAACAACTGAACTTGATTTCCTTCTTAGTATTGCAAGTCTGAGCCATATGCTATTTGAAAGGGAATTTACATTGTGTTTTCAGTGGAATTTGGATTTAACTTACCACCTTGTTGACACAAGGTTTTAGCTGCTGTAGGAGCAAACAGATCAATGCTACTTGTTGATTTAGTAGAAATTATACTGGTTTAAAAGGATATATTAAATTAGCAGATTCATTCATTTCTCATATTTTACTTGCTTCCATTGATTATACCCATTTCTTTCATGGAGATCTCCACTTATATTAACAAGATAAGATAAGAGACAGTACAAGACAGAAGAGAACAGAACTCTTATTTCTGTACTACACACTATTAACCTGCAGAGTGTACCACAGGGCAGAGTCTTTACAGAGTGAAACAAACAAGGAGTCTTGTGGCACTTATAAAGAACAAGAAATTTATTTATTGCATGATCTTTCATGAGAGAGTGAAAGCTCATGCAATAAATTAATTTGTTAGTCGTTAAAGGTGCCACAGGAATCCTTGTTTGTTTTGCTGTAGTAGGCTAACACAGCTACCCCTTTGAAACTTTTCTGAATAAGTATCCAACCAATAGACCTTGGTGCAGGTGCTATATCGTGCTACTCCCAGAAGCCCTGGTGGCTGTCTTGCTACTATGATAAAAGCTGAAAATCCTGGTAGAAAAACTGTATGTTACCATCAGCCAAGGGAAGATGTACCTCTCAACCTGCCAAGGCATGAGTGTGGCACAGAGGGTGTGACAAAGACCCAGAACATGGGACACCTGCTGGCTTCTCACTGGGCACATTCCAACATTCAGCCAGGCTTCATAAGTCCACCTTCCAACAGTGGCAGCTCATCAGTTTAAACCAGTGAAGCACAGCCTCATCAAAGAATTCAAAAACTAATTCCCTAAAGCTACATGTGTGTGTTCAGGCATGCAATGTGTATACACAGATTTTTAAGGATGGTTAAGCATGTACATGTTAAATATAAACCATAATATCAATCAATCAATCAATCAATCAAATCATAGGGCTGGAAGGGACCTCATGAGATCATTGAGTCCAACCCCCTGGGAATTGAACCCAGGACCTTCTGCATGTTAAGCAGAGGTGCTCACGTGATGCTTTTGTGGTTTGATTTAAATCTGTTGCACTGTTCTCCATCTCCATCATAAAATGTAACACCAAAAAATGTAGTACCATGGGTGAGGCACAAATCACTGCAGGAATAGTACCGGAGGAAGTTGCCTTGCTACCACAGCCCATGCTGCCCAGGAGTCATTTTATGAGATTGTTTCTATGGTTAACTCAGCTTGGTGGGACTGTGGCGAGATTGCAATGGTTGAGGCCAGTTTGGTCAGAGGGGCTGCAAGGGACTCCCAGCACAGCCAAGGAGCCCACAGCATCAGCGTGTGAGGTGAGAGGGTGGCTGAAGTCATCCTGACCCAGCACAGCAGAGACCCTGGGGCAGGACTGCAAGAAGGAAGGTGAAGTGGAGTTTGTGGTACTGTGATATGTGCCTCACCTCTCAAAAAAGTCATCAGCTGCCACTGGCCCCCAAACAGAGGTCAGAAGGTAAAGAGGGAGCCAGAGGTTGCAGGAGAGCAGGCCAGAGGCAACAGCCTGCGAGCTGTTTGTGGAGGGAAAGCCAGGAGATGGGACTGAAAAGCTCAGCACCAGGCTGGGAAGCAGCTTGTGGCTGATAAAGAGGCTAGCAGTAGTCCTAACAGTCCTGTAATTGGGAGCCACCTGCGAACAAGGGGAGTGTGTGGATGGACCTAAAGGAGGCTGACTACAGATGCCAGACAAAAGGAATAGACTCGGGCAAAGAGATTTGTAGGCCGGTGTGTGAGTGCCGCCTGGAGTGGGTGGCCTGGTGCAAGCATCACTGGCACTCAATTTGTGAAGCATTCTCTTCATAGCTCTGGACTGGAGAGACCCTAGTGGCTAGGAGGGATCTGCTAAGGAGGGTGACCAGATAGCAGGTGTGAAAAATTGAGGCAAAGTGTGGGGGTCAAGAGTGCCTATAGAAGACAAAGGTCTGACTTCGGGACTGTCCCTATAAAATTGGGATATCCAGTTACATACTGCTGGGCATGATGTGTCATCCCCTTCTGTTAGTAAATTTAAAGCTGTTGTATTTAGGCTATCTATCTTGTTTCTGAAAGCCCTAGTAAAGCAACCCTCGAGCTTCCATCTGAACCACTGAGGGCTACAGCGAAAAGGGTCTGTTGCTCAAAGATCCTCTAGTATGTATGCCAGCCAGACCTGTGCACAATGAAACCTCTAGGGTCAGATGCATCACAGCACTTGCAGTGAATCTCTGTGTTGGATTATTAACAGTATTATCCATTAAGGAAGTGAAAGTTGCTATAGTTTCAATTCCTTTAATGTCAGTGATTCAATCCATAACCTCAGCTCCAGGATAATTTATTTCTGATGGAAATAACTTTCAGATAAGAGTGGAGGCAGGGGACTGAATCTGTGTGGAATGGAAGGGACTCTGGGATTAAAATGAGGCCTACTGGACAGGTATGTGTAAAGAGGATTATCTGACTGACAGTGGCTGTGAAAACGGAAAGCAGAATAGAGAATTGAGGCACGAGGCAGAGAGGAAAACAGAAGTATTATAATAGGAAGGGAGAAAAGACACTGAAGAAAGAGGAGTGAGGAAATGTACAGAAAAGGTGAGAGGATTGCAGCTACAATGAAGCTTGGATTAAGATTCTGGGGGTATGCAGGGCCATTTGACCACAAAGAGTTCCTCTAGCAAAAATAAATAAATAAATAAAAGGTTGGAAGTCCCTGTTGGAACAGTAGATGGACCTGTCTTTCCCCAAAGACTGTGCCACAGACTGCAATAATGGATGAAGGACTGAATGATCTACCCAACAACAATATATCACCCTCCACCAAAAATAAACTCTAATAGCCTCTTGCTGTTCCTGACAAAACAAGACAAAAATGCTGTCATCATGGCCACCTTTTGCAGGAGACACAAGGTTCTAACCAAACACTGTGAAGCTTAAACATATAGTTCCTTCTGACCTTAGAGTTTATGGGTCTCTTTGGGTTGAGAAAGGTAAAACTGCAGTTGCAATTATTTGGGTAACCCTCTGAAAGGCAATATGCATCAGCCTAAATCCAAATGGGATTGTGCTATCCTGCATGTCTTTGTTTTTCACACCTTTTCCAAGTCAGTCCCTTTTTGACTGTAGATTGTTCATTCAGCAGAAGCCTCAAGATTAGCTGCTGAAATGGAATTCTGGGTTAAGCAATTGCTCTGAGCTACTTAGGAAGAGCACCTGTTGGTGAGTCGTGTGGCCCCCTCCTGAAGCTTCACCAACCGGCTAAAATTTTCTGAGGAAAAGCTAATCTACATGCCTTGTCAGATTGGAATGATCTGCCTAGGATAGAATAGTAGTAGCCTCATGAGGAAGTGGCCACAGACTGCCATCCTTAGACATTGACTGCTTTTTATGGAGGTTAGTAGGAGGGAGACTTTAGAAGTACCACACAGGATATTTGGACTTTAAGGATACTTTTAAAAAAAATCCATGGATCATAGCTTATTCACTAGGCTCATGGTATTATACTGCTCAGATTTAGGAATTCTGGAGCAGGGAGCAAGGATTTTTATAGGCCCTGCATTTCAATCTCAGCACTTCTTCTTTTCCATTTGCTCTTTGCTTTACAGAATGTTGTAAACAGGAGGCAGTTCCTGGTTCTGCTTTTCTCTGCAAGAGTCTGGTTGGGTTCACTTCCTTTTTCGGATTGCTGGGTTATTCAGAGTCATGGAACCAGGAAAAATAAGGGAGTAGGATATCTTTATTTAATTCAAAAAGGTTCTTTTTGGAGTACGGGGGTGTCTTTGGGAGCAGTTATTTTTTTCTGTAGGGTTGCTCTTTCCATTTCCCTCCTCTTTCTCTCTAGCTCATAAAGTTCCTTCTGGCCCTACTTAGCAGTCCAGTTCTTTATGGCCTGATTTTTAGAAATGCTGAGTCCTTTCATACACCATGGATATCAATGTGAGCTGATGGTGTTCAGCACCTTTGAAAATCAGTCTGTTAGTCTCTAAAGGTTTGGAAGTCCATGTTAATGTTAGATATAGCTAAAGAAATTCTCTCTTGACTTTGAGGGTAGAACTCCTGCTTTTTCAGAGGAATCTAGCTGGCCTCTTCAATAGTAAGGAGCACCGTACCTCATTTTTGCCTTGGGTTCTTTCCACCAAGCACCAAATCAGGTATTATTTCAGATACAATGATTTCCTTTAGATGCAAATGCAAGTTGGAGATTTTTTTGTTGAGCCCTCCTCACTCACCAACGTTTCCAACATCAGACATTCACAATGGTGTTTCATGGACATGTTTTGAGATCATGAAAGACCCACTTTCAAGAACAGGTGGTCATATCCCATGCTTTTTGCCCTTACTTCAATTAGAATTTTGTCCATTTTGGAGGTTTTGGGGACAGACTCTTTGAAGAGCCACAAGTTCTTTTGCCAGACTGGGGTCAGTTGTGATGACTTTCCATAATTGACCCTTTATTGGAGATTTTCAGCAGAGGGCAAGGTGCTAGCATCTCTTAGAGGAGGATTGCCAGGGTCCTGCTTGATAAAAATCTCTCTTGAGGTAGGATGATAAATGGTTAGGCTGCCCATCTTGATTCTCCTCCCCCACACCAGCCCCACACCCAGGGAAAAGAAAAAGAGAAAATAATTGAGAAAACTGTTGGGAAATAATTTCATTTCCCAGCCTTGGTCTGAAAGAACCCAGATTTGCAAACCCAAGACGTGTGTGTATTCCCATGCTGTCCTTGCAGGGTAGTTGTGATTGGCGTATGAGGTGAGTTGAGGGAGAGGATGCTATTTTGGCAATGTGTCAGAGTGAGTGCCTTTCCCTGGGCAGCAGGCCCATGAGATACCTCTGTGTGTTTGTAAAGATTGGTGTGCAGGTTTGTAGCTGTGTTGGTCCCAGGAGAGACAAGATAGGTGTGGTAATATCTTTTTATTGGACCAGCTTGTGTTGGTGAGAGAGAAAAGCTTTTGAATAGTACAGAGCTCTTCTTCATGTCAAGATTGTAAAGACTATGTGGCAGCTAGCGTTTGAGACAGGCACTGGGGAAATCCTAGCCTTTTTGTACAAGGGAATAAAGTGCCTGCTCATTTCAACAGGATTTGAGTTCAAGGCTGGCCTAACCTTATAGATGAACTAGGCAGTCATCTGGGGCACCAGGCTCTAAGGGGCACCAAAGTAGATAAAAGTTGTTTTTTTTCTCTATTTGAAAAAAAAAAACAACATGGATGGGGCAGGCATCAAAGTCATAGTTTGCCTGGGGCACCAAAAACCGTTGGCCAGCCCTCTTTGAGCCTCTAACTCCCTTAGGCTCCTGTGACAATCCCACTCCAAGTAAATAAAGCCAGGTCCTTCTATGAGTAGCAGCCCTGAAAGTTTTGCTCCTTGCTTAGAGGAGAACATACTGCCACAGTGTGTCCCTCACTTGTTTTTTGTTGCATTGCAACAAGGAAGCTATTGAACCCATGAATAACACCTTTAAATCAGGTCCCAGATGAAGCGATGGCTGTTTCAGCATATTGAAGGCAAGCAAGTGCCTTCCACACCTTTGGGTACTCTTTTCGATCATATCCCAGTACACATGGGTCCTTAGTCATGCATGCTGGGTGTCTTCCATAAAGGTCTCTGGTGACGTAATGTGCCATCTTGCCAGGTTTTCCTGTTTCCAGAAAAGAGCATTTCAGGGGAGGGAAGTGTATTTTCTGCTCCATCTCCTATGTATCAGACTTCAGTTCCCAAGACTGCTCTTGCCTCTCAAATCACCTGTCACCTTTAGTTACAAGTCTGTGAACATACATACTTTAGTGTCTTTTCAAGACTCCTAACTCCATTTCCAGCTGGTATAGCACTCTGCTGTGTCTTGTGCTAATGAGGGTCAAGAAGACAGCATAGGTTATTTACACTCTGGACTGCATTTGTGCCCTTCCAGTAGTATCATCTTGGAACCCGTGTTAGCTAAGCCTGTCCATCCCCTGCCAGTGCAGAACTATTCCCCAGAGAACATTTAGTCTAGTTTTAGAAGTCCCAAGAAAGGGGGCTTCCCTTGGGAAACTATTCCACAACACAAAACGCTCTCATTGTCCAGGACATTTTCTCTGTTGGTCTCAATCTTCCTTTTCTTAACCTTCACCCATTGTTCACAGTCTGTCTAGCATCCTAAATAAGAATTTAAATAATTCATTGGAATGAACAGCCATCAGGTAATTGTCAGTTATTATCATGTCATCACCTTAATCATTGCTCAGCTGAGCTAGTCATATTTATGTCTATTATTCTTTCCACCTGAGTCACTCACTCCCTCTGGGACCCAATGAGCTTTGGTACATTTCTCTGAACTCCTGTCAGCTTAGAAAAAACAAGGTGGGTGAGGTAATATCTTTTATTGGACCAACTTCTGTTGTTGAGAAAGATGAACTTTCCAGGCACACATAGCTCTTCTTCAGGGCTGGGAAAGATATGCCTACAATCATAGCAGAATGCATTATTTAGCACACATTGTAGGGCCCATACAAGGTAGAGGTGGCCTGTTAACATGTCCATACTCATAGGTCAAAAAGAGAGGGTTAGTGGATTAAAGATTGTTGTAATAAGGCAGTGTCTCTGTTCAAGCTGTGGTTTTTAGTGTCTAGCAGAGCTTATCAATATAAGCTCCCAGGCTCATCTTTTGAAAATGGTGTGGAGGTTTCCTTTGAGGATGAGGGCTCATGGGACAGATATAGAGAGATTGCTGTGTGAAAAGTATCAAGGAGTCCTGTGGCACTTTTAAAGACTAACAAATTTATTATTTGTTAGTCTGTAAAAGTGCCACATGATTTGTTGTTTGTTTTGCTGAAGTAAACCAACGTGGCTACGCCTCTAATTTGTGAAAAGTGTTACTAACAAGCTGTTTTTGTTTTTTTATCATTTTTCTTTGTGAGTTCCTTTGACAATGTTGTGATTTTCTGGTGTCCCCCACATAGTCGTTATTGGGGTATTTAATGCACTGGATGAGCTACACCGTACGCGATAGGTATGTATTTTAAAGGAGTATTATGGGGATATTGATCATGGTAGTTAGCATTGGAGATATAGCCTCATTTTTTGCATCTTTTGTTCCAGCAGAATCTGGTGTCACCTTGAGTTGGTGTGCTGGTACATGGGGAGCTTGCTTCTGATGATAATCTTGGAGAGTTTGGGGTATTGTTGTTTTAAGGCAATAGGTGAAGGTTATGGATTTGTGGTTGTTTCAGAATGAGGTGCCCATCAAATATGGGATGCAGTTGTTTCATGATACCCTGTGCAAGTTCTTGTGTGGAGTGATATCTGACAACTAGGTGCCTGGTGAGAGGGGATTTTATTTCTGTATTGAAGAAGTGGCCCATTCTATGATGGGATCTACTTTGCAGGTAGAGTGTTCTTGTCTAATGAAGACAATTTTACATGTCTTAAGGTGTATATCCTGAACTTTCTCCTTGGAACATGTTGTATAGTGTCTGAGTGCCTGGCTACAGATAGCAGATTTCTTGGCGTGTTTGGGGTGATCATGCGATTTATGAAGGTAAGTGTGGTGATCTGTGGGTTTTTGGTGTATATATAATTGTATGTAGGGTTCCATGCTTGAAGCTGTGATGTCCAGGCAGGGCCATCCCTTGGAGGGAATGTGGCCTAGGGCCATCTGGTCTTTACAGGGCCCCCGGCCCCACCCAACAATGGGGGGGGGCAGGGAAGAGCAAGGCAGCCCAAAGGCCAGACTCTGTGCTTCCAGTCTGCCCCAGGGCTAGTGTGTGGGCCTTCTGCTTGAGGGCCAGAGGCAGAAATGCTGCCTGAGCATGTGCTCCTCACCTCTGAAGTGCTGCTCAGAGCAGCAGGGGAGGGCAGGCAGAGCCCACTGAAACAGGGACCCAGTGCAGTCACCCTGCTTGCTCCTCACCCCCCAAGCATGGGCCTATGTCCAGGAAACTGATGCTAGCATGGGAGTTGTTGAGAGCACAGTAGACTGCACTGTTCCCAGAGAACATGGTGAGAGAGTCCTGCCATGCGGAGATGGAGGCTACTCTAGTTTATGTTCGTCTGTCACACCAGTAAGTACAGCATCTAAGCTATCCATGGACTTTTTTGGCTTCAAACTCTATTTAACAGTGTGATGCTCTCTATTAAGATCTTTTGGAGGAGACTGGGGCAAATTCAGAGACCTCCATGAAGTCTTCCGCTGGCTGCTCACCAAATAATATAATAGGCTCTTGATGGCTTTCTGCTTTTCCAGGCTGTAATAATGTTACTTAATAATAGTTAGTATCCACATAGTATTTTTAATCAACAAAGTATTTTACAGATATGGATAACACCTGGCAAAATTACTCCTGTCTGTTTGCCCTTTGGCAATATTATTTTTTTTACATGTGCAAGTAAAATATCATTTCTGGGCTGGCCACACACATCCTAAGTGACTTGAGACAAGTCACTTAATCTTCTGTGCCTGAGTTCCCCATCTCTAAAATAAGGCTTCTTTCATCTCAAGGGTAAAGACTGTAATTACAATGTGGCTAATCAGCACTGAGCCCCATAATAATAATAGTACTGCCTCATGCTTATCATTTATAAATCTCAAAGCACTTTACAAAGAAGAGTGGTATAACTCCCATTTTGCAGATGGGAAAACTAAGGCATGCGGTGATGAAGTGCTTTGCTGAAATTCCTTCAGCAGGCAAGTGGTCAAGCCAGAAATAAAACCCAAATGCCTAGAGGGCTTGCCCAGCTTTATCTACCAGGCTGCACTACTTCAGTGGGGACCTGGTCTTGGATGAGCCCTTTAGGAGCTACTGTAATACAAGTAAGTATTGTTAATTATCCTTGGTGAGCATGGCAAAGAATAGATGAGTAGCTATTGTGCCAGCCCTGGCAAATTTTACAAGGAGACATGCAATGGATTAATTAATCAGTTTATTTAATAATCATAGCACATAAGATGCTTCTTCTTGTGATTGTCATTCTTGCTTCCAAAATCGTCATTGTGTGTCACTCTGAAGTCTAGAATAGTTGTTGAGTCACTGTGAAGATGTGGCAACAGCTATAAGCATGGCTAAGAACTCTTTGTTCAGAACTACACCAAGTTCAGTCAGCACTGGGTTCTCAGTCTGTTACCATCCAGTTTTTAATTTCTCAGCTATTTTGACATTACACATCACACCCATGGGCAATGGGTATAATAGAAGGCTGAAGATGTGTCCCATCCCTATTCTGCTCCCTCCCTGAAGCTCCCACACCACGAGTCGTGTTGCTCCTTTTGCTCCCCAGGATTTGGAACTGTGCTGGGTGCTGTTTTGAATTTGGGGCTATGCTGGGTAGGGTTTGGGGCTGTGCAAGGAACCAGCAGGATGACCAGGATTTGGGGCTGTGCCAGCAGGCCGGCCAGTGAGAGCTGTGAAGAGAAGCAGAAAGGGTAGGTTGGGGGCAGCAGGGTCATGCATGGAAGGGGCAGAGGTGGGAGCTAGCCTCCCCAAACAGGTTCACATGCCACCCAGGATCACACCCATGGCGTCAGCTACAGTAAGCTATGCCATGCCAAGAGTCTTAGACCAATGTGATATCACAGGTAACTCAACCAATCACCACCATTTTGTTCCACAGGTAATTTGCATGCAACCATTTCATTGGTTGAATGAGGGAGGCATCACAGATAGGGGATTACTGGGCCCAACCAACACACCTGTACACCCAACCACCATTTGCACAAATCTCCCAGCACACCCTATGTGAACACCAATGAATGCAACCATTCATGCAATAACACAAACAGCACACACAATAACCCCAAACACACACAGCCCTGCACTGCAGCACACACCTTTCCTTCACGACCCACACTTGGCCGCACAGCTGTCACAGTACAACACAAAACACACACAAATCAACAGTCACTGACACCACCACCACAGTCAGCACACCCAGTAGCTCCAAACTGAAGTCTAGAATGTCTGCTGAGCCAGTGTGAAGCAGTGGATGCAGGTCCCAGCACAACTGACAGCTCTTTTTGTTGAGACTGTCACCAGATTCAGTCAGTTACTAAGTCCACATTAGGAAAAGTTAGTTTGAACTAACCTCTAACTTATTAGTTCAAATTAACAACGTGGACTAATTCGAACTAAAGGGTTAGTCCGGGTCTCCACTGCAGTGGCATCTCTGGCGCCAGGTACAGGAGGCATGTGCCCTGAGTCCAAGCGCCAGTGCCCCACGGTGGCAGCAGCCTTGCATGGGTCCGTCCCTGGGCCAGGGATTCAGGTCTGGGCTGTTGGCTGGCAGTGGCAGGAGCCCAATCCGGGCCCTGCCCAGGTGCCAGATTGGGCTCGGGGGCAAGGCCCAGGCCCAGGCCATGGGTCTTTTTCTGGGTCAGCATTGCTCCTGCTCCAGTGTACTTAGTTCGAACTAACATGCAAACTAAGTGCTTAGTTTGAACTAACTGGTGGTAGTTACTAGTTCAAACTAAGCATTCCTTAGTTTGAACTAAGGAAAGCCTGATGCAGACAGGTAAAAAGTTAGTTTGAATTAAGCCTCCTTAATTTGAACTAACTTGCCAATGTAGACATAGCCCAATTGCTGTAGAAGTTTTAAGTTCTCAAACATATCTGGCTTTTTTACACATGTGACTTTGGAAATTATACCAGTGCAACAGCTTCCAACAATTAAATGTATGGAGTATTGCAGTCTGTGACTTGCAGGCTTTCACTTGCATGAGGAGTCCCCATTGTAGTTTCTACACCAAAGACACAAAAGCAAGAATTCTACTACTTTGAGGCACAGGAATTTACAACTTGTTCTGGAGTAGAGTCATGAAGAGGGTGGGGAGGACAAGTGATGGAGTGATTTTTTTTTTTGTTTGTTTGTTTTTTAAATGTTTCTTCCAAAAGCCTATTTAGATTTTAGGCTCTGTCTACAGTACTAAGACAAATCAACCTTTGGTAGGTCAGTTTATAGCCACCCTATTAATTCCTGCACTGGCTGAAGTCCCACACTGTCCTTCTTGGTTCTCATGAGGAGTGCTTCTGGCAATTTAAGAGGGACTGGGGCAGTGTGAGGAGCTGAAAACCTGGTCTCTGAGCTATACCAGCTGCCCCTTTCTGGACAGGCTTCCACACTGCTGGTGGGCTGCTCTCCACCTTGGCTCCCCATTCCTCACTGAGAGTGGAGAAAGCTGCCTGAGGCATCTCACCTCCCAGTCCCCTACCAGGATCAGGGTCCAGCCACTCAGCTATCCTGGGAGTGGAGGAAAGTGGGGCTCTGACTACCCAGCTTTCTTGTCACTTTCTCAAGCTATGAAATTGACAGGAATGACAGCCAAAGGAACACAGACACCCTAATGACACCAGCATAAGCCCTATACCTCATGATAAGGTGATTCGATTATGTTGTCATTGCATGGGAGTTGCCTCAATGGAAGGAGGATTTCAGTGTGCATATCTCCACTGTTTTATTGACCAAAGTGACTTTTGTCAACAAAACTGTAACACAGAGCAGATATTAGGCTGTGCTCTTTTGCTGAGGAAGAAATTTCTTATTTTCCTTATTTTACAACCTCTTGTAGCTTATTGTATTTTATTTAATTGGTCTGCCCCCTGACATGCTGGCAGCTTGGAAGCAATGTGTTTCTGTCAAATCCCATCTGGTTTGTGAACTCTGTAACCACAGAACAGCAAACCAAAAATGTACAGAGCAGCTCCAGGCGCCATGTGTCTGAATTATGCTGACTAACCCTTTGAAAAGTCTCGAGAAACATGTGTGACTCCTTGTTTTGCTGAGTCACTGTAGCCTTTGCCTCTCCTGATTGCTGTGTAAAGTTTCAGTCCCATGGCTTTTTTTTTGCTGACTCACGGCAAGCTGGAGGCCCATGTGAGGCTGTGTATTTATTAGTCAGTTTCCTGTTCTGTCCTCTGAGATTGCAGCTGCTTTAGTTGGCACCATTCCCATTTTGAAAACAATCAGACCTCAGAATTATCTGGAACAGTTTAAACCTTAAATCTAGGGCCCTGCTACATTATTCTTTCAAGGGAAAGGGAAGATGAGTGATATATATCCTTCGAGCTGGTAGAAAATGGGATCTTTTGTAAAGTGGAACTTAATTTCCAACTACTTCTGGCTCCCCATATCTGATAAAGATGCACACCACATGAGACAGATTTACCTCTTTGTGTGTGAGCTTTTCAAATGTGCAGGCTCCAATCTGGCAAACACACTTGCATTTCACTTCAGACATGCATGGTCTTGTTGATTCAAAGAGACAACAACTGAAGTGTTTGGGGGGGCTGAGTTATTATCTTGTTCTTTGTTGGTTAACTATGTGAGTTTCTACATGCACATTCTCCTTCTCTCCTACTCTTCAGCTATGTGTGTTTGTGAAAGTATGATAGGATACAGCACAGGGAAATGCTGCTAATGTACAGCCTGTGTAGCTGATCAGTGTTCATTCCAGAGTTTCTCAGTACTGCAAACTCAGATGTGTGCTCCAAAGAGTCTGTCAGTACTGTACATGCTCTAAGGACTTTATCCCTCATACTATGTGCTCCCATCAGACTCTCAGCAGGATTTATTGATTCTTTGTATGCTCTACCAATGTCCTAAAGAGCTCATTGTTCATATCCCTCTTATTATACAGAGAAGCTATGAGCTGGGGAGTTTTTCTCTGTTATCCACTCTCATCACAGCAGCCCCTGGCATGTACGCACATCACAGTACCTACATGTGTACTTAGCACATCTGTCAATACTCAGAGCTTTGGAACACAAAGAACAAATAACCTGTACTATGAACTTCCATCATGCTTGGAGCATTAGTTCTGGGTTTTCACCCAGACCTTGTTCTTCTGTCACCTTTGGATTGTTTGACCTAGGAGTTTATCTGTTCTACATTGTCCATAATCCTTGAAGCAACTTGTCCTATGAATTCATCTATAATACATGATGTTCTCTTGTTTGGTACATTTATCCATGTAATTCATCTGAACTGTGTGAAATCATTACTCCTGACATGTGTACACTAAGAATTCATCCATGCTGTGCACACCCATTATCCTAGAGGTATTCAACTGTAGGAATTCAGCTTTACTGAGTGTCCAAACATCAGCTTAGCAGTGCACATCATATGAATTCTGCATACTGTGTGCGCATACCCATCACTCTGGAGATTGTATAGGAGTTTAGCCCTCATGCTAGGAGCCACGTCCCAGGAATATTCAGTACTATGTACTCTGACTTTTGAACTGTGATTTCAAACTTTTATGTTTGATCTAAGTTTTGATTATCAGTGACTGCCTGTGCCTGCTCCATAGCTGTGTTGACTGTAGGTTGGACTGTCTTGCCTTTAGTAAACATAATTTTACTCACTGTGAATAAATTTGTCTCTCTATTGTAATTGCCAGCTAAACTGTGGGGTTCCTCTAACCCTAATCTTCAAATGAGTCAGGTTTCTGTTTTGCTGGGGAGACTTGTAGGCTCCATAAAGCTCCTCTGCAATAGTGTCTGACAAAAGTGGGATTTTCTCCCACAAAAGCTCATGCAATAAATAAACTTGTTAGTCTTTAAGTGCCACAGGACTCCTTGCTTGTTTTGCTTTCTGTCCATTACACTTTAGGTCCAGGCTATGATTAGAGTCAGCCTGGTCTCTCCAAACCACGAGGCTGAATTTTGCTGTGTCATGGTCCGGCAAATTTTGCTAAATGCTTGTTGGCGTGGAAACAGTAATGTTTCCTGAGCAATGTGTTCTCTTGGGAGCCTGGTCTCTGGCATTACTTGCTGGTGCAGCAAGGACAGGCTTCTCACAGAGAAGTGAAACTTTTTAGATTTCACATGCTGCAACTGGAAATATAACTTCTGCTTGCAAAATTTGCTGTTTACCCTATACAAGGCCAAATGCCCCTTAATGTTTTCTTCCCCATTCCATTTAATGATCAGTCATTCCTTATCTGCTAAACCATCTGATTTCATGGTGTAATTTGCTCAGCCACTAGGCTTCATTGATTTTTAAGGTAAGTAGCAATCATTGTGAGCATCTTGTCTGACTTTCTGCCAGGCATAGAATTTTACCAAGTGATCCTTGCATCAACCACATCAACCTGCAGTTCAGCAAAAGCATCTGTCTTAGAAAGACACTGCCTCTTGATGTAAAGATTTGAAGTGACAGAGTCCACTACCTCTCTTGCTACAGTGCTCCTAATCGTCCTGTTAAAAAGAAAATTGCACCTCATTTTCTGTTTGTATTTATCAAGCTTCATTGTTGGCATTGGAAGGGCTTAGTCCTGTGCTCCTGCCAAGTGATTAAAGTTTAATTTGAGGGGCCCTGGAACCTTCCTAATCTCTGGGCTCACTTCCTGTGTTGTCCGGGCCCCCTTCAGGCATATACAGGCCTAATTTTTCTCAATTCTGGAATCTGGGCCCCGGAACTCTGGCCGGCCAGATTTGTGGGCCTCGCAGCTGTGTTCTGGGGCGTTTTGGCTTACAACCCCTGCTCCGGCCTTTTCGGGATGTGGAACTTGGAATAGGAAGAGAGGAGTTATTCTCAAATCTGCACCAGTGCACTGGCATACTCAAAACCCTTGTTCTGCCTACCATATGTCATACTCGTGCTGTGGCGGAAGTGATACACTGCTTCTCACAACAGCAGTGAAGGAGACCAGAGATGCTGGAGTCCTGCCACTGAAAAAACTAGGGATATATAATTTTCAGACAGTCCCTCAATGCCCTGATGGTTGTTCTGTTCCTATTTATACATCATCTTTTCAGATATCCATGGGGATGTAATAAGGCTGTGTGTGTGTGTGTGTGCGTGCGCACGTACAAGTTAAGGGATCTTTCACGCCAACCTAAATCTCCTCCAAAGTTAGAGGGAAGGTTACCGGTGAGGTCACGTGTACGGTGCTTGTCACTTGCTGGCTAACGCCTCTGGGAAGGTCTGATTTTTTGTGTCCCCCATTTCCTATCAGGACTCCTTAGAGAGACCTGAAAATTTCACATGACCCTGAGGACTATGCAAGAGAGAAATGGTCACTTCAAGCACACAACTCTTCCACTCTCCATGAGCTGGATCCAGAAGAAGGATCCCGTACATGCAGACCTACATGTTAGTGGTCACTCTGTGTCAAAGCATATTTTAGCCGTGCGATGTTAAATCATGACGTGAGGATGCAACAGCATTAAAAGGGACACTCAAATGTGGCACCAGTTATTTTATCCTACAGGACAAAAGCAGCACAGCAAGTGCAATGACATGGGGTGCAGGAGGGAGGGAAGAAGGAAACTAGAGGCTTTGCAAGAATGTTCTGGAATGCCTCCATTGTTTTAAGAGGAAAAGGAACTCAGGGAGCCCAGATGAGTCAGCTGCAGAAATGCTGTATAATCTTTCCTGCACGTGCAGCCTCCTAACTCCAGATGTCTGACTGATTGCAAAAACAAGTTGTGGACACACACATCCTACTGGCCAGATTCTGTATCATAGTTCTGCATTGATTCCCCAGTCAGTGCCAGGGAGACCCTTTCCTAGCGAAGGTGGCAATCCACGTGATGCATAATATGTTCCACCCCCAGAAGGCTTTTAGTTCCATTTTTAACTGTATCCCAGTCTTTTAGCTGAAGGAGAATATCCTGCTTGCCCACAAGAAAGCTGACTGATGCATTTTTCATATCCAGCTCCACGCTAACAATCTGAGTTTCTAACCCAACGAAATCCTGAAGCAAACCACATTTTGGTCCTGTGAGTTCCTAATTATTCAGAGTTATAACAGCAGAGGGGCAGGTGCCAGCCAACTACTGTCATGAAATCAGCCTCTTTTGCCCCTACACCAAAGGCAGATGAACTATTTGTATTGCAACATCTCCACCAGTTTTTTCCTTAGCCCGGTGAACCTTCTGTATGGGGTGGGATATAGTTTGCATTCTGCACAGAATCTCCATGCAGCTATTATGTGGGAAGGAACGTAGTACACCTTGCGCTTGAAGTCCAGGCTCCATGTTATCTGAAAGTGAGCAATATAAGGACAGACTTGGAGGGCTTGTCTACAGGGGGAGTTATTCTGGAATAGCTATTCCTGATTAGCTCCTTTTATGGATGCTTGTATTCTGGAATAAGAGTGCCTTATTCTGAATTAGTTAATCCACTTCCAAAAATGGATTCATCTAATTTGGAAAAAGTCCCCCTTATATTCTGGAATCAGAAAGTCCAGAGAGGGAGTTAATCAGGACTAATTATTGCACTTTAAAGTCACACCCTACTTTAATCTGAATTAATTTCATATGCTAATCTCTTCCTTAATCCCCTCACTCCTCATCAAGTTTTAGTGAATCCTTCCAAGCTTCCACACTAGAGTTTCTTGGTTCTCAGAGGGACCAGGTGGGCAGAAAAAGGGTTAATGAGCCTGGGCAAGCTGTTTAGCATTCTCTAAGGAAGTCTTTCAACATCCTGCTGTTTAGCTTCATTGTCAAGGCGTATCTGCAAGTTCCCTCCCTCCCTTGGGCAGGCAAATAGAGGGGGCGGGTAGTCAGGAACGTGTATGTTGCAACAAGTTACTTTTAGATCGGAATCAGCTGTTTTCTGGGCTGTTCACGTGATATGAGCAAAGTATAAAGGAAGATGCAGGAGTAGGGCTGCTTTACTTGGATGCTTCCCAGAGCCCTGAAGGAAGAGAGGACAAGGGGGAAGGAGAGAGGAAGACCACAAAAGAGGAAAAAAGAAACCCAAGGAAAGACGAGAGAAATGGACAGTTCCAGGACACACAACTCCGAAAGGTGAGAGCAGGGCAAAACATAAAGGGAAATTACCCATAGAAAGGAATGTTATATCTTCCCCCCTCGCTCCTTGATATGGGCTTTGGATTGCTGCACTCCACCTCTAGTTTACACTACCCTCCCTCCACCTTTCCTTTTGGATGGGGCTGGATAATTTTGTTTCCCTCTCAGGGCAGAATTTGGGGTGCTGAGGCTCCTTCTCATCCCACTCCCACCATCCCCACGCTGGGGTGCTCTTTCTCCCCAGTCCCTCCCATTTTGGAGGGGTTGGTGAGATGCTTCTGACAGTGACTGGTTTTCCCTCTGCTTTCCCAGCATGCTTGGAGACTTGTCTGAAGCCCTGAAGGAAGCCACCAAAGAGGTGCATGAGCAGGCAGAAAGCACTGAGTTCATGAAGAATTTCCAAAAGGGGCAACTGTCACTCCAGGAATTTAAGGTACCCCTGCAGCACTGTTGGGGTGGAGGGGGAAATAGAGGGCTACGGAACATTTCACGTGTCCAATTCAGAATAACCAAGCCTGGGCTCCCGAAGGGAAAATCTTTGGATCATGACAACAGGGTATCATTCAGTAACCTGTAATATGCACCTCTGGCACCAAGTAACTTCAGGGGTCTCTCAATGTCTTGCAAGCTCATCTTGCAGAATGGGGAACATAGCTGTGCATTTCTAGGTGGGTAGCAAAGCCAGACTTAGCAGGAAGGTACCTTGCTTTGCTGAGGCTTCGGGAAGGGACTGAGAAAATGGACCTATAAGGAAAAATAGAAGTAATTAAATGCCCATGTGTTTATTATGGTCAAGTGATGACTAAAGGAGGTAGGACATTGTAACAGCATATGAAGGATTTAAAATACCATGGAAGGTGAGGAATTATTTAGAATGATCTAAGTGGGTGTTAAGTGGAAGTAACAGTGGGAAAGAGAGACAAGGAAAATTCAGTCTGCATATTGGAAACCATTTCCTAAAAGTGAGTCTGCTGGGCTGTGGAACAGTCTCTGGATCCTAGTCATTTTCTCTGTAATATTAGAATTATAACTTGGTGTTCCATTGGACCTGATGACTTGACTATACAGTTCAGGGATCTGAGCAAAGCATGTTCTCAGAAACACGCCAGGGCTAATCATTTCTCCAGCTGAATGAATAAATAAATGCTACTTACCAGCCCTTGAGCCCTTTTTGCTCAAGTTGTGCAGGACCATTATGTGTGTGTGTGTGTGTGTGTGTGTGTGTGTGTAATATAGTTTTCCTGGGATGATAACAAGGTTCCCAATAGTTGAATTATATAATAAACAAGCAAGTGAACTAGAAATTCTTGAGAACCTTGAGGATGTGACACATGGATTGTCATACCACAGTTGTTAATCTGATCTAAGCTTTAAGTGCTTTTTTAAGTACACAAATATATGCAAGTGTGGAGGGGAGTATGGCAGCAGCTGATTAAAAATGGGTCCCAAAAGTCAATCATCCCCCAAGTTCTGAAACTAACTGCAGGGCTGAAGTCTGAAAATAAGGACAGGGCATTAGCTAGGCAGTGAACTTCAAAAGTGGGATAGCAGTGACAAGAAACCAAGTCAGTCCTCAAAGACCCTGAGAGGATAGTGAGCTTTTGTCAGGGAGAGTAAGAACAAGTGACCCTGGACTCCAAAAGGTAATGCTGACTGGCTGAGAGATTGTCAAAGTCAGTGGGGGATTTAACCACACGATTACCATTAAAATAAACCTTGTAGCTAGCTCTGAAAACATTGATTACTCTAGTTAAATTTTCTTAACTTGTCATGTGATTTTTTCCTCTGTTTGGTAACCAAGCTTCCTTACCTTCTTACCACACTTTCCCAGGTATGGGACTAATGGGGTTAATGTTCAAAATCCTTTTATTTCTGTTGCTACCTTCCTCATAATAGACAAATCTCTTCTGAAACATGACTGTAGGAAGAGCTCTTTGTATATTCACTCAGCCTCACAGTGACTGGTTCACAAGGTCATCTTCCAGAGATGTACTGTGCTTTTGGTCCTTTTTTATGCCTGCTGTGACTTTGGCCACCAGAGTGACTGTTTTTGAGGAATGCCAGCTGAATGTCTCTGAATAGATGCTCCTGTCAGTCTCCTTGAGGCAACCAAAATGAAAGCAAAGTGGCCACTCTACTTAATGAAAAAACAGAGGCTGCAGCTCCAGCATCAGTGGTGTCTGAGCAGAGGTCTGCTCAATGGATGAACAGGTCATAAAGAAAAAGGGTTGTCACAGTCTGTCAAGGCCTAGGGGAAGGATAAGATCCCCAGTTTCTTGAGACATTCAGAACTGAACAGTGCACTGGAGAATATACATTTGGAAATAACTGTTGTATGAAGGATGGAGATGTGCAACTAAAGGAATAGACTAGATGTGACCTAATAGGATTCTTATGACTCTAATTTTGATTATCCCAAGGTGCAGGACCCATCTTAGTAAAGGCAAAGTTATATTAAAGTGAGGTGCATGTGAACTGGAAGGAGAGAGACCCTATAGCTGATGTATTCCTTCTCTTTCATTGCAGATGGTTATGGCTTCTCTGTACTACATTTACTCTGCTCTGGAGGAGGAGATTGAGCATAACAAGGATCACCCAGCCTTTATCCCTGTTTACTTCCCAGCTGAACTGCACCGTCAGGCTGCCCTCCAGCAAGACTTGGAGTATTTCTATGGCCCGTCATGGAGGGAAGAGATCTTGTGTCCTGAGGCCACTCGGAAATATGTTGATCGGCTCCACTTTGTAGGCCAGCACGAACCAGAACTCCTGGTGGCCCATGCTTACACTCGTTACCTGGGAGACCTGTCTGGTGGACAGGTGTTAAAGAAGATCGCCCAGAAGGCTCTCCACCTGCCCGCTACTGGAGAGGGGCTGGAGTTCTTCACTTTTGAAGGGGTGTCAAATGCCACCAAGTTCAAGCAGTTGTACCGCTCCCGGATGAACTCTATCGAGATGGACCCAGCCACCAAGAAGAGAGTTTTGGAGGAAGCCAAGCGGGCATTCTTGCTAAACATACAGGTGAGTGAGTAGCCTACATTTCCCACTACATCCCCCACCTGAGGTACAACTGCTGACTGAACATTGATGAGGTGGCATTTGTACTGATGAGATGAAAGGAAGCTGTAGGCTGGCAATAGCTAATGAGAGCTATACTGAACTTGTCATGTGTGAAAGTTGCTTCTATGAGCCTCCCAAAGACTGAATTCTAGAATTTCTTTTTTTCCCCTCCTTGGTCAATGGATCCTCTCCAGGATTTCAGTGCAGGCTCTTCTTGCTGCTTTTGTTCAAAAATGAGAGTTTATTTTGAGGGCAGGAATTGGAGTCCACTTACCTCCTTATCTGAGTATTTCCATATATCCCCTTCCTCCCTTATACTTTTCTGTATGAAAACAAACACACCCCGTCTTTCCCCTGATGTATAGGATGAGCATTGGGGCATAGTTTCCTACTGAATTGCCCCAGGAAAGCATATCACATTGTTCATACTATTAAACAAGCTAGGAATTTAGAGGAGTTCAGGAGAGACCCTTATGTAGACTCGTTTCAGGATAAGGAAGGACTCAAAGGCTCAATGGCTGGGCCAGATGTTTTCCTCTAGTTCCTAAAATCTCTTCTACAGTAAGAAGGGGGTCAGGGAGGAGAGAAGAGGGCATTTCTAGGTCACAAGGTAACTGTGTGTTTCTTTTTTGCAGGTATTTGAGGAACTGCAGAAATTGGTGTCCCAACACCAAGAGAATGGTCACCCTGCACAACAGAAGCCAGAGCTTCGCACAAGAGGCACCAGTAGCAGAGCACATGAGCATGGTAAGAGCCATCTTAAGAACAGTTTTTAGGGTTTCCTTTGATTTTTGTTCCTTGCCTTTACCTTTCCTTGCTGGGAAATGGGCGTCTGCTCTAGCTGTCCATGAGCTTCTCTATTTCCAGTCCACTAGTGTTGGCCAGTGTAGCTGTGAGACACTTCTGCTGAGAGGCATCAAAGGAGCCTAGAAGCATGTGAAGTCATGTGAGCTCTACAGAAATAGTGATAATACCCAGCTTTTATACACTGCTTTTCACCAGTAAATCTCAAAGTGCCTTCACAAAGAAGGGCATCATCATAATCCCATTTTACTGGTATGGAAATTGACTGTTAGGAAGGTTTACAATCAATGGGCCTGATTCTCCTGTCCCTCTTGCTGGTTTTACACCTGTATAACTCCATTGGCTTCACTGGAGACACACCAGTGTATTTGACAGGAGAATTAGGCCCAATGAGAGTATTTTCATGAGTGAAGACTGCAGGATTGGGTCCGGTATAGCATGGTAATGATTGATGCTACAGCCTGGACTGAGGAGGCCCTTACATCATATGCCCCTTTACGTGATGACCTACCCAAACTCATGTTTTTTGGACCAAAAAATGCCTTGTGCTTTGTTGGCAGTAAATGTTTCTGGAAAGTGAGAGAAAATTCTCTCTTCTCCTGAGTGTTGGGAAAGTGCTGTGTTGTCCCTACTGAATTTCCTTCCTACGAGATAGGAAAAGTCAGAATTTCTGGTTCACCCCTGTGTTTGAGATCTTGTGGTTGCAGATCTGAAAGGGCTACTTTACCAATCCTCAGAATTCTACCCTACCCTTAAAGCAGAAATAGCTCCATCTACTGACAAGATATTGCCACTGCAAGAATACCACAGGGAGATTAAACAAACAAGGAGGCAAGGGGCACTTTTAAAGACTGACTTATTTATTGCATGAGCTTTCATGGAGGAGAATCCCACTTCACCAGACACTTTAAGATGGTGAACTTAGGCTCTTTGCACAACTTATTGAGCTGCTCCTGTGAAGCAGTAGGAGCCTGCACTGTACTAAATTTGAGATTTACAAAAAGCAAAGGAATGAAAATGAATTGTTACAGCAATGGGAGGTTGCCCTGCATATCTGGAGGAAACTGATCATAGAGTGCCCCAGAGGGTAGTGAGAGCTGTTATACCACCTGACTATGAGGATTTACACCACAAACCTATCACTTTGAACTCACTGAAGACTCTTCACTGACCTTGAATCTCACAAGTTCACCCATCTGTGGTGTACATCCAGTGTACCGCTCCCTCATTATTCTGTGTGATTGCTCACTTTAGCTGCAGTTAGTAACAGTTTAGTGTGCCAGGTAATATCATCAGTGCACTGCTGGAGACTAACATAGAAGCAAACCCTTCCTAGCCTGATTCCTGTTCTTATACATTTGATTTCTGTTGATTTAGGATCAACACCTGTGCAAGGAGAAAAGACACTGATCAAGCGTGCAGACATGCTGCCTCGCATTCCGCTGGTACGGTGGATTCTTGTCCTCAGCTTCATAGTGACAACGGTTGCTGTGGGCTTGTTTGCCATGTGAACAGAAAGGACTCTAGACTTCCCCTGCCCCAAGCCAACAGACTTTCTCCATGTGATATGGGTGATGCCATTCAACCACCCCCCTGCTCAGGCACTCTCATCTTGGCGGTGCTGTTAACACTCATCCAGTGGATTAAGAGAACTCTGAAGGCTTTGTGTGAATTCTCTCTGATCTGTGCTGACACCACAAGCCTGAACTGGCCAAAAAGCAGAGGCAGAAAGGTTCTGAAAGGCACAGCTGGGACCTGGCACTGCTTCAGACTGCTCCTGCATGAGCCCCAGATGTAAAGCATGGGTTTGGTAGCTTCTTTGCTGCCTGGGAAATAAACCTTACTGGTGCTTTGTTCGCACAGCATTCCACACTGCTGGCTGATGCTGCAACAATTGCTTCTGTGGAGTAATGAGGCTCCCCTTGGAATACAGACTGTTTTATATGATACCATTAGCTTTTTACAGCATTTTTTAAATCATGACTCAGATCAATTTTGTTCCTGTCTGTATAATTCATACACTAACAATAAACCTGAGTGTAAGATGACTCTATTGTATATTTCTTCATGTTCACACTTTGTATGACATGATGGAAGAAGGAAGAGGCTGGATATTAGGAAATACTTTATTAGGTGAGTGGTAAAGCATTGGAATGGGTTACCTAGGGAGGTGGTGGAATCTCCATCTTTGGAGATGTTCAAGGCCTGGCTGGACAAAACTCTGGCTGGGATAATTTAGTGAGAGTGGTCCTGCTTTTTTGGCAGGGGGTTGGACTAGGTGACCACATGAGGTCCCTTCCAACCCTATGGTTCTATAAAGGTGCTTTCTGCTGGTTCTGCTACTGCTTTTGGAGGGGAGGGCTGCAGGCTCAGAAAACTAACATAAGACACAGAAGGAGTTAGCAGACTTGGGCTCTTTTCCCAGCTCTGACACCAATACACTGTGTGACAATAAGAGTCTCTTAACTTGTCTATGCCAGGGAGGTGACTATACTTACCCACCTGTATACAGTGTTTTGAGATCTATGGATGAATAGTATCTATGTAAGAGCTAGGTGCTGTTAATTGTAAAGTGCCTTGACCTTAAAGGAAAGAACTAGTGAGGCAAAACTCCTCCACGTTTCATGGGCCTGAACTTTTAGCTGGTGTCTGTTGGCTCTGCTGACTTACACCATTCACAAGGGTCTGGCCCATGACTCCCTTTGTAGTGCTTTGCTAAGAACTACATCATGGAATAGAAAAACAGGTGTAGTTTAAAACCAAGAAGTAAAATTCCTGATCATAACACCAGACTAGCTTTTAATTTTGCAGAGTAAAAAGAGGTAACAGGTGTATACCCCCACAGTGCAGCATACAGAACAACCAAGGCAACACCACCTATTAATCACAAGGTCAGACCTATTCAGTGAGGCAATAAAAACAACACTTGTAACAATATGGCTAGAGCAACAGTTATGCAAAGGGATTCTCTTTCTGCCTCCCCTTTCCGTGATGGAAATCTGGATGCCTAGCTAGCAGGTATGATGACACAATGCTGTCTTTCAAGTGTGACATAAAACAGAGGTGTTGACAACCTTTGGTCAGCCCCTCCACTGCAGGTTCCCTCCCTGATCACATGGCAGCCACATAGTCCTAGGTGACCTGCCCGCTAATTGCCAGTTGCTGAGCTGATCAGATAACAGTAGGCAGATTGCATGGGGAATAAAAATTGGAGATGGCCTCCTGTTCCTTAGCTTTAAAGAAAGTTCCAGTTTACCTCATCCCTCAGAACTGGCATCCCCTACTTGGATACATTTACCAAACCAGGAAAAACAGCAATTATTTGAAATTGGCTATATTTTTAAGGCTTGAAAAGTAGGAGTGTTTGATATGTGATCAAATTCCAATATGTATTCATTCACTTGTTTCATGTTCCATTGGTCAGGGTCCTATAAGTAAAAAAATCTACAACTGCACCATTAATTCATACTTGTCAAATAGGGCACACACACAAACAGACCATCCAAATATGCTTAAGCCTCAGACAACATACTCCACCCCATCATCTCCAACTCTTCCTTCTACCCAAAGACAATCAACAAAGGTTTCAATTTTGACTTTTTAAAGGCCTAAACTTTATCCATGAGGATCACAGATAAGCAGTTAAATTCTGCCTCCCCTCCGCACCCCCCGACCAAAATACTTCTGCATTTCTGCCATTGACTATTTACATATCCTGTTGTGTGCTGTTAAACAACTGCTTTCTTCTACCCAAATAATGTCTTCCCTTCAGTGATGGGCAAAAGTCTCTCAGTGTCAATCAGTTTACTTCTATATATTACTCATTTTCTCTTACACAAGTGGAGGAACAAAAGAAGTAGAACAAATGCCTAACAGCCAAGCAAAACAGGGAGCCTGAGTATGGAAAAAGAAAATACAGGAAAGCTTACTTTAACAGAGGTCTCCAATTATTGGCTCATGAACCCATGTGGCTCTTTTACAATGAAAATGTGACTTGGAGAGCTTCCTATGCCATCTCCTGCCATTCTCCAGTTGTGGTCCAGACTGGGGTGGGGAGCTCAGACCACCTGCCCTGCAGCACAGTGATGGTGGTAGAGAATTTTGCCCAGCAGAGGGGGATATTGGGAATTCAATAAATTTGGTTACCTGAGGGGTAGTTCCCACCCACATACTGTTCATGGTACAAGAATTCATGCACATTTAGTATTGCCAATTTTGGTGGCTCATAGTCCTGGGTTCATCATAGTCCATCATATGAAATAATCTTAAAGATTACTTTTTAATCCCTAGAGATTCCAGGACGATCCTGGAGGGTTGGCAACCTTAGTACCGCTCTCTGCATCAGTGCTTGTAGACTTGTAATGTAATTGTAATGATCTAGGGTTCATTAAATAACAAAGCTGTGAATGGGAAAGAAATAAAACTTTAATAAAACAAACGGCTATGTCTACATTACAGGGCTCGGTTAAGCCAGCTTGTTAAAGTCTGCTTAAAGTAGACTTTTATTAAGCCAGCTTAGCACGTCCACACTCAAAATGCCAGGAGACTGCTTATGTCTATACCGCCAGCTGCTAGGTCACCCTAGGAGTGGTGCTTTGTGGGTACCTGGCCCACAGTGCACCACAGCAGAGGTGCCCCTCTCTTCTGGCCACTCCTTTACTATGGGAAGTGAGTGACCACACCACCCTCCATGCTGTGTGTGGCAACAGGGAGCCCATGGAGGCCAGGGAGCCTGACGTAGCCCAGTGATGTGCCAGCGCAGCACTCCACCCCTTCCCTCAGCATGGGGGGCAGGCTGAGAATGGGGGAGATGTGCAGAACATGCAAAGAATGGAGAAAATGCTGGGTCACGCTGTGATGCCTGGTCCGGCTCAGCACGGCGGAGATCAATTGGAAAAGATAGGCAGTTTGGCAGTGGTCAGCATGGATTCACCAAGGGTAAATCGTGACTGACCAACCTCATCACCTTCTATGATGAGATGACTGGATTTGTGGATGCGGAAAAAGCTGTTGATGTGATATACCTCGACTTTAGCAAGGCTTTTGATATGGTTTCCCACAGCATTCTCGTTGGCAAGTTAAGGAAGTATGGGTTGGATGTATGGACTATAAAGTGGATAGAGAACTGGCTAGATCAGCGGTTTCAGCATGTAGGACTCAATGGCTCCATGTCAATTTGGCAACCAGTAATGAGTGGTGTGCCCCAGGGGTCGGTCCTGGGGCCAGTGCTGTTCAACGTTTTCATTAACGATCTGGATGATGGGATAGATTGCAAACGCAGTAAATTTGCGGATGACACCAAGCTGGGGGGAACAGTAGACATGCTGGAGGGCAGGGACAGGATTCAGGGTGACCTTGACAAATTAGAGCAGTGGGCCAATAGAAATCTCATGAGGTTCAACAAGGACAAGTGCAAATCCTGCACTTGGGATGGAAAAAGCCCACTCACTGCTACAGGCTGGGGAGTGATCAGATAAGTAGCAGCACTGTAGAAAAGGACCTGGGGGTCATGCTGGATGGGAAGCTGGATATGAGTCAGGAGTGTGCTCTTGCTGCCAAAAAGGCCAATGGCATACTAGGCTGCATCAGAAGAAGTGTTGCCAGCAGATTGAGGGATGTGATTGTTCCCCTCTATTCTGCACTGGTGAGGCCGCATCTAGAATACTGTGTCCAGTTTTGGGCTCCCCACTACAAAAAGGATGTGGACAAATTAGAAAGAGTCCAGCGGAGGGCAACAAAAATGATCAAGGGGCTGGAGCACAAGCCCTATGAAGAAAGACTGAAGGAAGTAGGCTTATTTAGCCTGCAGAAGAGAAGACTGAGGGGTATTTGATAGCAACCTTCAACTACCTGATGGGATGCTCCAAGGATGAGGGAGCTCAGTTGTTCTCAGTAGTAACAGAGGACAGAACAAGGAGCAATGGTTTCAAGTTGCAGCTGGGGAGGTCAAGGCTGGATATTAGGAAAGACTTTCTTACTAGACAAGTGGTAAAGCATCGGAATGGGCTGCCTAGGGAGGTGGTGGAATCTCCGTTTTTAGAGATGTTTAAGGCCTGGCTGGACAAAACTCTGGCTGGGATAATTTAGTGGGAGTGGTCCTGCTTTTTTTTGACAGGGGGTTGGACTAGATGACCTCAGAGGTCCCTTCCAACCCTATGACTCTAAGGGTCTCCTGGTGCCTTATACATCAGGGGACACTGAGTGAAGTTCAAAAGGGGCAGCCGTGTTAGTCTAGTCCAGCAAAAAAAACAAGGAGTCCAACACTACCCTATACCGAAAACCTACTGATCAGGATAGTTACCTACATCCCTCGAGCTTCTATCCAAAACACACCACAAGATCAATTATTTACAAGCAAGCCCTAATATAACTACATTTGCTCTGATCCCTCAGACCAGGGATCTCAAACATGGGGCCCATCGGCTGCATGTATCCCCCAAAATTATTTCCTGTGGCCTGCAATGACACTATAATTACCAATATTTGCAATATCATTATATGAAAAGGTTTCAGTGGTGCGGCCCTTGGGCTAATGTACTAGTCCTCATGCAGCCCTTGTCTGGTTCTCATGCGGCCCTTATGGTGATTTGAGTTTGAGACCCCTGCCTCAGACAGAGACAGACATCTTGAGGATCTCTATCAAACATTCTTAAATCTATAATACCCACCTGGGGAAGTAAGAAGAGAAATTGACACCGCCAGATGGGTACCCCAAAGTCATCTACTGCAGGAGAGGCCCAAAAAAGAAAACAACAGAATGCCACTAGTCACCACGTACAACCTTCAAGTCAGACCTCTACAACAGATCATTAAGGACCTACAGCCTGTTCTAAAAGATGATCCCTCACTCTCTCAAGCCTTGGGAGACAGACCTCTCCTTGCCTACAAGCAGCCACCCAACCTTAAACAGATACTCACCAGCAACTACAGATCTAACAACAGAAACATTAAAATAGGCAAACACCCCCACAACAAACCACGTTGCCAATTTTGCCCACATATCTGCACAAAAGATACCATCATAGGTCCTAATCAGGCCAGCTACTCCATCAAAGGCTTATTTACAGGCTCATCTACTAATGTGATCTATGCCATCATGTGCCAGAAATGCCCCAACATGTTATAGATTGGACAAACAGGATGATCCCTGTGCAGAAGAATAAATGAACACAACACTGATGTCAGAAATCACAAAAACGGAAAAACCAGTAGCTGAGCACTTCCATCTTTCTAATCACTCTATAAATCAGGGGTCTCAAACACACGGCCCATGGGCCGCATGAGGCCCTTAAAGCTATTTCCTGCAGCCCGCAGTGACATGGCCATTACTGACATTTTCAATATCATTGTATGAAAAGGCTTCAGTGGTGTGACCCTCTGACTACCATACTAAGCCTCACGTGGCCCTCTATGAGGCCTCATCTGGCCCTCCTGGTGATTTGAGTTTGAGACCCCAGCTATAAATGATTTGTTAATGACCATACTCAGGGAGTCAGTGGGACATCAAGACTTCAAAGAGAAACAGTTGAATTGCAATTAATATGCAAATTGGATTGTGTGAAAACAGGATTAAATGGAAACCATGGTTTCTTTTCCCATTACAACAGGTAATTTGACTTCAGCCTTCCCAGGGTTTGAATCTTAACAACTGCTCTGATTTGCTGTTACTGTAAGACCTGATCCCATGTTTTACACTCCCCTGCATTTATTTTCATTCTAGTCTGTAAGTTCCCCCATCTTTGAAGCATCTGACTGTGGGATTTTCTCCCACGAAAGCTCATGCGACAAATAAATGTTACTCTTTAAGTGCCACAGGACTCCTAGTTTTTTTTGTCACAGAGAGTGGCCAGCTTGTGTTACTACAGCACTGTGGCCCAGCAGACTATCAGACTAGCATGGACCAGGGGATAATTATGTACTTGTCGGTTTGTATTACTACACTAGAATCTAGCAGCATGGGCCACATTGGTTAGGAAGGACCAGGGGAGAGATATGGAGGGGCCAGTCTGTGTTACTACAGCACCAGAGCACAGCAGGACAGGCCTATGGGTACATAGACCATAGGATGGTTCCAGTTAAACTGTGCCACACTGGACCCCAGCAGGACCGGTGCCATATCAGCACAGTATGGATGTGCGGACAGCATACAAGAGACAAGCTACTGCACATTTTTGCAAAGGGGCAGCTGTGTGAGTCTTGCAAAGCAAAATAAAAAGGAGTCTTGTAGCACAGATTAATATATCTGCCAATCTTTAAGTGCAAGACTCTTTTTTTTTTTTTTTTGCACAGTTGTAGAGACCTGGGCTGCACTGGCTCCTCCCTGAAACAATGTGGGAAAGTGCAAACTGCAGCCTCCCTCCTCCTGGCCTGCAGGGAGCACCCAAGCGGGTGAGGGGGAGTGGGGGTGGGCAGATGGCGGCACAGAAGGGCATGTAGCTCCGCCCACCACTGGTGGAAAGACGAAGCCACACGCAGGAGTTGTCAGCAACCACCTGGCTCCCCCGCGCAGAATGGTTCTGCCCAGCCGCCATCTTACTCTCCCCAGTGACAGCCAGGGTTTTCGCGCCAAAAGCCTCCTCACCACACGTGAGCGCGGCGAGCGGGAGAGGCTTCGGCGCCCGCTCCAATCCTATTCGCTCTCCAGAGCCACTCGCCGCGCGCTTCCGGATTCGACTGTGCTAAGCGGAACGTCGCCGGGCCAATCACAGGCGGCAAGCTCCAGACTGGCCAATAGGGGCGCGCGCCTCCGAACTCGGTAGAACGTTTCGGGTTTTTTTTTTCCTTCCCCGCCCCTTCGTTTTGCCGCGAAAACTTCTTGCTGGGAGTCCGCTGCCGCTGGGGCGATCCGAGGTGAGCGAGCCCCGGCGGGCTCTGTCCTGGGGGAGGCTGGGGAGCGAAGGAGGAGATGTGGTGGGCGGCTAGGGCCGGAGGGCGCGGATGGAGTGGCTAGCACCTCTGCTTAATATGCAGAAGGTCCTGGGTTCAAGCCCCAGGGGGTTGGACTCGATGATCTCACGAGGTCCCTTCCAACCCTATGATTTTATTTGATTTGATTTCAAAGAGAACTTAAAACAATTTATTAAGTTCTCCCTGATGATCACTGAAACCATAACAGTAATCCTAGGGTCCCCCGAGGGCTGGAGGCGGTAGGGCAGTCGGATGGGGGATCTGATCTCTCCCAAGGCCGGGGGGACCGATGGGGAATGGGGTTGTTGTGGCTCACGGGGCGAGTCTGGGGACCTGGGCTAATCATGTCCCCTTGGCCTTCTCTGCCCCTTGCTCAGGGCGGTGGAGCGCAGCCTTCGCCATGTCCGGCTTTGACGATCCCGGCATCTACTACAGCGACAGCTTTGGGGGCGACCCGGTGGCAGATGAGGGCCAGGTCCGGAAGTCGCAGCTGCAGAAGCGGTTCAAGGAGTTCCTGCGGCAGTACCGGGTGGGCACGGACCGATCTGGCTTTACCTTCAAATACAGGTGCTGCTGAGATGGAGAAGGAGCCACCGCAGCCAACTCTGCCTTTATCCGTCTACCTCCTCTCCTGTCCTTGAAGGGAGCGCTTTCCTTCTTCCTTTTAGCCTGTGTTCAAGCTAAATAATAGCTCTTGCATTAGACTTCCACCAGTGGGTCCCAAACTGTTTTTTGGGGTTATCATTGCTGTTCATGCAGGTGAGGAAACTGAGGCACTGAGCTGTGCAGCGATGTCCTCAGGATTATACAGCAGGGAGTAAAACCTGGTTGTCTAGATCAGTGGTTTTCAAACACAGTTGGGACCCAGTGCTGGGTTCAAGACCCTCAGGCATTCGGTTGCAGCACCCCACTTGCTCCTGCCAAAAGACTGGAGTGCATTGCTCAAAGCTGTAATTGTTGAGCCTTAAGTATAAATGATTTTTTGCAACTGGGTCTCAAGGAAAAAACTTTGAAAACTACTGCTCTAGATTCCATACCTGATGCCTTACTTACTGGATTATGTTGCCTTCCATGGGCCTGCATTGCAAAGTTTGGCTTTGCATTTCAGGTCTCCCATTTCATGTTTCTTGGTGTTTAGATCTGGTTTGAGTCTCTCTTTTTGTGTAAATATGTAATGGGTTTTCGTCTCATGTCCTCTGAGATCTGTGAAGATCCCTTTGTGGATTAAATATGCTTGTTACTTTTTGCATGAATTTTTAGACTGCAAAGTCTATGATTCTGTTGTTTCTAAAACTTTGAGTAAGCACCAAATTATCTGCAGATTGCAGGGAAGTAAACAATGGTCACAGATCACCCAAGAGACTGAGAAATAACCAGCCTTCTGTCTTTTATTTCCCTGCACCTTTATTTTTAAAGTGAACATTGACAACTGTTTATAACATCATACATTTTAAAATCCACAATTTCGATGTGATGGAACTTAACATTTATGTGTGAAGTATGTCAACAGTCCATATAATTGAATGTTACCTGTGCCATTGGGGCTAGAAGTTAGAACTGGGCCAGTCTGCTGCCATTTGAGCATGATTTTAGAAAGTAAATTGGGATGCCCTATGAAAAATCTGCCCAGCATTCTCCCTTAAGGTATGAAGCTTTTGTTACTTTACTGAATCACCTTCCTTACTAAGGAGACCTCCCTACAAAACCAGTCCATTCTGCTTCCAATTTAGCCAGAAGGTCATTTTGATCAATTTATCAGATGGTGACTGGGTCTCTGGGGGTTACCTGTACCTGAGCTTGCTAACTTACATGCATCTGCTAAGATATTCTTGGTGCTTTCCTCCCTTCAAATTTTGTTCCTTGTCACTTTGCAGAGATGAGCTCAAACGGCATTATAACCTGCACCAGTACTGGATTGAAGTGGAGATGGAGGACCTGGCCAGCTTCGATGAGGACCTGGCAGACTACCTGTACAAGCAACCTGCAGAGCACCTGCAGCTGGTAAGGATGGGGGCTACTGTGGAAGGGAGGAGACTGAGGGCTACTGTAAAAGTAGTCCTAGAACTGACATACTGCCAGCTAATTATGTAATCATTGTCAAGTAGCAATAGTAACCCTGAGGATTCTTCTTGGTATGAATGGCAATATCAGATGGTGGTATTTTTCCCCCCCTCCCCAGCTGGAGGAAGCAGCAAAAGAAGTGGCAGATGAGGTCACCCGTCCTCGCCCAGCAGGGGAGGAGACACTTCAAGACATCCAGGTCATGCTGAGGTCCGATGCAAATGCAGCCAATATCCGCAGTCTGAAGGTGAGCTCAGTGCACCCATAGTATGGAGCAGTGGGCGCAGGAATTGTCCGCTGGTGGATTTGATTGTGGCAAGAGCTTTTAGAACTTGACTGGGAGTGGGTTGGACAAATGGCCTGGGCTGACCCTTCTCTGCTCTGTTTATCAGGATGAAACTGCACCAAATGGCAAGTGTTTGACTTACTACACTTGATGGACTTGCTCATCTTAAGGCTGCTTTACGTCCGGTTGTTGTGCCACTTGAACATTGGTTTGAAGCAGTGTGGCTAAAGTAGTGTGTCTCCTTTGTGCTGATAGGTTAATACCAGTATAAAGATGCTTATGCTGTTGCGGCTTATTCCCCCACAAGTTTAATATGATACTAGGCATCTTTATTTGGGTATATCCATGCTTTTGCTAGAGGATATACCAACATAACTACTTCAATACAAAACAAACAAGGAGCCTGGTGGCACTTATAAAGACTCACAAATTTATCTATCTTATGAGCTTTTGTGAGAGAAGATTACTTCACTACAATATCCTTCCCCAAATCAAGTAGTTAAATTGGTACCAAAGCTGGGTGTATACAAGGTTTTAATAGGTCAGGTGACTATTTTGGTGCCAAACTGTCAGTGGATGGGTAGTTCAATCAGTCTCTTCATTAGATTACTAGAATTACTGTTACATTTCTGAGGGTCTTTCTGGGAAATGCTGCTGTCTTCACTACGAAACTCCTCACTGATAAAATGCAATGCAAAAGTGTAGCAGGAAGAGACATAGCTATCGAATAGTGAAGCACATTGTTAAAAAGCAGTCCCTTCCCTCTGCTCTGAGGCAGTACAGTGCCTTGCCTTGTCTGCATTGGGGAATGGCTGCTTCCTTGAGATGCACACAACAGTGCTGAGCCCAAATACGTAAAGGAGAAGGGCTTGGAGAGGGTGTAGAGTCTTGGGCCAGGGTACGACAGATCCCCATGATCCAGAAAACACTCATAGTACATACTAAAGTTCAGCTGTTTCATTTTTCGTTTGCAAATGGAACCAAGGAGAATAACTGAGCTGGCAGGCTAATATATGGATCCAAACTACTGGCTGAAAATACTCTGTAGGGAAGTGTGGGAGGAAATGTCCATGTTAGTTCCAAACACTCCTCCTTGCCTCACTGTATAGGCAGCTTTTCCCATGAAGCACCATACCCATGACCCTGGCAGTTGTATGTGAAGGCTGCTGTGTCTCCCCTCCCACCTCCAGCCTCCTTCTGCCATGATGAGGTTCCCTTTCTATTCTCACACCTCCCACTTCTTTCTCAGTCTGATCAGATGTCCCATCTGGTGAAGATCCCTGGGATCATAATTGCCGCAACTGCTGTGAGAGCCAAAGCCACCAAGATCACAATCCAGTGCCGCAGCTGCCGTAACACCATCAGCAACATCACTGTGCGCCCTGGCCTGGAGGGTTATGCCCTGCCCAGGAAGTGTAACACGTAAGCAGTGGAAATCCTTTTGGGAGTCTTGGGTGGAGAGACTAAATTCCTGTCTCTGGCAGTGGATGCTGCATGAGTAGATCTCACCTGCTGCTCTGTGCTGGGATCTAATAGACCATCATGCAGCCCTCTGCCAGATGGAGATTTGTCTGTGTTCATGAATAAGTCTGTGATGGCTAACTCAGTTGAGCTGTGAGTTAAAGGCCTTGCCAGGTCTGTGTGTGTTGAGGGCTAGGCTGGTTAAGGCCAAATGTTAACTACCAGAATAGCACAACCACACTGAAGTGTGGTCTCTGCTTAAAGGGGGCAGTCGCACATAAACACTTCGTCTTTCAGCAGGTCACCTTCCCCAAAAGTCCTCTCATTAGCTTCCCAGAATGATAGAAGTGAGGGATTTCCAACGGGGTAGCCATGTCAGTCTAGTTCAGCAAAACAAACAAGGAGTCTTACTTCCTGAGTGCCAGCATTATGCTCAACATGCCCTGAGCCTTAAAAATAGATGGTCCTTGTCTCTAAAAACACTGGCTTTTTGCTAATACTTCTAATTGCTCAGTAACTAGCAACACTTACCTTTTGGATAGGTGGGCGTAAAGATAAATGAAATGCCCTGCAAGATCATCTGCTCCAAATAACTAATTACCTTCCCTCATCCCTAGCAAGTGCATTGTTCCCTACAGTGAGCCAGATTGTATTGCTTTTCCACACTCTGAGGCTAGGTCTACACTACAGTTTATGTCTGCAGAACTTGCATCGCTCAGGGGTGCAAATAAACTGTGCTGTGAGCAACACAAGTTACACCAACATAAGGATTAGCACTGTGTCAGTGAGGAACTGCTCCTGCTGACAACTGCCTCCATGAGTAGCAGAACCTACTCTGCCAACAAGAGAGCTCTCTCCTACCAGCAGAGGGCATCTTCACCAGATACAGAGTAGCAGCATAGCTGCTACTCTGATGTTTAGCCAGGCCCTGTGTCATACCTTACTCCACAGCAGCCCCATTGAATTCAGTAGGGCTGTTAATGGTGTAATTTATCATTGGGCATGAATAAGGGGATCATGAAATGATGCTCTTAGGATGGCCTTCCTAAAGCTGCCATTCCAAAGGATTTGGATGCCCGATTTTTATTAGAAGTGAACAGAAGGTGTGCATGTGCCAATTCCTGAGGTGCCTTTGGAAATCTCAGCTTGGAAAATGCCTTCCACATCCCTTTGGGGGACCACAGAGCAGGCTAATAAATCTCTCGATGTCATCAGAATGCTTTCCCTGCTATTCAGTCTACATGTTCCTTTTATCGTTTATTCCACTAACCCTAACTTAACCCCCTTGTACAACTGTACATATCTGTTCTCTTCCTTTGTGTTACAACCACATAGGCTTTTGTGCCCACTTAGTTATTACTTACCAAGCTAAACATATTTAAACCTCTAAAATCCTTCCCCATCAGTCTTTCCCTTTTTCTCTTTATTCTGCGTTATATTTTTCCTTTGAGCTTCTGTGTTTGCCTTTCTTTTGTCTTTGTTGTTCTGGCTCTGAGAAGCAGGGACCGATTCCAACGTGTGTAAACAGCAGCAAACGCAACACAGTCCTGATCTCAGACAGGGCCCCTAGTGCTGCTCTTATACAAATAGCCTCCTCCAGTTTGTTGTTGCCTTGTCAGTGAGGTGGCTGTTTGCTTGCCAGATCTGCCCACTTTGGGGGCTCCTATTGTTACTGGAAAAGAATTTGAATGGCAAGCCCTATTCACCTGGGGCGTCTGTCAACCCCTGGCTCCTACCACAGATGCAGTCAAGGAAGAGGCAGGTTGAGGATTTCAAAACACAGCTTTATTACAAACACACCCTTAACCTCCCACCGGATTCCCAACAAACACTTATTTAGAACAGTTTCACAACACAGTTTAATAATAAATACAAGTACCCAACAGTGGGGTTGGACCCGCGTCCCTACCCCACCGGACGGAGAGATTCTCTCTCAGTTGAGGTCCCCACAGTCCCAATGCCTCACAGTTTCTCTTCACCGGAATGGCGTTGGACCCGACTCCCACGAGGTGCTGCTCCGGGTCCCTCGGTGGACCGTCTGCTTCCGCGTCGTCTCCCGTCCGGATAAACCTGACTTGGACCGTCTTCTTCTGGGCTGCTGGTAGCCTGGATCCTTAATCAATAGTTCATTTACCCCTGGGCAAAGTCCAAATAGGGCCACGCGGGGACCCTATCCCTTCGGGGACTAGTCTTCTTCCTTCCTCCGGCACGACGACGGCTTTTTCCCTCCTGGTTCACGATGTCCTCTCCGGCTCCCGGATGCGATTCCTCGGCGTCCTCTTTGAAGCCTGACTCACCCTGCTCTCACTGAACCTCAGATCCCAGGGACCAAAGGCTCAGAGAGACCAGCAGAGTCCCAGGGTGCTTAAGGCTCCTAGTCCAAAAAGGGGGGTCCTCTGGAGAATCTCTTCCTCGGATCTGGGCTCTTACAGCTCCTGCCACGTGGCCAAGGGAGCGCGCCCAAAGATTCTGACGACTATCCAGCAACGGCTGATAGCCCCGAGCAACCGTTGAGCCCAAACTTAAGTACCTGGCCGGCCAACCAATCAGAAAGCCACAGCTTTTGCGCCCAAACCAGGTTCCATAGGGTTCAGTGGAGAGGGTTCTAGAAGGTGTGCGCACAGCCCTCCCTACAGTCTGCGCACAGCCCCTATTACTAGGCAGACTGCTTTCAGTTCACTGACCCTGTTGCTGGGCAGAGCACAGACTCCTGGCTGCCTGCTAAGGCTCCTGTCCATCTGACCAGGGAGCCCGCATCACCAGTTGCCAGGCAGACTTGCTCTCCAGCACTTTCTAGAGCTCAGGTCACCTAACTGTTACAATAACAGTGAACACAGTACATGGAAGATAAAGCTCCCACTTCTGGGGAGGAGAACATACCTTTATAAACACAGTAAAATTTTCCCAACACTATGGGGATGCTCTTCTGTGGGGATGCAATGAATCCTAGCATGTATTACTACCTGCTTCATTTATGATTTGCTAGGCAGTGCCAAATAAGGGCAAAACTTAACCCTGTGTGTTTGTAAGATGCTACTGTCTGTAGCATCACTGGAAATAGAGCTTCCCAGTGGTCTCTCCTGAGTCCTAATGGCACTAACTAGTTCATGTGACCTGTTCCTTCAACATTCTCCCCCTTTGCTCAGGGAACAGGCTGGCCGCCCAAAGTGCCCCTTGGATCCATACTTCATCATGCCAGACAAGTGCAAGTGTGTGGACTTCCAGACCTTGAAGCTGCAGGAGTCTCCAGATGCCGTGCCACATGGGGAGATGCCCCGGCACATGCAGCTGTACTGTGACAGGTAATGCAGGTCTCCCTTGCTACTTGTCTCGAGTAGTGTTTCAAAGAGTGTCAGTGGCTGATCCAGCCATTCGCTGGATGGGATGTTTACCTTCGTGTGGATGGATGTGGGGGCTCTCTTATCTTCCCAACTCTTTTTTTTTTTTTTTTTTTAGTGGGGAATGGATATAAACAGAGCTTTGGATTCTTAATTGGTTTATAGTTACATACTCACCTTGCAGCTATTTCATCAGGTTTAATGGTTTGCAAAGTGCTGTGAGATCCTGCATGCAAAGTTGTTCAGATACCATTGTGAAGGGAGATCTGAACTGGAGGACAAGAAGATTTTTTTTCCCCCTTTTTTGTGGGCTTGAGGTGAAGGTGTTTTTCAGTATGCGGTTCCTTTCCCTTGAAACAGCAAAGCTGTTGCTTAACAGCCCTGGTTCTCTAGTGCCAGGAATTGAAACACCTTGTCTAAATTTGGATGGGGATGAGAGGAAGAGCTGAAGAGGGTTTTTCCCATCTCTGATAGCCTTCCAATCCTGTCCCTTTCTTTTATCGAAATAACACTCCTCTGCTTCCTCCTCTCAGGTATCTGTGTGACAAAGTTGTCCCTGGAAACAAAGTTACCATCATGGGCATCTATTCCATCAAGAAGTCTGGGCAGACCAAGAGCAAAGGCCGGGACAATGTGGGAGTGGGTATCCGAAGCTCTTACATCCGTGTGGTGGGGATCCAGGTGGACACTGATGGCTCAGGTAAAACCTGGCTTTGGCTTTCTCTCTGGCTCAGGTTATGACATGGAGCTAGAAAATCCTCCACTCTGAACAGCCCGTACCAAGTCCTCCAGCCAATGATGCCATGGGTGGGGACTGCCTTTCTATGCAAAACTTCAGCGCATATCCATCAGTACCACTCATGTAGCAAAGGTTACAGGCTAATCCAGACAGGATGTGTCATTAGTCACAGCCTGCCTGTTTATATGCACTTCTGCTTTCTTACACAGCTCTGTGCTGCTTATGCTTGGTAAAATTAAACTGGTGGCCTCATGAGCTTTAAAACTCCAGCTGATATGTACATCCAGTTTTTGTTTTTCTCCCTGTTCTCCACTTTCCTCCAAAACATCAGGACAGGCTTCCTCCTCTAGATTCTCCTTTTGCTCCTCTTAGCATCAGTCAGGGCTCTTGATCATTCTCTGCACATCAGACTGTGATTCATCTGTTACACATTTCCAGGGTTGTTTGCAATCAGCTGAACCAACTTTGTCTTGCTTCTCTGTTGCAGAAGAAAACATAACTGCCTTATGGTCCTTTACTCAGAACAGTGGTCTTAAGGTTTTAATAGCAAGCCCCAGTCTGCTGTGTGTAGTGAACTTAGCTATCCTTTCCTTGTGCACAGCACTGCCTGGCAGTTGGATCCTTCAGAAGACTGTGTTGGCCAGCCAAGCTTGATCTAAGTTATCTCTGCAGAAGACACTTCATTCACAGTTTACCTCCCTCCACCCTCTGTAGGCCGCAGTTTTGCCAGTTCTGTGACTCCACAGGAAGAGGAGGAATTTCGCCATCTCACTTCCATGCCCAACATCTATGAGACTATTGCCAAGAGCATTGCACCCTCTATTTATGGCAGCACTGACATCAAGAAGGCCATCGCCTGTCTGCTGTTTGGCGGCTCCCGCAAGAGGTCAGAAAAATGAATCAGGCTGGGCGCAGTGGGAAGGGAGCAGGTGCAGAGACACCCCACAAAGCATAAAACCCTTCTAGTATCCCTGTCTGTTACCGTGACAGTTTTGGGTCAGTGATGTTTCTGCTTGGGCATTGTCTAACCAGAACTCCCTTTCCCTCCCTCCCTTCTGCCTTTCTCTGCAGGCTTCCAGATGGGTTAACCCGCAGAGGGGACATTAATTTGCTGATGCTGGGAGACCCTGGCACAGCCAAGTCCCAGCTCCTGAAGTTTGTCGAGAAGTGTTCGCCCATTGGGGTAAGTGTCCTAGGTTACTTCTTTACTGTCAGGAAGAGATATTTTTTATTTATTTTTATCAAGGCAGCTCAGAGTCTCACTTTTCTTCATCCATCATTGAGAATCAGAACCAGTAGATGATTCCAGTGGTGGTTGGGACAGAACAGAAGCCAGAACATGCTTCTGCAGGAGTACCTCCTCCTCAGAGCTGATGAACTCATGCGCCTGTTGATCACAGTAAACAGCAGAGAGATAGGCGTACAGAGAAGGAAAACTTGCATAGGAACCAGAGAGCGCTTGTCACAGGGTCACTTTCTGAATAGTCAAGATTTACTGGAATATATAACTGCATATTTTCCCCAGCCTAGGGGGCTGAGATGCATATAACAAACTGACTTAACAGGGAGATCAGAAGATCAGGTGAAATAATATTGATTGGCTGCATCCATCAGACAGTGAGGTCCAAACAGAAACTGAGTGTGGAATTTCATTTCTATCTATGGTTTTTCAGCAGTCTCCACTGACACTGCTTTTGGGCACCTTTCTTCCCCCGAGTGAAACAGTCATAACTCTACAGCCCACTGGAGTGATCAGATAAACTAATCTCTGTATTTAATAGTTGCATACCTGCCTATGAGCCCTCTAATGCTTTGTGATTGGTTAGCCCAGTTTCTGGCTAAATAAAGGGTCCTTGCTCTGTACCCTGAAGCTGTCAAGTGCCTGCTCAGCAAGTACAGCACTCTCCCAGGTTTGAGATCTCACAGAACAGCTGCTGTGCCAAGCTGTTTCTGTTGTGAAGTCAGAATCCAGGGCTGGATTTTTTTTTCGTTCCATGGCAAAGTGATGCAGATTGGTGGGATGTGGTGGTGCCTGACCTGTTGTCCTCGTGCTGTCTTTTTCTCAGGTGTACACCTCTGGAAAAGGCAGCAGTGCAGCCGGTTTGACAGCCTCTGTGATCCGAGACCCCTCTTCCCGGAGCTTCTTCATGGAAGGAGGAGCCATGGTCCTGGCAGATGGTGGAGTGGTCTGCATTGATGAATTTGATAAGGTATAAGCATAGCATGCAGAAGGAAAAGTCTTGCAGTGTTCTCTGGTGGTGCAAAGTGGAGGGAAATATGTGTGCTACTATAGGAATAGAATGTAGTTCCCCTGGGGATGATGTTTTGTGCTACAGTGTGGCTGGGGGTGTGTTGCTGTGGTTGGAGTACTGTGCCCTGAAGAGGGAGGGCAGGAAAAGGAACTGGCATCAGGTGGCAGTTGTAAAAAAAAAAAACTCTCAATTTTTGTGCATTAAAAATGAAAACTCGAGTGTCCTGAAGGAAGAAACAGTGCTGGCTGTATGGTGCTGTCCTGTGAGCCCAGGCCACTCTCGTTGCTTGGCTTCAGAAATGGACATTCTGCTGAAATAAAATGGGTGTGAAGTGTTTTATTTTTCCCTCCCTCGCCCCCTTAACAAGATGCGGGAGGACGACCGAGTGGCCATCCATGAGGCTATGGAACAGCAGACAATCTCCATTGCCAAGGTAAGCTGCCAGCGCATGGCATTAGCCACCAGGCTGAATCTAATCATCTGTGCTGTTGCTGCAATTAGAACGTGGCATGTGGGAAGAGGAAAACAAAGGGAGAGCTTTTGGGCTGAGTCCCTGAATCCACTTCTTGCAGAAGAGAGTGACTGGCTCTCATAGACCCTGGAGCCTTTGCCAGAAAAGCCTCATTTGTTGCCTTGGTACCCATTGTTTGGACAGCTTATACAATCTTTGGGTTTTGGCACTTCTGACTGCTTTGGTCAGAGTGTGGAAGCCCCCTCTGTGGTGTGGTCTCAGTCTGAGAGCCCCAAGGAAATCTTCAAGTTCATCATAACTGGAACCCAATTCCCTGTCTCCTCTCCCAGCTACCTCCAACTTGGCTCCCTTATTGCTAGTGATTCTGCCATGCCCCCTGCTACTCAGGTTCATGCCTAGGGATAACTTGTGACTTTTTTCTTCTGCTACCTTAAGCTTGTGGATTCTGCTGTTGCCAGCTCAGAGCAGTCCCCTGTACTGCATCCCCAAAAGGCACCTGTTCCTTTCCATTTCCACCATTAAACACATAATGGGACAGCTCTCTTGAGTGTGGCCTGTTGTGACATCCTGCCCGGAGTCCCTTTACCGGTCCCTACGGCATCTATCATGCTGTTACTGTTATGTATTAAATGTGACTTCCACCAATGGGTGACTTGTTGAAGGTCTACTTAAAATGAAGCTAATATGACTGTGCAGTCCCAACCCATTCTGGTCATTCTGCCAGCCTTTGCCAGTAGAAGCCCTCATTGGCCAACTGTATGCCGCTTCTGGAGTCTTTATTTAAATACTAGTCTCTGTGCTGTTTCCTTAGAGCTCTGGGAACCAAGAGTAGGGGAATGGTTAAATAGCTTTCTCCACCCCATCCTTCTGCTATCCCGAGATGCTCCTGCATGATCCTTAGGCACTATGTGCTTTATCAGGAGCCAAAAACATGGCTGTTCTGTTGATGTGCAGTTTGACACCCTCCACCTTGCGTATCCCATGCAGGCTGGGATCACAACCACCCTGAACTCCCGCTGCTCCGTGCTGGCTGCTGCCAACTCTGTCTTTGGGCGCTGGGATGAAACCAAAGGCGAGGAGAACATAGATTTCATGCCTACAATCCTGTCACGATTTGACATGATCTTCATCGTCAAGGATGAGCATAATGAGGAGCGAGACATGGTGAGGGCAGGTGGTGGGCTGGGTGTAATCATTTGCCTGGGGGTAGCAAGGACACATGTTGCAGGAGGATTAGCTGTGGGCAACGTTGGGGCATAGGATTTGTGGAAGGGAGACAGTGGAGGAAAGGGTCTGCTCAGCCAAGTGGGTTATTTGACCTGAAGTACTTTGGGCTTACTCCCTTCCAGTGGGCCTGCCACCTGTTGCCTTGCTTTAGCAGGGCTGTGCACAGTACAGTCAGTTTAGATCTGGGAAAAGGAAGAGAAATTTCAGGCACCGGAAGACAGGATTAAAGATGTCTGTGGTCCTGAACTCCTTCCCCTTCAGTACTATTGGGTTAGAGCTTTAGAGCAAACAGGGAGGCCATCCTTTTCCATGGCTGGCCCCAGGTGAGGTGAGTTGGCTTGCTCTTTCCTGCCTTGCCACCTGCATGCCTGTACCGTTCAAAGGCCGAAAGGAATTCTGTTACCCCTGTCTCCCCTGTGTTCCTTTTAGACGCTGGCCAAGCACGTGATGTCATTACACGTGAGTGCCTTGATGCAGACCCAGGCTGTGGAGGGTGAAATTGAACTGAACAAGTTGAAGAAGCTGATCTCCTTCTGTCGAGCGTAAGCCTGCAGTGATTCTTGGGCGACAGGCCTGGGCTAGGCAGGAGAATCTGGGGCAGGCTGCAAAGCTTGTTGAGCCTGTCCTGCGCAGTGCTTTGCTGATGTGCTCTCCACTGCTCTCAAATTCCTGCTGGGATTTGCAGTTATGCTCAGTGGTTCTGGACCTGCTGCTGGGCCATTCACTTCTTTGAAGTGATTCCCGCAGGCAGACCTTTAATTGCTTACTGGGGACTGTCAGCACTCCTTCTCTACAGTGAGTCCTCGCTATCTGGGGTTATTTCCAGCCCGTGGTTCTTCTGAGGACTCAGCCACTGCTAAGGTTCAGTTTGAGATGCCAACTGCATGCATTTTCACCATGGATTTTCACAAAATGAGGCCTCGATTGCAGGAGAAGGGAAGAGGCTCTACCATTGGCAGGGAGCTGCCACTGTCTTTTTCCACGTAACTTCTGGTTCATTGCATGTCCTGCTCCCTCTTCACAGGAGGTGTGGCCCACGCCTTTCAGCAGCAGCTGCGGAGAAGCTAAAGAACCGCTACGTCCTGATGCGCAGTGGGGCCCGCCAGCATGAGCGGGAGAGCGACCGCCGGTCCAGTATCCCCATCACTGTTCGGTGAGAGCATGTGTCTGCCTGGGTGCAAGGAGGGAAGTAAAGGGGATGGGGACCCTGGATGCTTGGGGTAATATCATATATAGGGAAAATGGCCACAGCCCTAGGGCTGCACAAGTCCCCTGAGAATGGAGTAAGCTTAGGGTGATCTGAGACCTGCACTGAGTTGGACTCTGTTAAAGCCACCAGGGCAAAGTATGTGTAGGCTTCCAGCTTCTTTTCTAAGTGCTTCATTCCTAAAGATGACTGCTTCTCCTTTGTTCATCTTCCCCCCTCTGTCCCCTCAGCTTTCTGCTGCCATGGGGATCGTATGGCTCCAGTGCAGGCTCTCGCTCCTAAAGGGTAGAATTCTGCAGACCTCTGATTTTACCTGGCTGAGAGTGTTGCCAGAGGCAGCACCACCTAAGGGAACATAGCTAGGAAAGAGTAATGGGTCACAGATACTAGGGAGACTGCTGACTGCTCCTGCAAAGGGAGAAGGCTGTTCCTCCTGGTCAGACTCCTCCCCTCCACCCATTTCCTTTTTCCTCAATTTTCAATTGATAATGGTGGCAGGAGCTAGCACAGTGTCTGCTCAGTGGAACACAGTGCTGGGAAGAGCCCTGCCTTGGGTTAGGTGTTTCCCTGGGATTGGAGTGGGAGTCATTAGGGAAAGACCTGGGATTTATAGATCCTGAGGCCCAAGGGGATCCTTGTGACCTAGTCTGCTCTCATGCACAACAAAGGCCATAGAACTTTTCCCAAATAAATCCTGGAGTTGATCTTTTAGGAAAAACAGCCGGTCTTGATTTAAATAGTGTCTGTGATGGAGAATTAACCACAGCACCTTTTATATTGTTCCAATGGTTAATGACTCTCACCATGGGAAATCAGTCATACATGTCCAAGTGTCCAGGCTCCTTTAGGCGGGATGTGACTACCCTGCCATAGGATGGGAGCATTCTGCTTTACACAAATTGGGGGTATCTAGGATGTGCTGACTCCTCACCAGGGTGGTCAATGACTGTTTTTTAACCCAGTGCTTCAGGGTGTGAATAGTGGGTGGTTTGTGGCACAGAGGCGTTTTCTGACTGAGGCGGGTAATGAGTCTAGGGTAGCAGGGACCCATGGCAATTTTGTTAGGAAGGGCTTCTCTGTGGTTCACAGGCAGTTGGAGGCCATTGTTCGGATTGCAGAATCCCTCAGCAAGATGAAGCTTCAACCTTTTGCTACGGAGGCAGATGTCGAAGAGGCTCTGCGGCTTTTCCAGGTGTCCACGCTCGATGCAGCCATGTCTGGCAGCTTGTCAGGTGAGGCCCTGGAGAATGGGTGTAACCGCCACACCTCAGAAACCTTGCTGTGTAAATCCTTTCTTTTGAGCCAGCTTTCTTCTGATCTCAGTGTATGGAACAAACCCCAGCTCCTTGTGGGGGCACATAGCAACTAAACTGCCACTATGCAGCTGCTGTGGCTGTGGTGATGACTTCCCCAGTCAGGGAGGGCAGGACAGGCTGCTGGTGCACCTTGTTCATTCTCAGGCAGGCATCATTGTGCTGCTGTGGTTCATGTGGAGGGGTATTATAGTGCTTAATGCGCCTATCTGATGTGAGTGGGGAGCCTGTGCTGTCCCAAACCCCAGAGTAGATGCTTGAGTCTGGGTGTTTCCTGGTTCAGACCAGCAAATTCAGGAGTTGAGGCATGATGGTCAGATCCCCAGCTACTCCCGTATTTCCATGAGGAGAGAAGGAAAGTAGCCCCGAGAATGCACTGTTTCTGTTGGAGACAGAGGATTAGAAAGGAGTTTCAAGGAGTGTGATTGTGACGTGGCGATGATAACGAGGATTCAAGCTGGCTCTGTGATGATTGCTATTCATTCATCTTTTGGGTTGCCCAGGGTCGTTCTCTGTCGCTTAAGTTTTGTGTGGAGGGGGCAAACGGGAGCTGGAGTGGGGATCTCTAAAGCAGTGTCTCTTCTCTAGGCGTGGAGGGCTTCACAACACAGGAGGACCAAGAGATGCTGTCCCGCATTGAAAAACAGCTCAAGCGCCGCTTTGCCATTGGATCCCAAGTGTCAGAGCACAGTATTGTCCAGGACTTCATGAAACAGGTGAGTCTAGTGGGCACAGACTCACCCTGATGCGGCAGTCTGATAGGCTGTGAAACCGGCAACCTATAAAATACAACTGTCTGTGAGGACTCTTTCGTGAAATGTGACTGGGCTCCTGCTGCTGCTTCCATTTCTCCCTAGTCAGCTGGGTGCTGGGGAGGGAGTGAAACTGGGGAAGAGGGTGTCTGTCTAGGGAATTCTGTGGTTGTTCTCCATTCTGGGTAGCTCTGTTGGTGCTGCTGCGACCCTATAGTGACTGACTGCTGTGTAAGTACCTCGCACTGTTTGCATTTCAGTTGGAATAGTCAGAATGGGTCCTGTACTACAAGGACTCTTCCTCTTGTAAAGTAAATTTTGGGCAGTCCTGAATGACTGCAGTGTTCGTTTCTCAATGGTGAGCTTTGATGGGTTGACTGGAGTGCCAGCAGGTGGCTGTACTGTGAGAAGTTCATAAGGGACCGTCATTCTACTGCCCTCTTTCTTGCAGAAATATCCTGAGCACGCCATCTACAAGGTGCTGCAGCTCATGATGCGGCGTGGTGAGATCCAGCACCGCATGCAGCGCAAAGTCCTTTATCGCATCAAGTAACCTCATTCCCTCACTCTCTTCCTGGTGACCAAAACCATCTGCAGGAAGCCCTGGCTGGCTGGGTCTGAGGAGGACACTCCTGAATTCCAGCAAGGTCTTTGTGAAGAATGAGAAGGCCCTCTAGTGCTGGCCTCTCCTATTCCTGGAAGAATCTTCCAGCTGAGGAACTAACTGGGGGGCACCCCAGGTTTTAACCATTCTTTATGGTAGGAAGGGCTTCTTGTCTTGTATCTCAGCCATGCTGGAGAGTGTCATGATGACACTTTTTAATACAACATTAAAAAGCTTTTAGTTGTGTTCAAACTTAAAATAAAAGATAATGTTGGTATCCACGGCTTCTGTGGTGCTCTGAAGCGAACTGAAGGAGGAGCTTAGGTAGGGTCCCTTTTGCGATTGTGCTGGGTTCTTCCTTGTTGTCTGTTTTGCTTGGCTAGGCTAGGACATCCATTTGTATCCCCTGGTAGATGAGTTATTAGGTGCAGGTAAGCATTTCCTTCCTCAGCTTGGGCCTTCAGCACTGTTAGTTGAGGTCCCAGAAAATCCCAGGGCAAGGAGTGACTTCTCCTGGAAAGTGACCTTTCCCCTGAGGTGTATGGCTCATTAGTACAAAGACATTTTGCAACCTCCTGTTGGGCTGGACATGTGGGATGTGCATCAGTAAATGGCTAACCTGAGGATGCTGTCGTTTCTTACCTCCCAACAGCAAAAAAGGAAATCAGCTGCTTCCTATAGAGAACAAGAGGTTGCTTGTGACGTCCTCCTTTCAATATCTATGTCAGTGTTCTGAGGCTATTTACCAGTTTTGCTGGTCTGTGTAGCTCTATGTCTTATGCGTAGAGCCCTGCATGGATACAAATATGTGGATCGATATCGAATCTGTATTGACAAGAAACGGTCCGTGGATATCCGTGTTGTATTCATGGAAGCGGATATAATGCAGATATCCGTGGATATCCACATATTTGCAGGACTCCAGCTTTGTGCAGATAAAAATATGTGGACCTGTATCTGATCTGCATCCCCAAGAAATGGTCTGCAGATATCTGCAGGGCTCTACTTATGTGGGTCACAGCCTCCTATATATTACCTGTATGGCTCTGAGACTGTCACATGGTCCTCACCTGTATGCTGATTGGACCACAGGGAACCCACAGGTTGAGAATCACTGTATCTAGCTGTCTGTTAGGAGTAGCTCATGTATAGAGACAGCTGACTTGGATTTCTACTGCAGTCCCTGCATGTGTATCTAGGATCATTCCTATTGTTACATGCATTGGATGGTCCTGATTCTTCATACACATCCCAGTGGGTTCCTCCTGCATATAGAAGTCTTCTGAAAGATCCTATTGTAAGGCAGAGTGGCATGTGCCCAGGGCCAGCATAGATGAGATTCTTGAGTGTGGGACTTTTGTCCTTCAGTAAGAATTATGCTTCTAGCATTTTCAGAAGAGAGACACCTTAGTAGATGCAAGCAAGACGTTTATTTCTAACCCCATCCTAAAAAGGAACTCAGACACAAAAAAAAGTCCCCTGAGGCAGGCTATGGATTTCCATGGTAATACATATTGATAGCCAGTAGAGGCCACTAGAGCCTCAAAAATGCTATGCTGTAAGGCTACAGACGCAGCTAAAATGGCAAGGTGGGTGGTGTATTTATGGGAGAATAGTAACTTCAGCTACATGGTTGCTAGTCATAAAACTGGCCTGTGGTTGGTCACATGGGACCTCCTGGGTTGGGAAGGTTCCATAGTTATTCCTTTTTTGGTAGTGAAATTCTGGTTTAATTGTCTTTATTAAACTTCCATTAAAGCAGCCTGTTGCGTTTTTGGTTTTTTTCAGCTGGTTTCTACTCACAGCAGGGAGAATGTGGATGCGAGATTTTGCTTCAAATGGAGGCTAATGATGATTTGATCCAGATCCAAGCTTCCCCATCACCCAGGGATGCTCTGGGTGCATCTCTAGCGTAGTTTTCTCCCTGCTGTCTCCTCTTTATATGCCACATCAGCAGAATCATTCCATCCACACAGCCTCAGCTCCTTCCTACCACCATCATGGTGTTCTCTCCCCACAGCACTCTCCATCCCACCAGTAAGGAGAGAATAGAAATAAGCACTGTGCTTGGACCCTGCCTCTCCCTTACAGCTCCATAAACAACTAATTGTGGAACAAGAGTATAGAGTCTTAAAGTGGTTCCCAAACTTTTTCCATGGGTAATATTAACAGTTCTGGTCATATGACCTATGTCCTCTTCTCCATGCAGTCTCACAGCCTACTGCCTTTCCTATATGCAGTCATGCTATCTCTGTGGCAACAACAGCAATTTCCTCACATAGTGGAGGATTTTTAGTGGCTTCTGTGGTATTCCATTTTGAAGCATATATATTGATGGCTGCTTAGGTCTTCATTTAATCTTCCTACCCATCTTTTCCTTTTAGCTGAAATGAGAAGGAAAAGTGGGAACAGGTGAGCAGCAGATGCTCCATAGCCTATGGCTTTGCAATTGGTCACTCCCCCAAATGTCACCCATTGTTTCTTTGCATAACCTTGAAAGTGGTTTCCCTGCTTTCCTAAAGGTCTATGAAGCTTTGAGACTATGCTGAGATGTATTTGACTCTCATGGGGCACAAGCAGCTGCTGCTGGCCTGGTGTAATCAGCAACTTGGTAAGGGTCAACTAGAAACAAAGCATAATCACAGGAGAGTTCTATATATTATGACATGAACAAGTCCAGGTGTGGGAGTGTCGTTCCACTGCCTGGCCAGCTCTGCTGTAATGTCTGTCCAGGAGATGGATGATAACAAGCAGCTGATGATGAAGGTGTTAAGGGAGTGACTCCTGGGTGCAGCTCATGAAAAGCAGACTTCCAGGTGTGCATAATCCTAGTAGAGGGAGTTGGGGACTGGGTCTCCTTTGCTCATCAGCTGGAGCTGCTACCTCTGTGTTTCACCAGTCTTCTTGGGATGTGGTTCTCCTGCAACAAAAGGCAAACAGGTAGCTGGGTAAAACACAAGGTCACCCCAGTGTCTGTCACTTGACTGGCACAGCTCCTCCCTTGGGGGTTGGCCCAGGAAGGCTGAAGGGCAGAGTGGTGTCTACACCCATGTGGTGACTGGAGGTTGTAGAATAACACACAGACTCAAGAGCTGGAACAAAGGAAAGGGTGGAGAAATAAGCTGTAGTGGCTTTCCGCTTGAGTGAAGATGCACTGGGTAACTGAACACTGTCTCACTGACACTTCCCATATGGCAGCCTCCTCCCCTGGTGCTCTGGAGGGGAAAGAGGCAGGGCTAATTGACTGACATTCACAAAGGGCCTATGTTACTAATACAATTAAGAGCCTGCTGGTCTTGTGCCATGAGCCTCCAAGATGTCAAAGGTAGAGTCAGACTGGCTGAACCCTGTTCAAGAGCCTGTAACTTTAGATGTGTTCATGTCCTTGTTAGTGTGAATGACTTACCTTGAAGTTCCTGGCACAGCTAAGACCAAGAGCTGTGAATCTTCAGAGTGGGCCATGGAGGTGGAAATAATAAGGATCTATTGGTGCAATATTGGGCTTGGTTAGCTTGCAGGGTAAAGTGCTTCCAGCCAATGTTCCCTCTAATTACTCACAGACTGTGTGCGCAAACAATTTCTTTGTGCGCAAAAACATTTTTGTGAGCACCAATATTAGCACTATTGAATTTTTTTGTGTGCACTTTATTTTGTTGTGTGTGCAGGTTTCATGACCTGTGTGTGTACACACAGCTTAGAGCAGGGGTCTCAAACACGCAACCCGGGGGCTGCAGGTGGCCCCTAAAGCTGTTTCCTGTGGCCTGCAATGAAACGATCATTACCAATATTTGCAATATCTTTGTATGGAAAGGTTTCAGTGTTGCAGCCCTCAGGCTAACGTACTAATCCTCATGCGGCCTTCTCCTAGTCCTCATGCAGCCCTCATGGTGATTTGAGTTTGAGACCCCTGGCTTAGAGGGAACAGTGCTTCCAGCCTTGGCCCAATCAAGTTTAGACTTTCAGTATGGAGCTCCCACATAGCAACTCAGCACACCCTCAGCCTAGAACTAAGGGATAGAGATGTGCACCTGCATTTTCCGTGAGCCTCTGGTGTCTTGATATAGTGTTCATTGAATGTTCCATAGTCCCAGGATACAGGAAGCTACAGTAGCTTCTCTCCTTGCATGATGTATTGGTGGAGCAGAAGAGTATTTCTGTGATGGGGGTGGAATGATTGATGTCTTTGGGGGTTATGAAATGTGCTGATTATAGGGTTCTGGGTTAAGTAAGTGTATGCAGAGGTTGCAAGTTAACTATTACTGTCTAGTAACTAATGGCTGGCATGTTGTAATATGTGGTGCTGGGATGTATGTTACTGTAGTTACTTTATCTTGTAAACACAATTCTATAATTAGTCATTTGTCATTTTGAATGTTGCACTTTTTTGGTAAATTTTAAGGGGCAGAATTCAGATTGGGTGGAAATATCAGGTGGGTGGGATGGGATTTCTTACTAGTGTTGTGTAATGATTGAGAAGGACTGTTCAGTGGTTAGAGCACTAGCTTAGAACCTGAGAGATATCTGGCTTCAACTCACTGCTCCACCAGAAACTTCCTGTGTGACCTTGTGCAAGTTAGTCTGTCTGTGCATCAGTTCCTCAACTGTAAAACGGGGCCAATAATACTTCCCTAACTCATATGTTCATTAATGTTTGTGAAGTGTTCAACTACTTGGGGAATGGGAGCTAGCTAATTAACTGTGTAGGAATATGATTCCTACCTTAAGCAGTTTAAAATCTAAGATCAATTTAGAAGCGCAGGTGGGTTTGGGTGCCTCAGTTTTTAGGTACAAAGCTTCACGTTGTCAAGAAGTTTGATTTTCAGGGAATGAGTATGACTTCTCTTTCATCTGCCCTGGAGCTGTAGGTTGCTATGGTTTGCAGCATAGTAACAGCTCTGGCATTCTTAGTTGGTCAGGATTTGCTACAACACTGCTATAACTCATGTTATACCTTTAGATGAAAATGGTTTAGCACCTTGTAGTTAATTCCCTTAGGGGATTAGGACTGCTGGAGCCAGAGAGATCAAGCAGCCACTTGAGAGCTACTGTGTGACCTTGGACTGCCCCCTTTACAAGTTTGCTCTGATAGGACCACCTATGTTTTCTCATGGCGAGGGCCACATTGACAGCTTGTTGGGGCTTGATCCGATTCATTTAAAATTAAGTATGTATAAATTTTTCATACAAACAAGTGCTCCCTGGGTACCGCCAGTGCCATCATACAAAGTGGTACCAATCAATTTAGGTCAGCATAGTGCACTGCAACCAAAGACCAGCCATCTCTGTGTGCCACTTTGCTATATTAAAAAAGATGGCAATGGCCATGAGCCTCACTTCCGGCTGTTGTGACTAGATGAAATTCACTGGCCTTGATTCTCCTGAGACAGTTCAATCCAGAGTCTTTCCATTGAAATGTCCATGAAGTTACACTGCTGTAAACTAGCATAGTGGTAAAGAGACTTGGAGTAGCTGAGTTGTCACATTTGCATCATTCCACTGCATCCCATCACCAGGCATGGTGTGAGACCACGCAATGTGACCTCTGCAGGCAACAAAATGTCATTTAATTAAAAACAATACATAAATTGTAGAGTCCTGAGAGTTGTTGCTACAGGCCAAAAAAGGCTGATTCTCTTGTTTTCAGAGGCAGTGTGGACAAGGACATAGGAAAGATGGGTTTTCTCTGCAGCTCCATTGCTGGGTGACCTTGAGCTAGTTACTTCACATTGCTCTGCCTCTATTTCCCCTCCTGCTGTTTTTGTCTTGCCTATGTAAATTGTAACCTCTTCACAGCAGGGATGGTTTCTTACTTGCTATGTGTCTGCACAATGCCTGAAACAATGGGACTCTGATCTCCATTGGGGGTTCTAGGTGCTATTGTAATACAAGTAATAAATAAAAGCAACCCATTCAGGAGCCCCCTCCTGTTTTCATTGTAACAAGCAGTGGGAGCTCAGGTGATTTCATCACAATGGGACTCTGGGAAGCACTAGCAATGAGAAATTGGAATGGAGAGATCTGTCTGGAGTGCAGCCCCTGAGGGTGTTAGAAACAAAAATCATTCTGGCATGTGGCCCAAAATACAGCCGGGATCCTCAGTGGCATTGTGCTATTCTAATGAAAGATGCTGTTGGTGTGAACACTGTGGAAGGGCTTTATGTGGTTAAATGTGGGGCATTACAGAGGTGCAGATACATTCTTGGTGCTGGTGCTGTATTGTTGGATGGAGAAAGAAAAATGACCTAATAATAAAACCAGGTTAGTTGATAACTAATTCCCAAAACTGACTGCCTGAGATCCCCTAATGCTGCATCTGTTTCCCTCAGAATTTGATTGTGCCCATGTACACATACAGCTCACCCTGTCCCAAGTTTATTCTTTCCCCCAAGCTCCCATCAGGCCTCATTCTTTGTGGTCTTATCCCAGACCACTCCCACGGATCCTGTTGTTCCCTTTTTAGAGGGGTTTTCCCCTCTCCTCCTCCAACCCAGTGTTTGCTTGTTATCAGTTCCCCTCTCACACCCCTGAGTGTGGCTCTCAGCCTCTAGCTGCCTTATGGAGTTCCCAGTGCAGCCCATAGCTTCTGTGTTCAGAGCTGCTGGGCTTGCCCAAGGCAGGACAATTAAATGAAGTGCTGGATTTTCACAGCTGGTTATTAGGAAATCCCATAAGGGCCAAGTGACACATGTCTGAGACTGTGCTCCCCACCACCACCTCGTGCTCCCTTTTAGGGCCACTCCCCTTACAGCTTCCTTGCAGAATGATCACCCCCATCTGCTCCCTGTTTCTGACCTGAGTCTTTGCTTATTTTTGGCACATTCTTCTTTCTCTTTTCCCTCATTCTTTCCTTTTGCCTGGCCTGATTTCTCTCCCTCATTACCTGCCCCAGTGGTAGAAATGGAAAACCTCTTCCCTACAACACACATCCCATTTTATACTGGCCCGCCATCTATTATGGCCTGAAAACACCTCCCTCCACCGCTGCCCATGACTTTCCACCCAGGATTCTGAACTACAAAAGCTGAAACTCTTACAATTTTGCTCAGCTCCCTTGGGACAGACAGCAGCCTCTTGTGCGTGGACTTAGTCGCTGGGTCCCATGTGCTTCCAAGCTCACTAGGCCCAGGCAAAGTCCAGTCATTATTTCTAGCCCTGGGATTTTAGAATGCATTCCCAGGCTTAGACCTGATCTGATACCCTTCCTTGAGATGGTGCATTCCATTGTCTGCTAGCCCTAACACAGAAACTTGTTTTTAAGACCTTCTGAGCTCACCAATCATGTACATACAACCCCTAGAGCTCCACCAAGGCAGTGGAGATCACTCTGGGCTTTTAGTTTAATGCCTTCAGGGAAAAGGTGGTAAGAAGGCAAGGAATACAGGCTTAGCAGAAGAATTTCTTAAGCGCAGATCTTACTCTTAAAACACTTCAGAGTTACAGGTCTTTAAAAATGACAAAAGTTCTGGGATGCCCTACCGCTGGTGTGAGCTGACCTCTTCTATGAGTTCAAGGTTCATTAGTGTTTCAGGATGGACAGAGCACCTCCTGCCTTCTTGTTCCTGCAGCCCCTTCAGTTGTGTGGTGATGGTCATGCCCTCTTGCTCTGTATAGAAAGCCCATTGTTCTATGGACGAGCCGCTGAGAGAAAATCAAATCCAAACACTCCAGCTTTCTGTCCTGGAGTCTGCTCCATGAGGGTCCTCTAAAAGAGATCAAGCAACATTCCTGGACAGGGCCACAGTTTGGCATGCAATTAAATAGGCTTGTCTTGGGCAAATTCAGATGTGTTCAATGCATAATACAAAATGGAGCTCATCATCTGGTACAGACATACACTACTCTGTTGCAGGACCTGGAGCCACCCTTCACACAAGATTCAGAGCATACTGGCAAATAGCTGAGAGAGTTTTGATTGGTTATTTGTAGCTGTCTTGCCAGAGAGGTCATCCTCAATAAACCAGATGGTTATTGACTATGATATCAATTTGTCCTATGGTAATCACAGGCTCTTAAAACTTAAGGAGGCACATTATCCCTACTCTGTTTCTTGGGGATCTTCTCATACTTGAGATTCATAGTTTCTCTGTGGAAAAATAGAGCTATCCAGAGCTAGTGGTGTATCTGAGTTCATGTGTGCTGACTGTCTTTAGACCACAAATCTTGTTTGTATTATCTCCTTCCACCACAAGCATGCCCCACTGACCTCAGCTGTGTGGAATCTATCAGCTTTGACAATATGTCTGGATTACTTTGCAGTCATTACCATAAATGAAGGATCTTGACATTCAGCATGTTGTTAATGCTGAAAAGCTAAACTCCACCTGTCAGGATGTTAAAAACTGACACTTCTTAGTGCAACCAGGGCTGGTTCATCTTATGGACTTGCAATACCTGTGTCCCTGCGTAAGATGTTACATTTGTGCTTAAGTACTATAGGTGCAATTAGGGCCATCTCAACCCATAAGCAAATGATGCCCTGGCTCAGGGTGTTATTTGCGTATGGGAAGCCATGGCACTGCACTGAGGGCAGAACAGGCCAGCCCGTGGGTCGGGCTCCACTCCCTCACCTTGCCTCTGGGCTGGCCTGCTCCGCCCCTGGGCTGTCTGTTCCCCACCCTGGGGACAGGGTGAGCTGGACCGGAGTGTAGGCCAGGTTCTGCCCTGTGCCAACCCCTCATGCAGTGGGGGGTGCACAAAATCAGAAGCCAGCTTGGGGCGTTAAAGGCCCTTGAGCTGGCCCTGGGTGCCATTGTATTTACGATTAGTAAATATATTTATTGGACATAGCATGGGATAATGCCATTCCTGGAGAGCTCACACAAAAAACAGCCAAGGCAGACAAAGGGTGGGAGAGGAAACAGGCACAGTGAAAGGAAGCAAATTACCAAAGGTCACACAACAGGCAGAGCTGGAGTTACTGCTTCTTGGATTCTAGGCATGTTGGGGATAACAGCCGACCAGACAAAATTTGAGTAAGTGGCATTGCAGCTTAGCACGTGGGAGGCCGCATATTGCTCAGGTTTTGCCCAGCCAGTCCTCCATCATGTAGAGGCAGCCACCCTGTTTCAATGAATAGTGAAATTTCACAGAGTTTCTCTGGTTGCCTGCCTCCCTCTTTCCTCCCCCCCCCCCCCCATCCTAGGCATGTGACTAGCTTGTGTTTGCATTAATGTGGCCCTGCCAACAGGTCGCTGGCGCAGTTGGGAATAGAGCCTAGGTCACTTGACTTCCAGGCCAGTGCCCTGTAAGACTGTGTTAATGTTGCTATAGGAACAATATTTTGCCTGACTTCTGTGCATTTTATTTCTAGAGTCAGACAATTGAAGCATGGTCCACAGCAATGCTAATATTGCCATGCTCCACCTATAGCAACCTGGGGCAGATTAGTGCAGGAGCTATAGGGGCTGCAGCACTGGGCCCCAGCCTGAAGGAAGCCCCTGGCCTGAAGCCCCTAAAAACCTTGGTTATTTGGCCCACCAGCAGAGCACAGGCAGGGCTGAGGTGCTGGCACTGGGGGAGCAGGGCCTTGGGGACGGAGGCTATGGTTGGCAGTAGTGCTCTTGCTCCACCCCTGAATTTGCTGGGGTTGGGGACAGTCAGCCTTTAAGCAGAGCCATAATGCGGTGTTTTGCTGCCTGAGGTGGAACGCGTCCCTTCCCATTAGTGGCACTCAGAGCTGGCACCACAAAGCCCCCCAGTAGTGCAGCTCTATTGAGCTGCTTTGGACCAACTGAGGCTGTGCCCCATCGGCCCTGCTGAAATTACAGCTCTGCCTTCAAGTGGCCTCCGCTGCAGACCTCCAGGCCCCACATTGCTGTTGGGCTGCACCAGGGCCCCCATGGGGTCAGACACGCCACCTTGAGCTGTGGAGCCCTACCATGGCAGCATGACAATGCTGCGGGCCTGGAAGGCTGCACAGAAAAACGCTCTGCACGCTGGCTGACTCTGACACAAAGCACAGTGGCCATGCACCTGCTGGGCCTGCCCCCTACAGCAGACTGGCTGGTCCAGGGCAGGAGTGCCGCAGCTGACTGCAGCCTGGTGCCATGGGCCCCCTGCTCCCAGGCCAGGGTGGGAGCCGGAGTCCCAGGAAGAGAGAGTTGGGACCCCAGGTGGAGGTGGCCCACAGTGTGGGAGGTAGAGCCCCAGGCCAGGGGACCCACAAAAGTAGGCAGCCTGGGACCCCTTAACCTGGGCCTAATTGCAACAACAGCATATCCAGTGATAGACACATTGTTTGCATGAAGAGCGCCACTACCTCAAACTGAAGGGTTGCAGTGCAGCTTAACCATCAATTCCAAGGCCATCGAATCTCATTCAGTTGTTCCTGCATCTATCCCCAACCATTTCCGAATGCTGTTGACTAATGTATGTGTGCATATTCATAACAGCAATGATAAAATTGCGTTCATATAATAATCCCCAAAAGTGCTCAGGGTGCTGAATGACAATTTCTCCTTCATTAATAAAAGAACACCTCCAACGTCAGCAAAATTACATACAAGGTGGGTAAACAAAAGCAGTCAAACAATTAAATAACACCAACAGTGGAAGTCCTTTAATCAAACTTCTAGGGGAAAAAGTTAAGATCAGGCTAGTCCTATACATAGCTTTATAGACCAATAAGGCTGATTTATACTGAATTCCCCATTTAATAAACAGTCAATCTTTTTTTTTTTTTAAGTGGTTAAATAGGATTATAAGAGTAGCAATACATTAGCAACCAAGCTGCTGCATTTTGAAGGAACAACAAATGGTGGAACTGCACAAGCAGAATGCCAGTAATAAAGCCCAAAGGCCACTCATTACCTTATGAGCACATAGTGATGGCAAACAAGGGTGTAGCCTGTGCAAATTCTCAGCCTTTGTTGTACTAGTTTTTCTTTTTCATTAAATCACTATGTTTTGCTTTTCAAAGGTGTGGGGGGGGGGGGGAATTGATCAAGTTTTAGATGTTCCCCCACCCCCTTCCTCTAAGGAGAAAAAAGAAAAGTTACCTTTGGACTGAGAATGGGCATGGGAAACTGCAAAGCTATGCCCTCCCCCCACCCAACAAATACCATAAAATTGGCGCTTTGGATGAAAGTAGGTCCTTAGCCAGGACTCTTATCCAGCATTACTGGCCTGAAATTAACATGCATGATCATACAGAATTAGACAGGCCAGACACGTGCCAGGATTCCTTGTGAATTGGGTGCATGCAAAGCATAGCTGCCCATTTAGAAAGGCAGCTACAGGGCAGCAGCTCTTCTGCTTGCCATGTTACTTGGCTTTCTTGCTGCAGCGACTTCACATTGGTTTTGAAATCTTGCTGGCAAAACTAGGCGCTCTTCTCCCTTTTCTCAGGGTACTGGTCACCCACCCTGCATTGGAGAAAGGGTGATTTTAGGCTGAGATACAGACTCTCAGACAGGAACTGAGCCACTGGGTCCCTTATCTATGAGAAAAAAGGAAAACCTATTGGTCTGTGGCTTGTGTTGCTTGCCCAAATCCTGGACACTCAGCTAAAGAACTGACCCATTCACCTCCTTGCTCCTCAGAGAATCAAACCGTTTCCTGTTTATTCCAGGGACAGCTGTGCATTCAGAGGGGAAAGCTGGTCTCCTATGACTACTGAGGCTGCTGGTTGGAGTTGTTTTACAGGGGTCATTTGTTTGTTCGCTTGAAACTTCAGCAGCTGTTCAAATTTATTACTTTTGGGAACCTGGAACTCCCAGACAGCTTGTAGATGGTTGAGTCCAGGAAATGCCCCCTGTCTCCTCACCATGGTTGGCTGTTAAAGAGAATCTTTGGGCCTGATGTGGTCAGACCCTTGTGCAGGAATGCAGCTGCATCTCAGGAGCTGCTCTACCTTTCTGTACTCTATGCAAGAGGAGGCTTTCACAGTGTCATTTCCTGCACTCCAGGAGGTCTCTTGGGATCTCACATCTGAGTTGGGGTTTGCATTGCACCAAGGTGGGCCAGTGCCTAACGGGCATGATAAAGGACTTTTCCGGGAATCCCTGCCTATGGCCTAAGGAGGGGGAGAAAGAGCCTGCAGGAGTGAGAGAACCTCTGTGCAGGCAGTCCCCAGGGAAAAGTGAGCCAAGATGGGGGGCATGCCCTAGAAATCATCAGAGATGTATCAGGAGTTGGGCCCAGTTCATTAATGCCCCATGTCTCTCTTTCATGGTGTCTCTGCTGAAGTCAAGGGTTCAGAAATAGCATGGACCCAGCTACTAGGGAATTCCTGATATAGGATGCTTCCTTGGCTGGTGCACAGCCACTGTAGCTAGCCGTATGCCACTCCCACATGGGACAGTTTGGCTGGAAATGTTGGGTAGGAGAGGACGGGGCTGTGGCAGTGAGCTGCTTCACTCCAGGTATTCTCTGGGGCTACATTAGCTGCTTGGGCCCAGGGCAGCAGAGTGCAATTGAAGGTTGTCTTCAGCTTATTGTAACCAGCACCAGAGGCCAAAATGGCTGCCAGCTGGCTCAGGTTAGGGAAGGTGCAAAGGTGACTAAAAAAACACTTCTGTCCCTGTCATCCACCCACAGGCACGCCTCCCAGCCTTGAGACAGAGCCCAGTTCTGTGTGAGGGTTGGCTGGGCCTGAGGGATGTGTCTATCCCTTCCCAGCTCTTATTGATCATCATGCTTTGGGGGAATACCCCTGAGAGGTAAATTGGAAAGAAGCAGCTGTTTGGCAACAAAGAAACAAAGGTCATTTCATAAATGGGAGATATACCTGTTGCCACAGATGTCACTGTGCCTTGCATCTCACATCAAGGTGCTTCTCACAAACTGCTCTCCACAGCCTTGCCTAAAGGGGTTATGTTCTTTGGATGTGGGGATGTTTGCTTCTTTCCAAATGCCACACTGACACAATCAGAAGCAAGTGTGGCCAGTGATCCAGGAAGTGGATTTGTACATGATGCTGTTTGTGCAGTTGACTATGAATTACTGTAATGGAATGAAAAATCAAAGCCTGACCCCCGCTACCGCCCCCCAGTGACCCACACATGGGCACTAGTCATCATCAGGCTGGAATTAGGGCACGAAGACATACAGGGTAAAATGGAAATGTGTTGAACTATCCAAAAGAACCAATTGCAACATGCAAACAAGAGAAGCCAGCACTGCTCTATAATTCATTATTCAGACTTATTTTCCAATAGCTTCTGCTATGTGTAGCATCCCTCAGCTGCATGAGATCAGGAACTCACGGGGATATTTTACACCACGCAAGATTCAGTTGTTTGGAGTTGTCTGGACTGTCCCCGTGCAGCGTCATCCTGCTTTTTGAAGAAAATGGTTGATGCATTAGCTGGGAGAATGATTTTCTGTACTTGTGTCTCATGTACACCAGACCCTGTTTTGCTTCATGTTCTCTTACCATGTGCTTCACTGGCATCTCCTTATCTCTCAGCCCTTTCAGTTGGACAGATACCAGGTTTTGTGGGCTTTCATTGTCTGAGGATGAACGTTTAGGTGGGTGGATTCTGGTGCTTAGAATTGGAATAGTGGGTGGGGGTGCTGTAGATCAAAACTGAAGTGCACTGGCGTCAACGGAAGTGGGGAGACAGGCTAAGACAGACATAGCAGAGGATGCTGCAGGTCAAAGGTTCATGGGTTCAGATAGGAATGGCAACAGTGAAGAGATTTGGCAGAACAGGAGTTAAAATATAATTTGGTGGGCCCCAGAACCCTCCTGAATTTCCATGCCGCCTTTATGCACAGCCAGGCCCCTTTTGCCCACCCCAGCTACTGCTCTCAAAACAGCTGCCCTCCATCAGACTTACCTTTCCCCATGTCCTCCTCAGGCCCATTCCCCAAGCTCCCTGCTCCCATGTCCCCACTCCAGCCCCCCAACCCCCTCCACACCTCCCCAACCCACCGTCCTGACCCCTTCTTCTCACCCCCTCACACTGAGCCGCCCAAAGGGAGGCCAGGCCCCACGCTGTGCTAGCTTACCTTCAGCAGCACACAGACTCGTGAGGGCAGGCTGGGGTGGGGGGTGGCAGAGAATTGCCCCTTTCTCCCCCTCCAGGCTGCACAGCCTGCACATGCGCAGGGGGGTCAGTCAGCATGTCGCAGCAGGGCAGGCACACCTCCCCTTTTTCTGGAGCGGTGCCTGCCCCACCAGAACACACCAGCTCAATTTTCTATTTTTAGGGGTCCCAGAATGCTGGGACCCCTAAAAATAGACCCAGTATTCTGGTCAGTTTCCAAAGGAATAGCCGTTTTACTTTAGTCCAGCAAAAAAAACCAAGGGCTATGTCCACATGAACATTGTTATTTCAAAATAAGTTAATTCGAATTAAAGGAAAAGCTCAAAGCGAAATAGCATGTCCAAACATAGGACTTGCTATTTCGCTTTAGGAGAGGGGCGCCATGGGAGGTGTGGCAACATGGCCCCCTCCCTGGGCTGTGCCCCCACCCAATATAGGCTAAATGGAAGGCACCCTGGGAAGGAGAAGGGCAAAAGTATTATTTTGAAATAATGGTTATTTCAAAATAACCATTTCGAAATAACAGCCGTTTAGATTTAAAGTAGGTTTAAGCTATTTCAAAATGACGACTCTTATTTCAATATGATGGAGTCCGTCATTTCAAAATAAGAATACGTTGTGTGGACCTAATCTCTTTTATTTCAAAATAACCAGTGTTATTTCGAAATAACAGAGACGTCTGGACATACCCAAGGAGTTGTGTGGCACTTAAAGACTTACAGATTTATAGTCTTTAAGTGCTGTATGACTCCTTGTTTTTTCCAGCATTCTGATGGCCCTAAAAATAGAAAATGGAGCCAGAACGCTGTGTTCCAGGGCCCTCCATTTTAAATGGTGGGCCCTGGAATGCTGCATTCCATCTCCACTTTTTATTTTTAGGGGCCTCAGAATGCTGGCCTCCTAAAAACAGTGGGCCCCAGAATGCCAGTCAGTGCGCTCCGGCCCACTTTAACCCCTGCTGAGGAAAGCTTGTGCAGGGTCTTCCTATGCTATTTGTAGTTCTTAGCAGTGCTGCACAACATTTTGCATGCAAAATTTTGAGAAGAGCAGATTAGATTAATTCAAACAATTTGCAAATTGCAGTAAAGTTCAGTGAATTTTTGTTGGGGACAGAGAGAAATGTTTAATTTTTTTGGAAGTGTTGCAACTGTGTACTGAGATCCTTCAATGGAAAGGCCACTTGAAGGGCAAAGTGCTATACTTCTGTTGTTATATTTATTATTTTTTGATATAATAAGTTAGATTTTTCCAGTGTTCTAAGTTTGATGCCACCCATTGGGATCCTGCTGTGTCCTCTGTCACATTGTCACCTGTCCCTGTAGCACTGCTTCCTCTTATAATTCCTTCATTCTACCCTTCCTTTATTTTATTTATATATAATATTTTAGCATTCCTGATTCTTCTCCCATTGTACTGTGAGTTCCTGCAGAGAACAAAACTCATCTCTCCACATATACACACAGCCAGCCATTTCCCAGGGAAATGAAATGCTGTTACCTCGGCAACAAAAGTTTTGAAGCCAGGGAAGAATTCTGAAGAACCTGATAGTGATAGAAAATGACACCCGGGAATGAATGTACCAGGTTGCTATGGCAGCCAGAATACTTAAATGAAATTTAGTATGTTGAAAATATAAAAAGATTATGCTTAAGCAAGACAAACTTTCTGGATTTGCCAGGAACTTACATAATGCTAACCATGTGGTCATTATCTGTCAAATCTGACTGTGACAGAGTATAATGCCGTAAATGTTGCAAGCCTCTCTTCTTAATCTGGCATAAAGCTAAACAAGATTGCAGTCTTTGACCCTTTTTTGTAGTATTGCACTAGACATTGACTGTTCTACATCTGCCCCTGTCTTTGAGGTTCCTCAGTTGTCTTGGGTGGTGTCGGTGGATTTTTCTTTTCTGTTACATACAGTGTTTTCCTCCCAGAGGATCAGGAAAACTTAAAACACCTGGCAATTTGTTCAAAAGACCTGGATTTTTCACCCGCTCACTAGTAATTTATAATTTAGTTTTTGAACACTGGGTGTGTGAGTGATTTTAAGAACCTGTCTGTGCTTTACTCAGCACACCATCCTGGTACAGAGTGACTCTCCCCTGGTACCTATATATGGCTTCTTAAATCAGCAGATTCATAGATTAAGGTCAGAAGGGACCAAATGACTTCTGACTTCCTACGCAATGCAGGCCTCCCATCCATGCCTGGATTCATGAGATAGTGGCAATGGTTCCCAACTTGTGATCAACACACAGTTACAGTCCCTGTGACATCCTCTTGGCCAAACAGGCAGTACTGGATGCAGCCCACAAAACACTGTGGGCCACATATGTGGCCCACAATGATGTATAGGTCGAGAACCACTGGGCAGCTACATAATAAATCTGCTCTGGAATCCTGTGTCCCCTGGCATGGTCTGTGAGTGCAGGCTCTGGGGAGGAGGGGAGAAACTTGGTACGCAGCTGTGACCAGTTAAAATGGACTCTGGAAGAAGATCCAGAACTGGAGCTGTGCACCCTGGAGTGGTTCCCAACCTCTTCTCTGCCATGGCCCACCTTGATACTTCTAACCCTTTTGAGGCACACCACTGTATGGTCTCCAAACAAACTCATGAATATTCATGAGCAATCCAGGACTCTGAGTAGCTTTTCAAAAAATTCTACAGCACACCTGCTCAGGCCTGAGGGTGCACCTGTGTGCCATGGCACTCGGGTTAGGAAACACTGCCCTAGAATGAACTCTGAATGCCACTTCTGGGAGAAACTGGATCCAAATGGGCTTTTCATATCCACCTGGAGTTGCTTTCTGTAGTGCTCTATGATCAGGGTAGGTCTGTTGCTAGATTTCTGGATCCTGTTGCTGTGGTCGCTCTTTATGAATGACCGGTATTTATTTATTTTGCGTTTCTAATAACGTGCATGGCTTACTAGGAACTTTCAAACACAAGTGAAGGCATCCCTGACTCAGTGACCTCACACTCAATCTAAAACAGCAAAGCCAGTAAGAAAAAGGCTGCAATAGACCAAAAAGGTGTCCAGGAGCAGATTAGCTACCTCATAAGATGAAGTTTTCGTTGCACAAAGAGGTGTGCTAGTATTTAATGGATAGATAATCTTCATGTTATATCCATGACAAACAAACAGACATTCAATAAAAAGCATATACTACTCTTTCAAGAAGGATGTAAAGTAACTCTACTTTTATTTCTCTCTTAAAGCCCAGAACTTTCAACACTCAAGAACAAAAACAGAAAGAGAGGAAGCAGGCTGTTCCCTAAGGCACAGAGGCATGACTAGCCCCATGTTTCAGATTGCTTGCATCCCTATAATGAGCCCTAACCAGCAACAAGGATGAGGGCAAACCCACAGGGTTCCATGCATCACACTTAGTCCCAAATCCTGCAAGTAATTCCATATGGGTGGCCCCTCACTGACTTCAGGGCAGAGAATCTGCTCATACCACTTTTCTTGCAGGGCGGATGTGTTGGATTACCCTACAGCATGGGCTAAACATGAACACCCCATTCAAGGAAGCTAGCCCATGGCTCCATCTCTTTTGCCTGAGGCCGCACCCCTTCTGTCCCCTTCCTCACCAAAGCCCCAAGTCCCCTACCATGGCTGGAGGAGCCCAGCCCAAGCCACTGGTCCAGCCAGCCCAGGACACAGCCTGCCAGCTGGCCTGATCTATTAGTCCCAGACCACCCCAGCCCCAGGCAACTCAAGCACAGGGCAGCCCCAGCCCCAAGGTGCCAGTTGGGCATGACCCCTGTCTTAGAGCTCCACGGCCTGGAGTATTGGCCAGTCATTTATGGCCCAAGCTCCAGCCTGGGTGTGATCTTGGCCCCAGCCCTCATGTTTTGGGAGGTGCAGTACTAGGTGGCCCCACTCCTGAAGCACCAGTCAGCTATAGTGCCAATCCCAGTCACCATGAGTCCTGGACCAATGGCAGGCTTGCTGTAGACTCCACTCCCACCTGCTGCAGGGGGGAGGCTGAGCAAGGACAGGAAGAATTGCTGCAGTGTCCACCTGTCTAGACTGGGGCCACATGGGGGAAGAGCAGATAGGACACAGCAGGAGGGGCAGGACCTTAGAGCTAAGCCTCCCCACACCTCTGATACCCACCACCAATGCCCTACAGCAATTCTATTATAGTTGCTGTAGAAGTAAGTCTGCAGAGAAAAACTGAAGTAGGAGAGACCTTATGGAATGAAACCTGTGGGGAGCCCTGGGGATGGGGGAGGAGAGATGTCAAGAAATCAGAGAAATCTACATGGATTGAACCCAGGTAGTTAGGTCTCAGATGCATACAAACTGCAGTTACTGCTGATTCCCAAATCTCCTCCCCAGCATTGCAATTCACTGGGAGTATTTTTTTTTCTCTGATCTGAGATCCCCAGAAGCTCCCATTCTGTCACCACCGAGCTACACACACACCTCTCCTGAAATGTCCCTCTCTAATTAGAGAGTTAAGGAGACAGTTTACGCTGAGTGGTTTGGAATGGACATCATCATTAAATTCTTAACTTAATTACTTCTTTTGCAATGCTTTCTATTTCCCCCACTCCCCCCTTGACAGTTTTATTATGGAAATATTTTATTTTCCTTTCGGCTCTCTCTCCTGCTTCTGTGTGGCATTCACAATAGGACTTCTTGAGGTTTTTATCTCAAGTAGGTCAGTTGAGATTGGCTTACACAAAACATTCAGTTGACTCTGAGGAGACAGATGGGATAAAATAAAATGTTAAGTATTTCATAAGGCTACATTGTGTCCCTTCAGCTATGCTCTCTCTCCTGCTTCTAGCCTTCTTTTGTTTTTACTGCCTTGGATTTTGTAAAAAAGCAATAAGAGGATTCAGAGTCTGCTGCCTCATACACTTGTACTGTGTGCTTTGTCACAGGCTTCACAGCAGTGCTCTATCAATGCCATCCATAGATTCACCACTCATCTGAACTTCATCACAGTGGTGTCCTGTGAGTCCTAGCTCCAGACTCTAGCACTGTGAGCTTCCTGAGCAGCAGTGCCTTGTTAATACCAGCCCTGGACTCAAGAACTGTCAACTTCTTCAACAGTAGCATTTTGTCACTGGCTGTCAGGCCTTTTGTAATCTGAGGGCTTGTCTATGCTGGAGGTGAGGTTGCAATTTGGTCTTTGGCTGTCAAATTCCAGAAGGCGAGTGAGCACAGCAAATTGCTTGCTTGGGGTCTCATGTCCCTACTGCTCACATTACTTTCTGAAACATAGTACTCTGGGTCCCAGGTGCAGGGGCTTGTGGGGAGGCAGTGGTCCTTCGCTCACCCCCCCCTCTTCTATAGGTGGTCCTAGCTATAGGGCAGCATGGGGGGGCCCAGCTGAAGGAGCAAAGCAGCATGGCTGGGGGGCAGGGCAGCATGGTCAAGGATGGGGAATCCCCATGTAGTGTAGGGGGGCCTCATCCTTAACTTTTGCCCAGGGTGCTGGGTTCATTAAGACTGCCCCTGCACTCCCCTCTTCTCTAAAGAAAAATAATGAAAGCTTTAATTACTGTTCCTCTGCTCCAGAAACAACAGAGAGGCACGGTGTTGCATGTAGAGAGAGGAATTAACTGATATCTTCCCAGGGCTATAGGTAGGGAAGGAGCTATGTTGCTATGGTGAGATAGACTGGAGGAACCAGTAAAGCAAGATTTGAGCTACTCTCTGGCTACAGATCTAAATTAGAATTATAGATTTTAACCTTAGTGCTATGCCACTTGCAGTGGTAAAGTTAGCAGGTTGAATTACAGCTCCATTTTTTTTTTTTAAATTTACTGCTCTGACAGTGCAGATACAGGATGCAGAAGGTCAAGGTAAGCAGCATTATGTCAAACTTCTCTGTCAGTGTAGCTCAGGGCTGAGTTTTCTTACTACTGCACTTATTATTTGTTGCTCACAGATCGTGGTGATAATGCAGATAAAGATGGTTTACCTTGCCCAAAAAGCTTACCATTCTGACTGGGGCTTCTTGGTGCTAACCCCCTAGAAATAATAAGACGAGAACAACAGTAGATGGTAGTCCAGAGAAGGAGAATGGAGAAGGCAGAGGACAACGAGATAATGTTGTCACAACCATAAGGGTTAGATAAATGTATGCAAGCCCCAGAAGCTCAGGAAAATAGAACTTTCTGCTGCCTCTATAAGAAAAAAGAGGAAAACCCTGCTTTATGTGTCATTCACATAATATATTACTTAATACTTACCCATAATTCCATATAGGGTGTCTTGTTACTTTAACTGGAATTTGTTTGCTGTCTCCAACTCCATATAAATGACTGTAGATTGTTACTGTAATCATATTCATGAAAGGGAACAGGAAATGTGCAAGATATACCTTGAAAAATGGGTCACTGAATCTAGAGACAGTCGACTCTTGTTTCAGCTTCAAAAGGAGAGGATGGAATTCAGCTTCAAAAGGAGACGATGGAAGGGTTTGCTATGGATATCAGGAGCTCTATTCTAGGGCCTCAGCTCAAGAGGCCTCCATTACTCTGGGTTCTGCATTTAGAGATTTTGATTCTTGTGTAGAGGGCTTCTACAGGACTGGACCAGCCTGAAGTGTTGGGAATGGTGCAAAGCTGTTTAGTTGCAGATCCTGTCTGGACCCACAGTGAATGAGTGTTGGTCCTGCCTCAGCATAGGGGACTGGACTAGATCAGTGGTTTTCAAACTTTTTTTCTGGGGACCCAATTGAAAAAAATCATTTATGCCCATAACTCAACAATTACATCTTTAAGCAATGCATTCCAGTCTGTAGTGGCAGCAGCAAGGGGCACTGCAACCCAGTACCTGAGGATTCTGCGACCCCAGTACTTGGTCCCAACACGCAGTTTGAAAGCCACTGAACTAACTGACCCTTTGCAGTTCCTTCTAGCACTGCATTTCTCTGATTCTGTGGAGTGAAGCCCAGATGGATCAGTGGTGGCAACGCACAGGTATTTTCTCAACCGGCATCAGTATAGAGATTACTGCATCTAAGACCAAGTGGACCTGCTACAGTAGAGCTGATATCATAGGGTTGGGCTAGGTGGTATGGATTTCTCTAGTTTGGAGCAGCTGGTAGAAGAGAGCCAATCCCCTTGCATCCCTTGCTATTCTTGTGTCTAATTGGACCCACAGGTGGAGTTCTAAGAATTGTAAAAGTTGCTGCCTGACTAAAAGTTCTGGACCCAGCAAGCCAGATAATGACTGCATTGGGACTGTGGGGCTGACCAAACACCAAACATGCTAATAGGGTATACGTATGTACATAGATATCATTTCTTTGTTTGGATTTTTAAATTCTCCCCCATCAATAAAAGGTACTTGTGGCTCCATGTTCCCAAGGAGTCCTGTGTGCCAGCCTGTGGGGAAAAGTCAGTTGCAATGGTAACCAGGGAAGTTGGAGCTAGAAGTCAGAGCATGGTTTTATGTGGGGGCTTGAGACATCATTTAAGCACCTGGCAGAATGTTAACACATACCTCTCTTTTAAATTAAAATAGACTTTGAAAAAGCAGAATCTGTCAGAAGGGCTTGAGACTTCCGTGAAACAGGTTGGATCTTGCCCACAGACTGGGTGTTTGACACTGCTGTTGAGCTGAAACTGGTAGGGTTTAATTATAGAAGCTATGTGGGAGGAGACAGAGAGAGGGGAGTTGAAGATGACATCAGGGTTTTGAGCCAATGGGACAAGGAGGATGTTGACAGTTCCAGAAAAAGGAGGAGGCGAAGATTGGGGAGGAATGATAAGGACTTCAGTTTTTGCTTCAGCTGCTTGTCTTTGCTTTCAAGGCTCCTCAGAGTCTTTCTTCACCCTACATATCATCCCTCATTCACTATTGAAATGTCAGTTCTTGCCCTTAATCGGTCCATGATGCCAGCTTCCACTACCCACTTGTTAAATTGTCAAACAAGCATTTTTGTGCTTTCTCCCATGCTGCCCCCCCCCCCCAGGAGTAGCTCCCTACAAACAGTCACAAAGCAGCCTCATTATCCTCCATCAAATCCCTCCTCCAAACGCTCCCTTGCCTACTGCAGTTAGGCTTCTGATGGGCTGAGACAGCCTGCAATTCTGACCAGTATTCTCTCATTGGTTCTTGTACTCTCTCATTTGTCTATATCCATCAGTTTTCTTCTGTGCCATGCTTAAATTTTAAGCTCCCTGGGTCAGAATAGTTTTTTTCTTCTGCGTTTGTACAGTGCTAGCACAATGGGACCCTGGTCCATGACTAGGGATCGAAGGTACAATGGCATTAATAACAACATAATAAATTACTGTGGATGAGTTGGACAAAATAGGAGATCTGCATTTGGAAATACAAATCTTAGGAGAAGGGAAGAGGTCGTTATTGGAGAGATGAATCTGAGTAACATTGGTCAGGCATGGTAATTAAAGCCAGGAGAATGGACAGAATATTTGTGTTGGGGAACATGTGTGAACAGAGTAAAGACACTTGTGGGATGGTATCAGGGTTTAACTCCCAACACTGGTAAGGTAAGGGATAAAATCCCAATTAGTCATGCTCTGCAATGCTTGGGGGAGAGGGGGGCCTGATTGACTCTTGGCAAGATGAGGCAGAGTTAGGCCTTATAAGTAAGAAGAATTTGCTCAGTTGTGAGGGGGAAGACCCAGCAGAGAAGAGGTAGAGAACTCTCTGGGAAAGAGAGTGGGTGGGCATGATTTGGAGGAAGACTGGACAAGGCAGGACTCTCCTACAGAGGGAAACTCACCAGGAGCAAAGGAGGCTGTTGAGTAAGAGAGCTCTGAAATACAGTTTATAAACAGAGAAGAGAAGACTTTCGTAGTCCAACAGGGCAAAAGAATTTTATTTGTACTTGCTTGGAAGGGGTCTGAACTTAGGTAACATGGCCAAAGAGCTGAGCCACAAAGACTTGGGGCCAGCTAGCAGGATGTTCTGGAGATGAAGATAGTGGCAACATCCTGAATCAATGCAAAAGGGTGCTCTAAGTGTAAGCAAGCCCTCAAGCACAGAGACAGAGGATATGTCTAGACTGACAGTGGCAAGTTCACCGCTGTCAGCTCGGTGTTCCAGGAGTGGTTTGCAGTGAGTCTGAACTCGCTGCCTCACTCCTGGAAGTCCTGGGAGCCAGGGGATGTAGGGGAAAGCTAGCTGCAAGGGATTTGTGGTTGGCTTTTCCCAGATGTGTACTGGAGGCTTACAAAGTTGCCGCCAGTTACACAAGGAATTTTACATTCCTTGCATAACTGGTGGTCAGCTGCCACTGAATAGGCCTCAAGTGTAGACTAGGGCAGAGAAAGTAAAGCCACAAAAGGGTTATGTCTACACTACAAAAAGTCAACTTTATTAAGTTGACTTAGTGAAGGCCCCATTTGTTTAAGTCAACTTTATAAAGTTGACTTAAGCCAAGGGACACAATTAAAGTCGACCTAATAAAGTTGACTTTAAAAGGGTTCCCTGGCTTGAGTTGACTTTATAAAGTACATTTAAATGGTTCTAAGTTGACTTTAATGGACACATTGTGTTAAGTTGACTTAATCTTAAAGGCAATTTAAGAAATGCCAAATGTGGCCAGGGAGTTGCTTAAATGGATTTAGGCCTGCTTAAGTTGACTTAAGCCTCCAGTGTAGACATAGCCAAGGAGAGAGAAGAAGAAAACTGGGAAAGACCACAGTATCTACAGCCAAGGTATTAGAGGATTTCTTGACTGGAGTGACTCACTCAAGTGGTAGGAGAAGGACTAGTGAAGCCAGTGAATAGTGAAGAGGCCTTGAGGTGCTCACTGGTACCTGTGGTGAAGGTGGATTCAGGGTAATGGAAGAGAGGGAAATCAAGTTAGGGCTCAAGGAAGAGGAAGAGGTTTTTGTTCCTATGAAAAACTTCAGCAAACAAACTAAAGTTTTCATTTTTATTAAAATTCTACTTCAAAAGCTGTTGCCTTTCTGTCAAACCCCCAACTTGAATTAGAGGGGAGATTTCAGGGGGCCAAAAAATGACAATTTTCCCATCTTTCAGATTTTTAACATTCCTTCCCTGATGTCCCTAACGGTGGATAAGTTCCCTTTTGAAATTCCATGTGAACAAAAAAAGCCATTTTTCATCTGTAAATGTTTTAAATAAAAAGTTCTTTGACCACTTCTAGCAGTGAGCTTCACAGCATTGCTTTGCCAGTGCATGTCCCAGAGCTCTCACACTCTCACCTTCCTCATTGTGTCTCATATCTGACAGCCCAGGATTCCACTGGTATGGGTTACCCCACAGCAGTGGCAGTCACACTAAGAGATCACAATTTCTTGGAGAGCCTTCATCTAAAAGCAGGCCCCAAGAAGCTTCTGGGTGCTCTCAGCAAGATTATATAACTCTGCTGAGTCCAGAATGCAGTTTGGTCATTCTGAACTCCCAGACTTAAATATTTACATTGGCGCTTCATGTGGAATGTTTACTCCTGCTTTTCCAAATTCCCGAAGTTAAACAAATGGATTTTGCTTAATGAAAAACACTCGGTACAACTCCCTTTGCAGTTATCCCCAGGTGTGGGGTGAGCAGGGGAAGGAAGAAGGGGAAGAAGAGAAAAACAAGGGAGAGAAATGTATGTCCTTGTCTCTTAGAATAGCAGTGTTGTGGCAGGGCCATGGTTGCTTGAATTTGTTAGCCCTCAAACTGCTTGACTCCAGAGTTAAAATAAATAGATCAGTTTATAAATGTTAACAATCTCACACCCCCTACAGAACAAAAACAGAGCAAGACATTTCTTCTCACTTGTCACCATGAGAAATCCAGGTTTTTAAAATCTTGTAGTGGGAAGTATTTCTTACCAAGCTCTTCCTTCCACAGCAGGCCTTACTGTTCTAGGGTATATTACAAGAATTTGGTCTCTCCACTTAAAAGGGGCCAGAGGTTTTGAGGAAAGAGTTCATTAGTGCTATCCTATTATAGCAAGTTTCAATTTAAGAGAAGCCTGGCTAATATTACAAATGACCCTTTAAATGAAGGTTTTCTAATAAACAGATTGAATAAGATTGTTATTGCATAATAAATAAACAAGTTGTTTTTAAAGTACCCCATTAGCAAGTTCTGTGCATTGCTGTCAGCTCTTTGCTGGTGTGTTGTGGTCATTCTGTCCATGAGAATGGCTGCAGCATGTACAATATACGCAGTGTAAGCTGTACGGGGGTTTGAAGACAGGTGCATTGTTGGATATAATCTTACACCTGTAGGGCATGGGAAGGGTGAATAATTAGAGCAACATATAATAAGCAACCTGTTAAAGTGCAGTTATATGCACTTTTCTGATTATAGGCAGGGAAAAAGGACAAATAGATCTGCTCCCTGTGTGTATACAAGTACATCTGCTGACTTCAGTGACAAAAATAAATCAAGATTTTTTCAGCAATAGGCACTTACTTCTCAGCTCCTAAAAACTGTGCTGAAATCAGCAGGAGTTGCTGAGTACTCAGCAGTTTAGAAAATTAGGGTATTTAGGAGCCCAACTTTATGCATCTCTCCTCTCTTTTTTTTTTTTTTTTTAAATCTTGGCCAAGGTTTGGAGGGTTGTTATTGTTGGTCCTGTCAGCCATGGAGAGCTAACGCTGTTAAGAGAGAATGGTCTGGCTTCTGTTGTGCTCGTGTCTGTGTGTTACTCCAGTTGCAAACTCATTGCTGCTGATGCTGGTGTGTGAGTTAGACAGAACTTAGGGTGAGCTTGCCAGCCTTGTACCAAGCAAAAATATAAACAAACAGCCCTTTTCCGTTGCAAACTGAGAAATACTGTTGCAGAATCCATGAAAGACAATAAACACAGAACCCCACAATGGTTTTATTTCTGGAAAAATACAGTAAAGTACTACACAGCTAATTAAAAAGTCACGTGACCTCAACAACAACCAGAGAGCATCAAAGCGTCTGATGAAGTTGGATTTTCTCCCACAAAGGCTTATGCAATAAATAAATCTGTTTGGTCTTTGTGCTTATCAGCAGTGTGTTTCATCTGGTAATACAGACATAATTGGCCCTGGGACTCCTTGCTCCCCCCCCCCCCCGGATTCCCCAGCAATTCTGAAACCTTTTTCTTTGAAGTCTATTGAACACACGTGACTCTCCATAATCTCATACACTCTTCATCAGCCAGTCAACAACCAACATTCTGGGTATTGTTTGGCTCCAGACCACTTCCCTAGACATTCTTCTTGGTGAAGCAGATGCCTCTGGGTACTGTGGTTGTGACTTTATTCAGAGAGACTGAATTAGTTCTGAGTGATGGAGCTGATCAGTTCTTGAGAAAGGGAATTTGCTAGTGCTGGAATATGCTGCTAGAGGTGGTTCTTCTCTACCTAAAAACATTTTAAATTTATAGATAATGTATCTGTAGAAAGAAATACAACATCAAACAGACAAGGTCAGACAAATGGCCTATCTAATCCAGGATCCTGTCTCTGACAGGACCACAGCCAGATGCTTCTGACAGTTGGTGGTTTAGGGACACCCGTAGCATGGGGTTGTGTCCTTGATCAGCTTGGCCATTGATGGGCCTATCTTCCACAAACTTATTTAATTCATTTTGGAACAAGCTATATTTTTGGCCTTCACTATCTCCTGCAGAAATGAGGTCCACCGGTTTGACTGTGTGCTGTGTGAAGAAATACTATTGGGAATGAGAGCCTGTATTTTGTTTGCTCAGTCACTGGACAGCTAAAGAACACATCTGGGCCACCACAACACAACTACCTGACTGGTTAAGGTGGTCATATGGGTTGTGCTTAAATCCATCAGTTGCAGCATATCAGCAGCTGCTCAATGCACATGCCTTTGGATTTTCTGGCTCCTGTGCTGGCCACACTCCAGGTCTACTCCTGCCTTGCTGTTGCAGTTCTCCAGCCTGGACCCAGCCTTGTTCCTGTCCTGTCTTAGCCTTGCTCCTGCCTTCCCTGACTCCAGGTAATCCAGTTATGACCCTCAGCTCTGACTTTGTCTCCACTCTTGGCTCTGGCACTGGGGTCTGACACTAGGTCTGACCCTTGCCCTGACTTCTAGGTCTGAGTCCTGCTCCAGCTACTAGGCCAGATTGCCATGCTGTCTCCTGACAAGTACTTCCTTTTAAATCTGCTCCTTATTAATTTCATTTGGTGACCTCTGCTGCTTTTGTTACCTGAAAGGGTAAATAACACTTCCCTATTCAGTTTCTTCACACCATTCATGACTTTTTCTATCATATCCCTGCTTAGTCATCTCTCTTCTAAGGTGAGCAATCCCAATCTTCACAATCTTTCCTCATATGGAAGCTGTTCCATACCCCTAATAATTTTCATTACCCATCTCTGCACCTCTTCCAGCACTAATTTATCTTTTATGAGATGGGGTGACCAGAACTTCATGCAGTATTCAAGATGTAGGAATAACATGGATTTATATAGCAGTATCATTTTTTCTTTTATCTATGCCTTTCCTAATGGTTCCTAACATTGTGTTAGCTTTGTTGATGGCTGGAGCACATTTAGCAGATGTTTTCAGAGAACTATCCACAATGACTCCAGATCTTTCTTGAGTGGCAACAGCTAACTTAGACCCCATCATTTCGTATGTAGAGATGGGATGATTTTTCAAGTATGAATTACTTTGTGCTTATCAGCAGTGTGTTTCATCTGCTAATATAGACATAATTGGCAATAAATAACTGATTTCCCTCAGAGGAGCTCCTTCTCGTTTCTGTGCAGTATCTTATTTGCCCTATTAGAGCCATTATGGTGTCTGTGCCATATGATTGTTGCAGTACTGTATACATATGTGTGTATTGTCTTTTTAGTGGCATGGGAGCCATCTCTTTTTTGGAATCTGAGTAATCCTGTTTGCTTTCTGAGAAGAGCCACATCACCATAGCTTGGTTTCAATATTCGCTCATCCTTGGCCACTCATGAGATGATATTCTGACTCCATTTCAGATATTAATTTGTAATACATATTCTGGGAACTTCTTACATAAATGTTATCCAGAGTTTTGTATAAGGCTTTAATGTGCTACTCTCCCACCACATATATCCACCTAAGAAATTATTGATGACCCTTTTGTAATTTGCTAATGATGACACACAATTTGGCTGATGAATCAGAACTCTGTTTTAGGCTATGTTTGTGTCCGTTGCAGCTGAGTCTGTCCCTCTCCTCTCCATGGTAACAGTCTGCCTCTGACATCACCAGCCAAGATAGGGCATGGAGGTTATAAAATCCTGTGGGGATGGGGACGTGGGAGGGAGCTATGCAGATAAAATGGGAATATAACTCAAGAGAAACTTTTTAACTCTTATGGCATGTCTACACTACAGTCTTAAGTCAATCTAAGTTAAGTTGACTTACAGCCACCATAGTAGTAACAGTGGTGACTGATGTCCACACTGCCCTCTTACTGTTGGTGGTATGTGTCCTTACCAGGAGTGCATCCATTGGCTGAAAAGAGCAATGTGGGAGTTGAGTCAGGGCTCTCAGCTATGTTCATTTCTCATCAGGAGACCAGCTGACTCCCTGAGACATCTCACCTCCACATTCTCAGCTGGGAGTGGGGGAGAGGCCACTCAGGGCTTTTCATGTCTGCAGGTAGAGCTGTACCTGAACCTGGTTGGCTGCCATGTTACCAGTGGAGAGCTGGGACCCTGGAGAGTGGGGGCAGTAAGGTTCCCAGGAGGGAGTGGGGCAGAAACTCAGCAACAGCTGAGGTGGGGGGACAGGAGGCAACTTTCTTATCTATTTCAGGGCTCCAGAGGACAAGAATGATAGCCAACAGCAGTGCAGCATCTGCACAGGCTATGTGTTGCCTCACTTCAGCAATATAAGCTCTATGCCTCTTGTGGAGGTGGAGCAGAAGCAAGGCTGCAGTATAGACACTGGCACCATTAGGTTGACATAAGCTGCTTTACGTCTACCTAACTCTGTAACATAGACCAGACCTTAAGAATGCTGAGCAGTGTTAGGCAAAGGACACCTGGAAGCTGGGGGTGTTAGAATCTGGCAGTCGGGTAAGGTAGCTGGCACTAGTTTGGATATTGGGCAAAGTTTCTGGCAGCTCTGACAGAGGGGCTTGTGTGGGATTCTCCTCTGGAATGAGTCGCGATCCATGCTGCTTCTCTGGGCTATGTCTACACTGGCAAGTTAGTCCGAACTAAGTTAGCCCATGGCCACACTAGGCTTTCCCTAGTTCAAACTTAGAAATTTCTTAGTTTGAACTAAGGGATGCTTAGTTCAAACTTTTTCGTACCAGTGGTTAGTCCAGACTAACCAGTGGTTAGTCCAGACTTCAGTGCCTAGTTTGAACTTTAGCTCACACTAAGTGCAATGTAGCAATACATTAATGTTTAGTTTGAATTTAAGAAGTCCAAACTAAGCTGGTTAGTTTGAACTAGAACACACAGTTAGTTTCAGTCTATAAGTGCGAGGTTAGTTCTAACTAACCTCGAACTTCTTAGCTTGAACTAACAAGTTCAAACTTCTTGTTGATAGTGTAGATATAGCCCTGGTGCAGGGGTAAAAGTATAATCTGGTGGGCCCCGGAACCCTCCAGCACAGGTGGGCCCCCCAATACCCATCCCCACAACCCACCTCCAGACACACAGCCACCCTCAGACACACACACACACACACACACACACAAAAACCCCAGCAGCTCCCCCACACACCTCAAGCCCTTACCTTGGCTGTTTGCAGGCTGCCTGACTGGCTAGAAGCTGCTACCAGCCACAAGCTGTGCTGCCCTGTGGGGTGCGCGTGTGTGTGGTGGGGGGGGGCGGAGATTCACAAACTCCCAGCCTGCCACAGCTCTCTCCGAGCAGGGTTTAAGGTGGAGCCACCGGAAAGCTGCATTCTGGCAGCTCATGCTATTTTTAGGGGGCCCCAGAACACAGCATTCCAGTGTGTTCCTCTATTTTTTAGGGGCCTCAGAACACTACCAGTCTAACAATAGGGGGCCCTGGAACTGCATTCCAGTGTGTTCCCCCTTACTTTAACCCCTGCCCTGGTGTTAAAAACCCTCCCCCTTCACAATGATATGTACTTATTGTGGATCCTGCAGCTGGGAGCATAATTTGCTGGATGGTGGTGTTCAAGAAAGATATTTGACAGCAAGAGAATGTGACTGAGTAGCAACAGAGGTAAGGGTTGAGCACATTGGAGCAGAAAATCATTGTTGTGAACTTTTTGTCATTTTTATCAAGGGTACTGCAATATTTAATATCTTTTTAAAGTCCCGGCTCCCGGAGGCAAGTGATTTTATGTGAGAATCTCCACTTTCAGTTACAAAAAAGCAAGTGTTTGGTCCCCTAAAGTTGAAGAGAAAAGCCTGAATATATGACTCAAGTGTAGCTTGAAGTTTCAGAGACCAGAAAGGAAAAAAAATCCAAATTCAATACATCTTAAAAATCATGGGTTTTTTTTAAGTCAATCTCATTAATTGCAGGAAGAGGGCTTAAGGATGCTCATCTATGATTTTAGAAGATTTAGGTTTGGCAATACAGGGAGATTGAGTAGAGCTGGGCAGGAAACAGTTTTTCCGTCATGAGAAAATGTTTGAGATTTTTGAAGAAATTCTCATTCTGAATCAAGACAAGGCAAAATGACACCCAGTTTTGCAAGCCCACAAATAAACAAAAAATCAATCTGGGTCAACCAAAACATTTCATTTTGACATTTTCAAACTATTTTGTTCAGTTTTCAGCCATTTATTATTTTAATCTATTTTATATACTATATTACTAATTTCAACCATTATTATTTATTTTAATATATTTAGCCTCAGTTTCTCAGCAAAAATTCATTTTGAGCTGGGAAACTAAAATCTTTATTTTAAAAATATCAAAATAGGATGCTGTGATCATTTCACAACTTTTTTCAACATTTTCAAGTCGAGAACTTAGCTGAAACTACCCTTTCCTGTAAACCATTTCTGTATCAAAAAATCAGTTTTTTTTTTAAATGAGAAAACAACTAGTCAAAAATTTCTCAACCAGCTGTACTGAGGAGGAGCATGTTGTATGGGAGAAAAAGGAGGCATTCCTGGGTCTTCTGCATTGTAAGAGAGAGGAATCAGAAGCTGGAGAAGAAAGGGTCAGGAGGATGTTTAAACTAGACTCAGTTTCTCAGTGAATTTTCTGGAGGCTCTCAGTGTTCTAGGAGTTAAACATTTATAAGGGAATGGAAACCAAGTCTTGTCAGAACTCTGTCTCATCAACACACTTAAAATAAACAGAAGCTGAGGATTAAGATGTTGTACATAAACAAAGATCTGTGTCCATGCTGAGATAAGTTTCTGTTCACCCTCACAGTACTTTCCTGTGATGGCCTCTTGCTTTGGGCATTTAGTTTATTTGAGAAACCCAGAATTCATACCCAAGTGGAGAACTGAGGTGGGATTGAGAGTGATGACATTGCTGAGAGCACTTCAAGAACAGGCTGAGAGCGCCCAAGGGTGGAGAATCAGGTGTGGCATGGGGGGGGAGAGGAAGGGGGATATTTCCATGGAGACACAATGAGAGAGATGGATGCAATACAGCAGCAGAGGGAAGGGGCTGTTGCTCCACATTGAGGGGCTGGGGGATGGATAACACATAATGATTTCTAAAAGACTGAGGCACAAGGAAAAGAGCTAGGGTAGGGCTAGATGAAAAGTTCCCATCAAAACTGTTGACTGAAACAGTGGTTTCCAACCAGTAGGCCATGGCAGAGAATTCTACCTTTAGACAAATTTCATGGCATGTTTGGACTGAAAATCAATGCAAAACAAACATTCTTTCACCTTAAACAATATTCTATCCTACCAAAATTACAGCTCCTAAAACTCATGAAAAATAATCATCAAATTAAAAGTGAGGTATTGGTCTTTTGATTCTAAAACATGAGCATTGTAAATTCAGGTGGCCAAAGGGCCAAACTGAGATGATACTTTTTCCAGTGGATTTGAAACATTAATGAATATGATCCTTCTTGAGTCTGTTGTATGCACAATGTTGCAAGCCTCTCTAGTAAGACTATAAATATAAGTAAATATGACAATTATGAATAATCAATTCAGCTGAAAAAAATGGGTGTGCCATTGAATTGTTTCACTCATTGAAGAGTGTGATGTTACTGAAAAGAATGGGAACTACTGTACTAAAAAATGACTTTTTTGGACTTTCCTGAGATTTTTTTTTTTAAATTAAAAATCAAACCCCAAAAGTGTTTTGGTTTTTTTTGGTTTTTCACTTATCTCCCCATTCTCTCCATTACCACCCCCTTTTCCTGTGATAGTATTTTTCAAAACATGTTTCAGTTTTGGCTTTGACTTTTTTCATCAAAAGAACAAAAATGTTTGCAGGAAATTTAGAAAAAGATGAAAATTTACCACCAAAACAGAAGTGATTTTTTTTTTCAACCAGCTAAAGAGGAAAAAAATTGGAAATGGAGGAAACATTATGGGCAACAAAAGAAGATAAATCTAGAGAAATAGGGAGAAAAGAAAAAAAAGGAACAAGAAAATAAGGGGGAAAAGAGAAAAGCTAAAAGAAGTTGTATACATCTTTGAGGTGAGGTGATTTTTTTTTTGTTAGCATCTTATAAACTGAATTTGAGTGTCATCACAGATATTGGCATGATAGAAAACAAATTCATTTGCCAGGATTAATGGAAACTTACAAAGGAATTAAAGTGGGTTGTGCCATCTGCAGAAACAGATGGTAATGTGTTTATTTATTCAAATGATTTTTATGTACAAGACATATCTAGGCACAACATATGCAAAAAGCAGCCTATGCATCAAATGGCACTACCTGAATAGCACTGTGGAAAGAGATCCTTTCCCTGTACTGTCCCAGCCCAATGTATAGAAAACCCCACTGTTTATAAACCATATAGGCCAACAGAGGTTTTCTCTGAAGAGGCCAAATTCTACTCCCACTAAAGTGGGAGTCTTTCCACTGATGCTAATGAAATCTGAATCAGAGCCCAATGAACAGAGGCTGAACTGCATTGCAGCCAAGGCTCCCCACATCCACAGAAAATATCTTGCCTTGACTCTTTGAGTGTGCATCTACACACTATGAGCAACATCTTAACTCATCTCAGCTGTTAGAATAATGTGTAATTAAAAGGCATCTGGTTAGCCAGGCCCTGAACCATTAAAATCAACACCTGGATTTACTTGCAGAAGCAGATAAGAACCCACCGCAATTCACTAGGGAGTGGGGAGAGAAAAAGTCTTCATGCAATAAGCATTTCCAGAAGTGCAATCAATAGCAATTATTCATGGATGTGAAGAAATCTGTCTAGCTATTTGTAGGTCAATGCATTTCACAGATGGAGATCAAGTTAAGGATGGAGAGAGAAGAGAAGGCCAAAAATGAAAGCATTATGAGGCCACTGTCTGTGTGGGTTTCCAGGAAACCTTGCTCTTAGCTTTTTATGTCTTTGTATTAAACCTGAAAACTGTGGTGTCATCCATGTCTCACAGTTGGGCCACATAATGTACCAGGTACATGCTCGCTCAAATAAGCAATGAAATTGTTGCATGCAAATTAGCTGTAGCATAAGTGTGGTGATTGGTTGAGTTGGAGTCTAGAGCTCTCAGGATGACATAGATATAGGCCCTATTGTGACTGTACACTGCACGGGTGTAATCTGTTAAGTCAAAATGTCTGTGAACTTGATGGTAAAAGACTGAACCCAGTGATGATTGAACCTGGCGATGATATTCTGAACAAAAAGCTCTCAGCGAGACTTGTAGCTGTTTCCATCATTTTGCACTGACTCATCAGATGTTCTAGGCTTCCTAGTGACACACACAATGACAATCTGGGAATCCTTTTATACACATTGCTATGCTGGCACTTCACTCTGGATGGTATGGCTACATTATTATGCCTTGAGACTTCCTCTTTCAGTCAGTCAGACAAATAGGTCATTGCTTTGGGTGGGGAGGGAGCAGGGGTTAAAGTATAATTTGGTGGGCCCTGGAACCCTCCTAAGTTTTCAGGCCCCCTTCCCACAGGTCCAGGCCCCCCCGGCAGCCACCCCAGCTACTATGCCCCAGGGGCCTTCCCCCCCCCCCCCCTTGCCACTGATCCCCCAACCCCCTGCCGTGCCCTTTCCACACCAGGCTGACTCACCTGTCTCCGACCCTCCCCCCCCACCAGGGCCCCCATACCTGGCTGCCATGACAGCCAGCTGCCACATCCACTATCTGGCTGGAAGACAGAGTCTTCCAGCCGGTAGGAACTGCCCTGCCCTGCCCCAGGCTGAGGCTCCAGCCTGGAGGCTACTCACACTGAGCATGCTCAGAGGCTCTGAGCAAGCTCAGTGAAAATGGGCTCAGGATGAGAGATTTAAAATCTCCCAGCCTGAGGCAGTTCCCTGCCCTGCCAGAAAGCACCAGAACAGCATTCTGGGGCCTGCTATTTTTAGGGGCTAATAGCACCACACACAACCCTCAAGTCAGACTTCTGCAACAGATCATTAAGGACCTACAGCCTATTCTAAAAGACGAACCCTCACACTCTCAAGCGTTGGAAGACAGACCTCTCCTTGCCACCCAATCTTAAACAGATTCTCACCAGCAACTACAGATCTAACAACAGAAACATTAAAGCAGGCACACACCCCTGCAACAAACCACGCTGCCAAGTATGCCCACATATCTGCACAATAGATACCATCATAGGTCCTAATCAAGCCTGCTACTCCATCAAAGACTCATTTACCTGCTCATCTACTAATGTGATCTATGCCATCATGTGCCAGAAATGCCCCAACACCTTATACATTGTACAAACAGGACGATCGCTGCACAAAAGAATGAATGAGCGTAGAGCTGATATCAGAAATCACAAAACAAAAAAACCAGTTGCTGAGCACTTCCAGCTTTCTAATCACTCGATAAATGATTTGTTAACGACTGTTGTCTGAGATGTGACTGGGACATCAAGACTTCAGAGAGAAACAGCTGAACTTGAATTAATATGCAAATTAAATTCTGCGACAGCAGGATTGAATCGAGACTGAGTTCTTTTCCCATTACAAAAGGTAATTTGACTTCAGGCTTCCCAGGGTTTGAACCTAACAACTGCTCTGCTTTGCTGTTACTGTATGACCTGATCCTATGTTTTATACCTCTTTGCATCTTTTTCATTCCATTCTGTAAGTTCACCCATCTTTGAAGCATCTGACAAAGTGGGATTTTCTCCCACAAAAGCTCATGCGAAAAATTAAATCTGTTAGTCTTAAAGTGCAACACGGCTCCCTAAAAATAGAAAATGGAGCCAGAACGCTGTGTTCTGGGGCTGACTATTTTAAAATGTTGGGCCTGGGAATGCAGCGTTCCAGCTCCGTTTTCTATTTTTGGGGGGCCCAGAATGCTGGGGCCCCTAAGAATAATGGAGCCTGGAATGCCATTCTGGTGTGTTCTGGCTAACTCTAACCCCTGGGAGCGACAAGTTCAGTTCCTGCAATCTGGCAGCTGCACAGCCTGTTCCTGTCTTCACCACCCCACTTGTGTTCTCCTTCACAAGTCACACAGATGTTCAAGGTCACTTTATTGTCTATACCTGTGACACTTTTGCCCTAGTTTGTTGTTGCCTGCAACTGTGATAAGTCAAAAAAGGTACAAAACCTCTACAATACTTACTTAGTCTTTTTCAGGAGTCTGCTCTTTCCTCTGTTTTGGAGAACTGTTTTTCTGCAAAAAGTCACCTCACAGCTGCTTCTTCCTGCTTCTTCAGTAAACTGGGGATCTGTACCTTGTGGGTTCTAAATTAGTTTTTAAGTGCAGCAGCTGCTTTATAATGTATTATTTAGTTTTCTTTGACTACACAGCTAAATAAACCAGAAAGAATTGTATTATTGTCTACAAGGTGTTAGAATTCTCATCTGATTTGCTACAGTAGTGCAGAATGGCCTTAGCGTAAATGACAGTCAGGCCCACTAATGTTCATCAAGCATTTTAATAACCTCAAAGGGAGAGAACTATGGAAATGCATTCTATGTATGTCAGTCTATTATTATTATTATTATTATTATTATTGGAAGGAAAAGAACAGCGGGTCTGGTTTCAAGCCATTCTGGCTAGTTCAGTGTTTCACCTTCCCCACCATCCCTTGAAATGTCCTAATCAGTACTACTGTATTTTCTGCATCATTTACCAGAGATTAACATAAAAGCATCATCAGGGCTAGATTATTGCAGAGGCTAGGGCTGCAGTGCGAGCACTGGGGGCAGCGTGAGCCAAGGTCCAGAGGCCACCACTGGCTATGGTGCTTCTGCCCCACTCTGCTGCTGGATTGGCTGATCTGCCTCCAGGGGTGGGATTGGCTGGCATGTGGCCCCTGCACTCTGGGGGCAGGGCCCGCTGGCATGCAGAGAGGCCTTTGGCATGGCCCTCCCAGTCCCACAGCACTGTTGAGCTGCATTTGGGCTCCTGCGGGCCAACCACACCAGCCTGAGCAGTGTGGACCTGGCACAGCATCCCAACAGCACTACGAGGCCTGGAGGACTGCACTGGAGGCTGCTCTGTGTGCTGGCCAGTGCCCCCCAACCTCCCAATCGGTGCAGCAGCCATGCACCCGATAGCTCTGCCGTGGGGGTAGACAAACTGATGCGGGAGGGGGGGGGCGGGCATTGCAACTTGCTGCAGTCTGTGGTCCCAGGGCCATGGTCCACCCTGCCTGCAGGCCATGGTGGTGGGGACTGGGGCCCCAATACAGGGGCCCTACTAAAGTGGGCAATCTGTGGCCCCTTAATACAGCCTTGAGAATCAAGCTTATTTAGCAAGCAGACTTTTCTGGATCAGCTCTAGCCAAACTGGCTATAGTTGCTGCAAGGCCTCAGCAGAGCCCATTACCTTCTGTCAGCTTATCTGTCTCAAGACTGTAACAGTCTCCTTATAGTAACAATCAAGAAGACCCACCTCTTTGCTGGTTATTTTGTACATTTGTCTAATGTTCTCGATCAGCTAATGCCACAGAGTCTGGATGCTAGTCTCACCTACTTTCCTTACAGCCACCCAATCAGTGCCAGATTCCTACTTAGGCATAGTAAGCACATCTCTATCAATGCTGCTATTCAGGGATGCCTAAACAGTGGCAGACTACCGCAGGGGCCCCAGCCAATTTGGGGGCCCTGCTTGACTGCCGCAACTCTGGCTCTTCACTCTGCTCCTCCTTGATGAATGAACTGAACATGGGGACTGATTGTACTTTTAAACCCTTAGACCCAGATCTTCAAAGGCATTTACATGCCTGGCTCCAAAGTCAATAGGAGTTGGGCACCACAGTTAGGCTCTAGGCCTTATTTGCTACTCCAGTGTGGGTAAGTAATGCCAACCTGATGACTTTGTGGTAAACCATATGAATGAGAAGAGGGGGTGGATCTCAAGCCAAGGATCAGTGACTAAGTGGCCACATCAAATGTCACTGTGGCATTTGGCAGTCTTGCTGGTACTCTCAGCAGAGTCCAAAAGAATGAATGGGCTAAAAGGAGTGAACCCTCTTCACACTGTTATCGGTGTTTCCTTCAAGCTACTCCATGTTCAATGCACCTTGCACTTCTTCAGCCTCAGATGTACCTCTTCTGTGCATAAATAGAAGATTTCTTATGTTGGGGTTGCCAGTCTGGTTCCTTTCATAAACACCTGTGTCACGTGAAAGATTAAATGAGAAACAGCCTTTTACAAGGTTCTTTTCATAGGGACCTGACAGAAATTTGGGCTAGGAGTATAGACTTGTCTCACTCGTTAAAGCATTTACAGATGAAAAGAATAACTTCCAAAAGGTTAAAAATGTGCCCTGATTTATTAAGATTCTGGTTTCCCATTTAAACAAACAATCTGTGAAATGTCTTGCTGTGTACAAGTTCTGGCGCTTTGTTTTAATGTTTCTCCTTTTTATCGACTTCCGCTCACAGCATTAGTAAAAATTGCTGGTGTTTTTTTAGTGCAATGCTGATTCATGAGAGAAAGGGAGACAGTCATTAGTTTAACATTTCCTCTACTACTTAGAGCAGCTATTGAATTTAGTGTTTCAGATGGGAAAGTAGGAGACATCTGGGGATCTGGAAACTTCTTGAACTCTGTATTAGACATAAAACCAAGTTGCTAATCCTAACCACTTTTTATCGTCATTGAAGACCCAACATCACTTTCTAAAAGACTAGTGGTCTGAACCCTGAAATCCCGGCCGAATTCCACCCTGGCTAATTATAATCTTTCTACATAGATTTCCTCTGCAGTTTGGCATGTACTATTCTTTTTCACTTTCTGTCCTAAACCACTATGCAACATAGCCCCATGCTATTGAACAGTTGCCACATCTCACAAGAACTAGAGCCACTTCTTCAATGGCTTAAGTAATTCCTGCTGCATATATGGGCCTGATTTAAAGCTGCCTGAAGTCAAAGGCAAGAATTCTCATTAATTTTTGGAACATGGGCATATGATATGGATTATAAAGGTGTTTGCAAGCCTTTGGGATAAAAGATACCATATGAGACATTATTCCTACCTTTTAGAAAGGCATGTAGTTTTAAGATGGGAATTTCCTGTCTGCTTTTCCTGAAATGGAAGATGTGCTTCACACTGCTCTCAGCTAGCGCTCCTGAGAAGACACATCTCCTGGCCTCTAGTGTTTCTCAGCTTGATTGATCTCTTTATCTTGTATTTCCTCAGAGTGAATCAGGCAACAGGAGACAGACTTTCGATAAGAAACTCAGGTTCCTAAGCGAAATAAAACTCAACTTCAAACAAACCACTGTTGCTACCTTGTTTTCAATTGCAGTCTGTGGGAAATGTGTCCTCAGGCACAAGGGCTATGCCTTTGAGGATCCACTTCAGGAGGCAGAATTTAAGAAACTGACTGAGTAAATCACTTCTAATAATGCTGAAATAAAACACTCGGCTTGCTACAAGTAACCATTATTTCCCAGGACAAAAAATGTTACAAATTGCATTATTTGGCAGGGATCGGAAAGATGCCACTGTTAACACCCCCTCCTCCGTCCCCCATAGCTCCATGATGCACAGTTTCAGGATTTTAATGACAAAGATCAACAAGAGCTCCGCAAGAAGAAACTTCACCCTGATACAATCAGACTAGTTGCTTTCTAGAACCTGATGTGTACAGGACTCAATCTGAAATATCATTTTTGTTAAGGGGGTTATCATTATTTATTTCTTAGCTGTTATATTGTTAAGCACCAAGATGCACTTATCTTAGGGCCCCATTGAAGCAGGAACTTTGCAAACACATTGAGAGACAGTCAGTGCCCCAGAGAGCTTACCAATTAAATAGACAAGATGGACAAAGGATGGAAGGGGAGACAGGTGAGGTAATTTGCCTGAGGCTATACATCATTGATAGACCCAGGATATAATAAGTCGTGTGGCACTTAAAAACTAGTAGATTTATTTTTCGCATGAGCTTTCGTAGGAGAAAATCCCACTTTGTCAGATGCTTCGAAGATGGGTTAACTTACAGAATGTTCCCTGTTGTGCTGTGCTGTCACCTAATAAGGTTTTTGTTGTTAAAATAGATGGTGACAGACCTGGACTATGGAGTAAGCCTATTAAATTTATGAACTTCATAACAGCATCAGAGACAGCCACTGGGGCCGGGACACCAGCACAGATTTATTAGACAAGCTTGTGATCCCATTTGAAACCTGGCTTTATAACAGCATGATTAAGATGAGAAGCTGGCTTCTAATCATTTGGCTATGATTATGTAAGTTGAGACAGGCCGGCATCTGGTATACAGCAGCATAGTTTTGATGGAGCTATACTGAGGGCAGGCCTACATTGAAAAGAAGATGCTCTAAGCTGGTGGGAGGGAGGTCTTCTATCAGTGCAGTTAATCCACCCCCCTGAGAGGTGGTAGCAACTGATGGAAGAAGCTCTCCTGTCAACATAGTGCTGTCTATGTACATTTGGTATAAATGCATTGTTTGAGGGAGTGTGAATTTTTCACAATCCTGGGTGACATAGTTATACTGATTTTTAGATCTGAATATATTACTTCTGCCCATCATGTGGGTTGCTCCTGAAGAATTCCTAAGCTCTAGTCTGCTGGCTTCCTCCAGACCTAGAGGCCTTTAAATGTTCCCAGAGCTGCAGACTTTGTGGGCTGCCCCCCAAGCACTGCTTTTGAATCCCATTTCCAATGGGACTAGATCTACAGCTAGAATAGTACAGAGTAAAGCAAACATGAAGAAGAAAAACCCAAATCTGCAGTAATTTATAATAAACGTGAGTCTGATAGCTAAATTAGTGGGAGGACAAGGCTTCCCTGAGCTCCTTCAATTCTTTAGCCTTTGACTTGGTGTTTTTCAGAGTTTAGTTCCAACACTGTGCTCAGCGCTGTTCGATCCCTTGAAGAAGATACTATCTGTGACCCACTGATTTTACAACCTACACAGAAAGATAATTTGAAAGAAAATTATATGGATGGAACAAAGAATGAATTTTACTTCAATTATATTTTTTCCTGGAGCACCTTCCTGTCATTTCTGATCTTTGTGTTTCACAGCTCCCTCCCCCCACTTCCTCACAATGAAGCATCCCTTTTTTCCTCTAATATCATATTCTGCTGCCATGGAAATGATTGAAATGTCATAGATCCAGCATTGTGACCTCGCTGCAGGAAGGCAAAGGAGAAGAAGGGCTGAGAAGGAACCAAGCCAATGTATGAGCACAAAGATTCTATAAGTAGCAGACGATCAAAGGGGAATGGATACATGTTTACATCCTATGCTTTATAATGGTCTTCTAATATCACAAAGGGAAGCTGGATTTTCCTGCAGTGCATTCAGAAAAGCAAAGCTGAGCTTTTGGGTCCAGGGAGGACTAACTTTTCAAAATAAAATGTATTTTAATTGTAAGGATGTGAATACAGCCTCACAGAATTGCCAGTGGGGTTAAGAGATTAGCTAACGGATACATTTCATCATTATTCAGTCACATCTCATCTGCAATATCCAACAATTTCTGTCCCCTTTCCTCCTGCTGCTGGCCACCTCTTTATCTCCTCTGGTATCTCAGTTTGGCCTTGCTCACGTTCTAATTTCTAGAAGTTTAATCTGATGTGATTTTTAAACTGACTGAGTGAAACTAGTGTAAAACTCTGCATAGATGATCTTAAATTAATTTAAACTTGCCTTACTTCAATGGAGCTTATCTCAGTTCTGTATTGAATTAAGCTAAATCAGCATGGGCTTGTTTTCACTAGAGAATAGACTTGGTATTCCTCTTGATGACTCCTGTTCACTTACTCTCATAACCCTGTCTAGATTCAAACTCCACAAGTTCTGTATTGGTTGTGGAACACATGGCAGGTTCCTTGCTCAGTGGTTTAGGCCGGACCATAACTTGGCTTACCTCAGGGTTTTCTCACTTGAGTTGTCGCCACTAAGACTACTGGCTTCAGCCCCCACCCACCAATCAACTGTTGCTGGGCTCCAATTCTGTTCCACTTAAGGTTACCAGATCCCAAAGCATGGAAAGGACAGGGAAGTATGAAAAGGAGGACATTGGAGGACACATGGAGAAAATGTAGTATTAATGTAATAGTCTTCTGTTTTTAGGGGCCCCTGGAAGGCTTACCCCTAAAAATAGGATGTTCTGGGGCATTCCAGCATACTTTAACCCCTCTAAGTAAAAAGCCAGACAAAATCATGTGTTTTTAAAAAGCCTGCTGGATTGAGGACATGAAGGTAAAAAGAAGAACATGTCTTCCTTTTGCCTGACATCTGGTAACCCTTGTTCCACAACTCCAAGCAGCATTTCAGCAATTGTTCTTATCTTGCCATCTACTCATTCTCTGTATGCTAACTGGATGTCACCTACTTCAGATGTTGCTGCTTGAAGTCCTTGGTTCCACACAAGTTTTGTACCAGTGTAGCTTTAAATCATTTGTTAAACCAATTTAAAATTCAATTGGTACAGTTTTTTTGTTTTTTTTTGTTATGGGATAGGCCATAGATAGCCATTCTCAGTAAGCGGTGTTTCTTCCAGAAAATAAAATGGGGTGGCTCTCTGGGGGGGGCCCAATTAAAATTCCTATTGTGGTCACTCATTTACCATGACCCTCACTTTTCAACAAAGCCAAAGTCAGCAAAAAAATGTTTCCAGCTGTGGAAGAAAGTAAGATTTTTACGTAGGTTTTAAAATATATTTCCATTATGTTGTAACTTGCTTTTCATGGAAATTCTGAGAGAGCACTTGGGAGACAGCCCAGAAAAGAAAGAAATTGTGTATGTTTTATGGAACCATGGAAGACAAGATCCCATGAATCATTAGCAGGGCGGTGTGCCATAGGTCCTGGCTGATGTCAGCTCTAGTAGCCTTCTGGCTATTTAGTGCCAGACTCCCAGGTCCCTAAGTCACATTTTCCTCTTGCAACATTTTGCATTTTGTGTGTCTTCAAAAAGCCTAAATCCCACTTTAAATAAGATTTATCATAATCATTTGATAATTAACATCCTAGTTGATTAAAAATTGTCCTAAATGACTGAAGTTCTGTAAAAGGAGGTTTCAGTTAAATCACAACACATATAGTAATTTTACTGTCCTGAGCTATTTGTAGTTACAGATACAAGTTGTACTGACAAATGCACTGAGAAAAATTATACAACATTATACTTCCTCACCCAATCAACACTCATGGCTCTCCCTCCTTTTGGAAGTCTCTCCCTCAGTTAGTCAGTCAGCATCAACAATCTCTCAGTAGGCTGAAGTACCTGGAACTCCCATAGGTTTGTAAAAAAACAAGGAGTCCTGTGGCACTTTTAAAGACTAACAGATTTTTAAAAGTGCCACAGGACTCCTTGTTTGTTTTGCTGAACTAGACTAACACGGCTATCCCTTTAGACTGTAGTGTTGTGAAGTTCTTATTTTGCTGAGGAAGGTGAGGACTGCAGCTCCCAGGAAGCATGGAGAAATCAAGGGGTTTCACAATTTTCACAAAAAAGTCTGTTTTTGTAGGACCTACTGAAACACTAATTTATCCCCAGAGTGCATTTCTGGAATATGAAAAGAAACAGCAAAACTGAACAGCCTGGGAGACAAGATAAATGGTGAGTGGGTCAAGGAGTGTGAGGAACCCCAACCATGTATTACTAAAAGAGACAATTTATTTTTACCTTGTAACAAGAGAGAGGTCGAATAGGGGAGTGTGTGATTTTGTGCCTCATTTGCATGAGAGTCAAACTTTAAAGTTATGTCTTCACTTCAGAGTTAACCCTGGGCCCTTAGGCTATGTCTGCACTACAGGGCTCAGGTAAGTCGACTTAATAAAGTCAACTTAGTGAGGCCCCATTTGTTTAAGTCAACTTTATAGACTTAAAGGTCTCTTTTGCACTAAGTTGACTTAATAAAGTCGATTTTAATGGGCACATTGTATTAAGTTGACTTAACCCTTAAAGTTGACTTTAAGGGGAGGAGTTATTAAGTTGTCTTAAGCAAGTGCTTAGTTGACTTAACGAGCTTCTAATGTGGCCAGGGAGTTGATCAAGTTGACTTAAGCTCACTAAAGTCAATTTAAGCCTCCAGTGTAAACATAGCCTTCCTTAGGTGTTGCCCTTAACTCCACTTCTTGTCTACATACACAGACCTCTCTGGGTGTGATGGCACTTCACATCAAGGCCAGTTTGCCTAGCTGGAGATAAAAACTAGAGTTTAGTCCCACTTTCACTCAGACTGGTAACCCACTCACTTCGCAGTGAGTATGGAGGCTGAAATGACATCAGTGCTTACAGATTAGTCCTGCAATGCCTTCTTCTAGTTCCACCGCCCCCACCCCCCCCCCGCATCCAACTTTTCCAACAAGTCACTGAGGAAGGTTAACATATGGTGAAATGGGTTTTCAATAATCCCCCCCATTTATCTGGATGGGAACCAAGAGTTGGAATGCCCAAAGAGGAGAGTGTTTAGCTTCTGGTTAATCTGTATGGTGCTACAGAAGTTCTTTATGATTGGTTTAGTGAATCTACTAATAGAATAAACCACCAGCTTTAGGGATTGTCAGTCCCATCTCTTGTGTTGTGCCCGGAGGATGGCATTTTCATTGTGATCCAGCACAGACAACCAGTCATAAAAAGTACCTTGGGTTAGCAAGAAGTCCAAAAATATGTAATTAGAGAAACAATCTAAGGTTCTTTCCATTGTGGTGTTTTTGAAAGAAAAGATAACAGCCCCAAGTGTCTAGACATAAGAATATAGAAAGGTCAGCAAAGATGCAAGCTAGTCATATTCTTCTCCAGTGTACTAAGTAGCAATTAATAGGGGCTGGTATGAGTGTAACAGTGATTTCCCAAGTGTTCTTCAGGTAGGGAATGCCTGAAAATTCATGTTATTGCGCCCACCACTATGGTTTCCTATGGTGCCTAAGAGTTGGATGGATAGTCCATTTCAGCAGTTTCAAGAGCTGTAAGGACATGGGCAGACAACTCCTATTACCTCAAATAGAGGGCCAGGCTTTATGAGCAACAGGTGGACCCAAAGGATGTGGGAAAATGTGGCTATGTCCAAATGGGAAGAGGGGTGGAGGCCCTTGGGACAAAGAATTGAAAGAGGGGAGGGAGAATTCTGCTACCCAAGTCTAGTACTAGATGCTCTGGTACCTTAAACCACTGCTACCTGGTGCACCCTTAATAGGGCAGAGTGTGTTCCCCATAAGCTGTCACATCTGACGGAGAAATGGAGCTGGGCTGCTTGGAACCACACCTCTGCAGCTTCTGAGTCCTGCTGCTGCTCCAGATAGTAGCAGGATGGGGAGCCTTAAAAGGACTGCCTGCTGCCCCAGACTCTCTGATGTGGTGTCATAGGGACTCAAGCCACTTCTAAAAATAAAGGTGCAATATTCAACCACTTGTTTAGCCTACCTCTAGTGTTGGGTCTGCTGCTGCCTTGAGAATAACATCTTATTTTGGATCTTGCATAGTAGTATGCATTGGATAAACTGTTATTAACTATAGTTCTTCCAGCACTGAGAAGCCAGTCCATATTGGTTGGCTCTGTGGTATTGCTACAAGAACTACTGGCAGCAGCATCATGCTGCCCTTAATTCATGGCTTCTCCACTGCACCCGTCCCCCCACGACCGATTACCATGTGAAATCCTATGAACTCCAAAGCATCTGTGACATGAAATCAACATACTGTTCTGTGTTTAGCTGATGTTGGGTTTTGTTTTTCCCCCTTGCCTCAATAGACTGACTAAATCAACACTGAACAGAGCTGTTCCATCTATCAAACCCCTGTATTTATTTTCATTTGACATCAGCCAAATCCCAGCTCTACAGTTCCTAGAGAGATCAGAGTCTGGATCCCAACTTACAGGCAGGAACAGGTGTCACTTTTATTTATGTTAGAAGAAGGAGTTTTTGTACATGTGGAAAGCAAAATTTCAGGGTAGTCTAAGGTCCCATCTGTACTTCACATTTTTACAATGTCTGTACTACAGCTGACACTACCTCCAGTCCATGCCTACCCAACTTCATTGACGTATGGTTTCTAATCATGTGGAAGTGCTGCATTTCAACCCTATGCTAGAATAACCACTTGTGTACTAAGGGGCTAAGGGAACAGTTTGATTTACTTGTGGACGTGGTTTTGTTGAGACAAATTGGTCTGCATTGGTGAGGAAAAATTAGGCCCGCGTGTGAATGGCTTAAGCCCTGCCTATGCTTAGGACAATAACTGTGAAAGTAAGACAAAACCAGGAGAGAGTTTTCTTCCCTGAGAGTTGTTGGTACAGCTGCTGGCTGGAAAGTTGATTATAAACTGACTGCAGGAAAGCTTTTGCCAGGAGATATTTTATTGAGGCTAGCAGAGTATCCTGTGCAGGAATTCATTCTTCTGGTATTTGCAGGTCTCATTCAGACTCTCAAGGGAGAGGTTATATGAAACTCAATAAAAAGGGACCTTTCTTAATATTTTATGGATTGCTCAGAGGCCATTTGTGCGTCCCTTTGGCACATGCATGTGCTGAGAGTGAACACTTTATGCTGAGGAATAGGATCTTGGAGTAGTTTTTTGGACTCCTTAATCCAAGTGTGCTGCCTCAGGCTTTGCTCATGAATGGGGTCATAGCGCTGGTTTCAGGCTGTAAAGCTTTTACTAATGTGTTTCTTCTGCTGTATGCATTATACAACTGGGTTTGCAAATCCTCCTGCTGTTCAGATCCTTGTGCAAGGGGACATTCCAAAGAACTTAGCCCTGTCTAAAAACCACCAACAATCTTTTACCACCAGAATTTCCCAGAATGCACTGATATAGTTGCCATGTATACGTGAAGACTGTGTTGCAGCCTGTATGACAGCAATATTTGCTTGTCTGCATCCACCATAGGAATTGCCAAATAGTATCAGATCCATTGTCCATTCAGCCCAGTATCCTGTGTCTGACTGTAGCCAGCACCAGATGCTTCAGAGGTAAGTGCAAGAAACCTCTTAGTCCCTGGTAGCTAGTTTGTTTTAAACTGTCCCTAACCTTTAAGGTCAACAGGATCTAATTTGATTTTCATCATCAGCCTTCCAGATGTCAAGTTCTCAGTGACAGGCTGTGTCAACAGTTGTTCAAGAATTGCCATTGCTGCTATCTCTGGTTGACGTATTTACTATGAATATTTACCTAGTTTCTGGCTAGAACTGACAATGTGCTAGACTGCTATCCCAAGGACTTCACAGTCTAAAACCAAAGGTTAAAGGAAAGAGGCCTATCAGATCAGTGATGGAAGTGAGGTGGTGATTGGCCACAATGTGGCACTAAGTTTATATTAACAAAGAGTTGTATGTCTGAGTGAGAGGGTGGGGAAAAGGAGTAGCTTATATAAATTACATATCAGTTATCCCTAACTACTCCTCAGATTTATCACTGTAAGGCAACGGGCATGTCTTCAAATTTTTCTGAAGCAAGTCGCATCAGCATAAAAGCCCCCACAATTAGTATTTCACGTGCGTGCGCCAGGCTCCTTGCTTTCACTTCATGTACACACCAGGAGAGCTTGTGTTGATGCAGAGTGAAGTGCATCATGTGTAGGTATCCCAGCTTGCAACTTGCAACTGTGCAGCATGCTGTCTTTTGGGAAGTTTTGGCAATATATGGTGGGACAAAAATAAGTCACACAGGGGTGATGAGGAGCAAGGGGCCAACTTGCCAGCATGGATCTTTCTCCATCCCATCATGTCATCTATATCCCATAATTTCTGTGCCTGTTTTTAAAAATATCTCACAAATCTCCCCAATCCTTTTTGCTGTCAGTCATCTCTAATAAAAGCATGTTCTCCACTGATTCAGTTCTTCCTGGAGTTTTGCAAACAGAATTGTGTCTGTGTTTGCAATGCTCATGACAATAGTGCAGAAGAAATAGAAGCGAAGCACAGGTTTTTGGCGGCATTCGCAGAGTAGCTGCAGATGGTAGACACTGTTTGTGCACCCAGGAAATGAGTTCTGACTGGTGGGATCACATCATAATGCAGGCATGGGTGATGAGTAGTGGTTACCATCCTTTCAGATGTGCAAGGCCATGTTCCTTGAATCTGTGTGTAATACTTCGCCCAGCCCTCAGGCACAGGGACAGCAGAATGAGAGCTGTACTAATGATGGAGAAACAAATGGTGATCACTCCGTGGAAACTTGCAAAGTTGAGTTGTTACTGGTCAGCAGGAAATCATTTCTGAGCTGAAAAATCCACTGTGGGAATCATTGTCATTCATGCACAGGTTCATGAATCCTCTCCTGCTGCGCAGGATTATGTCTCTCAGGAATGAGGAGAGTCCTATGGCACCTAAAAGACTAACAGATTTTTTCAGGCATAAGCTTTTGTGGGCTCCAACCCACTTTGTCAGATGCTGCATTCTGATGAAGTGGGTTGGAGCTTATGAAAGCTTATATCCGAAGAAATCTGTTAGTTTTTAAGGTGTCACAGGACTCTGTTTTTGCAGTACACAGACTAACACAGTTACCCCTCTGGAAATTCTTCTCTCAGGAATGTGGAGGATATAGTGGATGGATTTTGCAGCAGTGGGGCTCCCGAACTGCAGTAGGGTAACAGACATCACTTGTGTCCCTATTTTGGCACCAGACGACCTTGACACAGAATTGGTTGACAGAAATGCCTATGCTTCTGTGGTTATGCAAGTGTTAGCCAATCACCAGGGACACTTCACCAGTATTGGCACCAGCTGATCAGGGAGCATGCATAATACTTGCATCTTTAAAGACACAGTTCAGAAAATTATAAGTAGGGACTATTTTTCCCCAGTGAGTTGATGACCACTAGTAAAGTCAATAGTGGTACTGGGAGACCCAGCTTACTTTCTCCCATGGCTCATGAATCCATACACTGGTCACCTTGATAGCACCAAAGAAAGCTTCATCTACCAGCTCAGCAGGTGCAGAATGCCAGTTGAATGTGGTGTTTGATAGACTGAAGGGATGCTTATGTTGTTTGCTCCCAGAGTGGATATCAGTGGAATAAAAAACCCCAAAGATTATAACTGCCTGCTGCGTTCTGCCTAACGGTTATGTAACAAAGAAGGAGAAGTTGCGACCACGGTGGAGATGGATTGGCTGACTCCTGAGTTTGAGCAGCCAGCCATAAGGGCTATTAGAAAACCTCAGTGTGGAATTATGTAGCTCAGGCAGGTTTTGAAATAGCTATTTAACAGTGGGGCCACAGTAATGAGTTGTGAGGTACTGTGTTCTGATGAGGCTAAGAGGGCAAGACAAGGTTCCCAATACTGAGGTTCCCATACAAGCAGGCATTCCAACTTTCCATTCTGCATGACTTTGTCAACACTGGTGAGATGGGCGGGTCATGTCACCAGAATGTCAGATGAGCAACTGCCAAAGATGATCTTTTATGATGAGCTAAAGAAGGGAAAGCACTCTTGGAGAGGCCAGAAGAAATGTTTCAAGGACTCCTTCAGGTTAGCCTTTGGGCATTTCAGCATTGACCCAGAGTTTTGGGAAGAACTCATTCATGATGGTTCTACCTGGTGAAGCCTCATCAATAGTGAAGCTACAGTCCATGAATAGAGGAGAATTGCTGAGACAATAAAAGCATCATTAGTATTAATCTTAGAAACAGCAGCACATCCACTTTTTAATCAAGCAGCATCACTTGTTCAGTGGGCCACAGACAGTTCAAAGCTCAAATTGGCCTGATCAGCAACTTATGCTTCACAGAAGCCAAACTAACCAGTGATATCATGACCATCTTTGAACTCAAAGCACAAATAAAAACTGTGCTCTGCCTGGCCCTGCTCTTTTGGGGCTTGTTAGAAATTGTGTGGTGCTTAGTACAGATCTATAAATATAACACTGACAAAGCACCTATTTAATTTTGTGGTGTTTGCTGTACTTTTATGATTATTACAGTTTGTCACTGATCCCATGAGTTGTCACACTGTTCAATAACAAGTAAGTGGGTACTTTCAGTACCACTAACCATTCTGTAGCATATGTTGGGAACTAATAAAGATGAATTATTGTCCAAACAACAGCATTTTATTGAGTAACAAAAAACATTGCAAAAAAACATTCTGTGCCTGTTAAAAGCTAATACATTTATGGATCAGAATTTTAAAAAAGAGAACATTCTTGTCCATTTTAGCTATGCATATACAAAGTGTGGCCAGGGGTTAAAGTAAGTTGGTATGCACCAGAACGGCGTTCCAGGGCCCACTATTTTTAGGGGCCCAGCATTTAAGGCCCCCTAAAAATAGAAAATGCAGTGTGTTCCAGCTCCATTTTCTATCTTTAGGGGCATGCTGAATGCCGAGCCCCTAAAAATAGCGGGCCCCAGAATGCCATTCCGGCACATTCCAGCAGGGCAGGGAGCTTCCCCCAGGCTGGGAGATTTTAAATCTCCCGCCCTCAGCCTGCTATGACTGAGCATGCTCAGTCAGTGCTAGCTCAGGGCAGGAGGAGCAGCCCATGGGGTGCTGCTGCACTCTGGCAGCCAGGTAGGGGCCCCAGGGGTGGGCCTGGGCAGGAGGAGGAGCGGGAGCTGGGAGTGCAGGGCGAAGGCTGCTCTGGGCTCTGCAGTGCAGGCTCTGGGGTGGCAAGGTGGGCTGGGGCTGGGGCTGGGGCTGGCGCAGGGAGTGGCAGGGCAGACTATCTCCCTTCAGGCCAGCCCCGATCATGATCCCCTAGCTCCTACAGCCGCAGAGGGGCACTGGGTGGGCAAGCGAACCAGTGTCCCCTTCACCTGTAGTCCCAGCCCCCAACTCCCCTGCTCCAACCCTTCTCTGCCCCCATTTCCTGCCCTGGCCACCATCCACCCACTTCCTGCCGCCATCCATCCATTTTCTGCCCCCATCTCCTACCCCTGCCCCTTCACAACTACATTCCTGCCCCTGCCCCCTACCTCCTGCCACCACCAACCCCTTCTCTGCCCCACCTCCTGCCGCCATCCACCCTTTCTCTGCCCCATCTCCTGCCCATGCCTCCCTTCACCACCCTGACACCTCCTGCCTCCCACCCTCCCCTTCACTCTCCCCATCTCCTGCCCCTGCTCCATTCGTCCACATCCCATGCCCTCATCCCTTCTGGGCTGGGGCCCACAAATGTTGGAAGGGGGCCCACCAAATTATACTTTAACCACTGAATGTGGCTTTCACAAATCAGTGTATGTTAAGTCATGATTCTCTTTAATGGCCCCTGCCGTGGAATGGAAGGGGTGGGGAGCAGCCCCTGATACCATGTAGAATATTAAGATGGGCTATACATGCTAGGTTGGAGTTCTCCAAAGATGGCAGAGAGGTGAGCCAATGATTGCTGAACCTGTAGGTGCATGGCAGTTTGCAGTATCTGTGTTTGCTGCTGGAGATGCTTCATTATGTCCAGCCGCATCTCCCTCTCCTTTCCATGCTGGGATTCCTGGGTCTTTCTCTCAGCTGCTCTTTCCACCTTTAGGCAGTATGCAATATCCTAGCTCAGGGGCAGTGACCTTTGCTGGCCCCTATCCCAGCCCTGCCCACTGCACCCTCAGCAGGTGCTGGGGGTGGTGCCAAGCATTGGGTTCCTGGCCAGGGCCAGGGCCAGCTCCTGCTCCTACCAGCAGGTGGCATCCAGTTCCCAGCCTGGACCAGGGCCGGCTCCCGCCAGCAGTGGAACCTTTGGGCAAGCCGAGCCATCCTCCTCCCAGCCATAGTCAGTGCTGTCTCCTGCTGGCAGTGGCGGCTCCAGGCGGGCTGACCCATCCTGCTCCCCCCAGCAGCCCTGCCCAGCAGAGGGCGGAGCCAGCAGGGGCCAGGAGCCTCAAGCTGCAGCTTCTTTTTTCCTGCTGCCTGGGCTCCCCAGCAAGGAAATGCAGCCAGCAGGGGCCTGGAGCCACAGCATGCAGCTCTTGTTACCCCCAGCCATGCTGGGGGTAGGGCCAGCAGGGAGCCTTAGAGGTGCTGTGTGCTGCTCAGCCCGCATGCCATGGCTGACACATGGGCTAGGGGTTGGCAACCCCTGTCCTAGCTCCATGATCTCTGCTCATGGTTTGATGCAGCACTGGCTTGCATGATCCCACTGAACATGTCATCCCAAGTGCTCTTCTCTTTCCTCCTTACCTGGCTGAGGCATTCTGTGGGAGTGGAGGGGGAACACCTTGAGGCCACAATTGCAGCAGCTCCAGACAAAACACATGGAGTTGCCAGTGTCAGTATAGTCAGAACAGAAAACAAAAATTGTTTCAGATCTCCCTTCCTTTGCTCCTCTGAAATTTTAAACAAGACATGCTTATTGACACTTCCACATCAGACAGCGTGCACATGGTTCACTCACAGCATCAGTCACAGTAAGTGTGGCCCACCAGGCTTGAGAGGAATTGCTCAGTTCCAGGAAACTGAGACTAGGGCAACAGCACTAATTACAGCACATTTATCTGCAGGTGGTGGCGATTTTGGGGTGATAGCCTCAGGCGTGAGATAACAAAGGCACAGACCACACAATTGCTGCTGGCATCCTAAAGCTGCCTGGCCCTATATTGCTTGCCTATTTACTGCAGTGGAGTGGTATCTGTCAAAGTTGTCACTGACTGGTGTGGAAATGTGTCTGTCTTCTGCAGAAGAAGAAATTAAAGCTGTCACCCTTAGAACCTTCAGGAGAGGATTGCAGAGTACCTCCATGGAACTTTTGTTTAAATCTTTTGGGAAGATTCAAGGGATATCCCTGTGTACATGAAGAAACTGCTTTGCATGGCCCCTCCAGTCAAATTTCCCCAGGGAATGAAAAGCAAATAACTCTACGTCCCATTGTACCGCTTCCTCCTCTGGTAGAAGTAAATGTAGCATTGTAATGGGAAATATGACCACACGCTTACCTGATGCTCCTTCCTCTCCATGAGGCTCACTCTTGCTCAGCTGATGGGACTGACTGGACGGCCATGGCATCTCAAACGGGTCCTGGCTTGTGGCATACTGGGACTCAATGGTCTCACATCTTCCATCCTCATCCTCGCTGATCACGGCAGGGGCCTGTGTCTGGCTCCTCAGTGGTATACATGATGATGCGTCAGGGTGGTAGTGGCATTTCCACCAAGTATGATATGCAGTTCTGTATACAAGTGGCAGCTTAATGCCAGATGGACTGTTTGCTTCCCTGACCTGCAGTTATGCCTGCTGTAGCTGTCCCTGTGGCATCCCTTCTCCTGCACACCCCATGTAATCTGCTCATAGCTGGCCAGATTTTTACAGCTGGTCCCTAAATGTTTCTGTGCAGCCTCTCTTCCCCCAGTGTAGGAGATCCAGTAGCTCCTGTCTACCCCAGGCTGGAGCATGTCAGGAACATACAGCTGACATGGTTAGAGGGGCAGTTGCATACAACAAAATAGAGCTGCTAGGTATGCTTGCCAAGCCAGACAATCAGGAAAAGTCATTTAAAAAATCTTTGAGGCTTTAAAATTATAGGGGAGGGATGGGTTTCCAGTCTCCATTACCTCTGGACAGTGCAGTTCACAATGTGCAGCTGTGGGAGACAAATTAAGTGTAGACATGTGCAACTAGGTTGACGCATCCAGAGGGGTAGGTTGACACAAAGCTGCATACATCAATCTAACTTTGTAGTACACAGAAGGCTCATATCCAAACTTCTCTGAAGCCTGTGCTGCCATTTCTTCATGGCTACTTTTAGGTATGCTAGTTCAGTTAATGATAGCATGCGTATACCATCCTGTGCAGCAATCACATCTCTGTTGTCAGTGTGTAGATGTACCCTAAGTCAGCCAGTTTTCCTAGTAGAGTCATGGTGGATGTGTATGAGGAAGTGACCTTGCTGATGAGCTGAAGAAAGGTTTTCTGATAGACAGAGGACAGCATGAGAGAAGGCACAGGGGTTGTTTGTGTGAGGAAACTGAAAAAAACAGGCAGCTGGGACTAGCAGAAAAGAGCCTGTCTCTTGTGGCGGAGGGCAGAGCATGCTTCAAGATGAGGGTGGAGTTGAGAGGGGCAGAGTGATGCAGGGCTTTTAAGATAGTGATGAGAAGCTGCACCCAGATGTGGTGGAAGAGGAGTAGTAGGATGTGAAGAGCCAGTTCTTGGGCAGCAGCCATAGCTTTGGTTAAGAAAAGATGGCAGAACTGCCTTCTGAGTGAGTTTTGGGAAAGCAGAATGAAGTTATTTGAAGGGTTCTTATTCTTTGGCTCCCTGACCCCTAAAAGAAGGTATTGGCAAAAAGGCAGAAAATGATTTTGGGGCCTGATCCCAAAGCAACTTAAGTCCAAGGAGAAAAATCCAATTGATTTCAATAGCAATTGGACTGAGCTCTTGCAGCTGGACAAGCTCTATAATAATTGAAGGCTTATGAAATGCTCTTGCCACCTCAGACAGCCATATGGCAAGGGAATGTCCATGACATCCTTCCCTCAGGTTGTCTGTTCTGCCTAAAGGGTTTCCTGAGCAAGCTCCAACTTTTGAGCAAGGACTGAGACCTGGTCAGATGATCTCAGATAAGCTTAAGCGTACCAGCTGGTAAGTGTACACAAAGAAAACTGAGCACTTTCTCAACCCTAGTTCCTGCAACTCATCTGTGCAGACACATTCAATTTCAGTGAGCTGCTATGTTGAGTGCAAACATCCCCGTCACACAGTCAGTAGTGGAATTGAAGCCTAGAAGAGGCAAGCTGACTCGCCAAAAGACTGCTAGGGATTACAGAAAGGGGAATGTTACCTGGGACATGTAAAGATGAGGTAGTACAGGACTGGCTGGCTGCCCAGACACTAAGGCTATGTCTATACTGACAGAGGCACCACTGACTGTGGAGGATCAATTTTTTATTTTTTTCCCCCACATTCAACTGAGCATTAGTAAAAACATGTTAAAAGTCCCCAGAAGTTGCTGCATGAAGACCACCCCCCTCAAGTGGCATAGCACTGTTTTGATAGGAATGCATTTCCCACTGACACAGCCAGGGCTGGCTCAAGGGGCTGTGGTGCACCGAGCCAGCTTTTGCTTTGGTGCACCCTCTTCACCCTGGGCCAGCTCACCCCACCCCCAGGATGGGGAACAGCCAGCTGAGGGGCAGTGTGGGCCTACCCAGAGGTGGGACTTCTCTCTTCCGCCCCTCCCTTGGGCCGGCTGCTCATCCCTAGGGGTGGGGAGGGCCAGCCCGGAGGTCAGGGCAGAAACCAGAGTCTGCCCCATGGGCTGACCCACCCCACCCCAAGGGGTGGAGTGGCTTGCTCAGGGAAGTCCGGGAGTCAGGTCTGGCTTCTGGGCTGGCCTGCCCCATCCCTGGCACAGCACCACGGTGCCCCTAAGGCAGTGGTGCCCCGAGCCACTGTGTTATTTGCTTTATGGGTTGAGCCAGCCCTGGACACAGAACAGTGAAGATGCAGGGTAGAAGAGGAGTTATGAAGGTTACCCTGCATAGCTTGCATAACTCCTATTGACTGCCACTGAATCTCACAGTAAATGTAGACCAGGCTTCAGAGGTGCAGGGATCTTTAGTTTTCTGACTTTGTTAGAGAAGGCTGATTTGCCGACAGTAAGGAAGCACCAGTGTATGCTGAGTGGGAAAGGGAAATCATTCTACTTGGTGCCAGCATGTGAGATGGCATTTTCAATTAAAGCAGACACTTTGGAGTGACTGATCCAGCCTTAGCCAAACTGTGTTTCAAATCCCTTTGGAACTGGATGCCGATGCAGAAGTTTGCAGACTAGGGACAGCATTGGCACAGGACCACAAAAGCGGTGAATAGGTGATATGTTGTTATAGCAAAAGTTTATGATGTGCAGAGAGAAATTACTGCCATGTCTTCTGGGAATATCTGTCAGTAACTAGGTACACAAATAATTTTCACTGCATCTGAATAGGAAACAAAATTGTGATCAGGTTAAATCAGTGCTATTTACATTCCAGAGTCTACACAATTAGTTGGCTAGTGCATGCACCATCTCATCTTTAGACAGATTTTGAGACTGGCCTGTGTCATTCCAGCAGCGTGTGCAGCTTCAGTTAAATCAAGCTGTGATGGAGCCTCACAAGAATCATGCTCTGGTCCTCTTTTCTTTTTGTGAATCAGGACCCTGCCATGGTGGAGTCTGCCTCAGTCCTCCTGGGTCTCCATGCTCTTAGTCTCTTCTCAGCACAGCCAGAGAGGACAAAAACACCTTGGGAGGAGGTCTGCCACCCCTAGGCTCTCCCCACACCTGCAAAGTCATCTCCATCATCTAATCCTAAAGGCCCAGGGCTCGGGCACCGGGACTCTGGGCTCGAGCACCATAAGTACGCTGCCACTGCAGCTGCCCCCGCCACGGCAGACCTGGGGCTCGAGCCTCGTAAGCCTGGTGCCAGTGACACCCCTGGGTTTAGCACTCCTGCTCTGTCAGGAGTTCCCCCTATGGGAGCCCCTCTTGTGGTGGTCTGGGGAATCCCTCCATTCCCCACTGGGCCGTGCACCTCACCGCCACCGTCAGAGCAATTAGCAGCAAGCATGGAAGCCGGGAAGGTTTGATTAGGTCTTAGGATCACAGCATGGAAAACCTGATTGAGCTGACTGATTAGAAGTTATAAGCAACCAGCTGGGAAGGCCCCTTCTTGGGACATCCTTCCTGCCACACCCCTCTTGGGGGACTGATTTCTTCCCCCCAGCCACCCTCAGACCAGAACTCTAGCTTCTCCTAGTCCTTTAAAACAAAGCGTTTGTTTTACTGAACTTGACTAACACGGCTGCTCTTTGGGATCCTAGTCCTTTGCCTCCTTCCAGAGCTAAGTGGCCACTCCTCTGATCTTTATCTGCCCAATGTCTGCAACTGCTCAGGGCAGAGGCAGGGGTTCCTGCCTACCATGGCTGGGGAAGGCCAATCCACCCTCTAGTGGTCTCTGCAATGATTACATACCCAGGTGCCAGCACTGATATACATGAGTAACGAACATGGGGAAACTGAGGCACAAACTAGGGAGAAAATCCCAAAAGTATCCCCACTTCATCACATAAGTACAGCTCTATACTTCCAGTAAATTTGTCCCAAACTCTCCTCCCCTAATAATTTCATCTATATCCATAAATGCACCATCCATAGTCAGCAATTGTCATTCTGTCATTAACTGATCCAGAGCTTTGTTAGGGCCTTGTGCTCTGTCATACACATATATATAACTTCTGACATGCCAACATGAAGTGTTGAGTGACATGTTCACTGCATCTATTGTACTATGCCTTCAGCTCCTTTTTTTGCCCCCTCCAGCTGACGTAGCATCTCACTCAGATTATTAACAGGCTTTCTGAGATGTGGGTGGTTTTCAAAGGTTTAGAATTTTTGTACAGAAAATGTCATTGCTTTGTGGGTGGTTGGTGGACCCCAGCGAAATGCAAGTTCAGCCTGAACTCTTTAAGCTTTTTATTTAGGAAGTTCCCAGGGTGGCTTTTTAATGGGGGCTAAAAGTTTAAATTGAATTGCTGCTGCCAGATTCATAAGGAGCCCACCAAAGATTCAGGAAATCCTTATAAAGAATCCAGAGGGGTAGCCATGTTAGTCTAGTTCAGAAAAACAAACAAGGAATCCTCTGGCACTTAAAAACTAACACATTTATTTATTGCGTGAGCTTTCATAGGAGAAAAATCCCACTTCATAAGACACTTTGACAATGGGAGAACTTACACTTTCCTGCATTTATTTCCCCCCATTCTGTAAGTCATAGGATCAGGTCACACTATAACAGCAAATCAAAGCAGTTAAGATTCAAACACTGGGGAACAGCATATAGAGGAAGATGAGGTCAAATAACCTGTTGTAATGCAAAAAAAAAATCAAAAAAAAAAATCCAAAGCCCTTGTTTAGTCCTGAAGAGACAGAGTCAAGTTTGCATATGAACTCCAATTCTGCAGCTTCTCTTTGAAGCTTTGATCTGTTGTTCAATTTTTTGAGCACAGCTATCAGCAAATCATCAATGGAATGATCAGGAAGATTGATGGCATCTTCATCATCTGGATCCACTAGAGGTACAGCCTTGAAGATTTCCACAGAGATTTCAACCATTTCCACTACACAATCAAACTTAGCCTGGAACACTCTGCAAAGGACATCCTCTTTCTGGCCATTACAGTATGAATTAGTGATGGACACAACCACCATTCTATTCCAAAAACCTACTGATAGCTATTGTTACTTACATCCCTTGAGCTTTCATCCAAAACATACCACACGATCCATTGTCTACAGCCAAGCCCTAAGCTATAACCACGTTTGCTGTGATCCCTTAGACAGAGACAGACCCTTTCAGGATCTCTACCAAGCATTTTTAAAACTATAGTACCCACCTGTGGAAGTGAAGAAATAAATTAACAGCGCCAGGTGGATATCCTGATGTCTACTACTACAGGACAAGCCAGAGAAAGAAAAAAAACAGAACACCTCTAGTCATTACCTACAACCCCCAAGTCAGACCTCTAAAGGACATCCTCAGGAATCAACAGCCTATTCTACAAGATGATCCCTCATTCTCTCAAGGCTTTGGAGACAGGCCTCTCCTCGCTTACAGAGAGCCCCCCAACCTTAAATGGATGCTTACCAGCAACTACAGACGTAACAGAACCATTAAAGCAGGTACATACCCCTGCAACAAACCACACTGCCAACTTTGCCCACATATCTGCACAAAAGACACCTGCTTCTTCATCAAGAACTCACTCACTGCTCATCCACCATTGTGATTTATGCCATCATGTGCCAGAAGTGCCCCCCCCCCGCTTTATATACTGGACCAACAGGACAGTCTCTGTGCAAAAGAGCTGACATCAGAAATCGCAACATTCAAAACCCAGTAGAGTGAACACTTCAACCTTCCTGATCACTCTATAGATGATTTGCTAATAGCTGTGCTCAAACAACTGAATCAAGGCTTTGAAGAGAAACTGAAGAATTGGAATTCATTTAGTTTCTTCAGGACTAAATAAGGACTTTGAATTTTTTTTCCTCATTATGGCAGGTGAATTGACCTCCTCTTCCTCTGTATGCTGTTCCCCAGTGTCTGAATCTTAACAACTGCTTTGACTTGCTGTTACAGTGTGACCTGATCCTATGACTTACACTTTCCTGCATTTATTTTCCTCCCATTCTGTAAGTTCTCCCATCTTCAAGCATCTGACAAAGTGGGATTTTCTCCCATAAAAGCTCATGCAATAAATAAATTTGTTAGTCTTTAAATGCCACAGGACTCCTTGTTTCTTATAAAGGATGTGCATATAAGTGAGTTATATCAGGGTGGGCTATGACAGTCAGTGAGTAATGGGAAGGTGGAGTTGGGTGGATAAAGGTGACTTCTGTCCTCATGCAAATATTAAGGTCTAAAAGTCCATGGGAGCTGCAGGTGCTCATTACCTCTGAAAATCAGGCTTTAGGGAGAGAATCTTCCCAACCTCTTTACTCCAGCCACTGTATGCTGCTGCAGTGGCGTAGAGATTATAAAGTTGTTATAAATGGTTGGGGAAGAATTGGCCCCTTAACAAGTCCCTTGCAACCCTCAGTCTTGTGGGCTGGGTGCTGGGGACAGAAGGGGGAGTTTCAATAATGCCCATCGCTACAAAAATCCTGGTTGAATCTCAGCCTCTAGGTAAACCTTGTAAGGCTGCTGTAAATTAGAACTGCACCAAAGCCTGAACCACAACCTAGTCAACCCTGGACCCAGGTAGCTTCAATCCACATTTGCCACCCACTTGCCTTCCCAGACTGCATGACCTGTACTCTGCCTGCCCTTTGGAGGAGGGCATGGAATAGGAACCAGAATAAAAGAGAACAACCACAGGTAAAATAATTGGGAGGGTGAATCCATCATGACAACTTGAGTCAGAGAGTGACTGATGTGCTGCAACGGATCTGACTACAGGAAAAAGAGAACAGGGTGCTGAGAGTCAGCAAGTGAGAGAACAGAAAATGATCATCTGGGAACATGGTTGTAAGTAATTCTTCCCTTTTTGGGCAATGCTACAGTATACAGCACACTAGAGGGCCTCTTCTCTTCTTTGTTATGATGCTCTTACAGGGTTCTTATAGGTCTTTCTCCTTAATATGTTTTTTCTCTCTGGCTTTGGAAATCAGTCCTGCTCTGGAGCTAATGGGATAGACCCCAAAGTATAGCTCGGTTCAAATTCCACATGACAACGCAGCTTTCACTCCAAGGTAGCAAAGACCAGAAACAGAGAGAGTCTTGTGTTGTAAATGTACAAATGAGACCTCGTGGATTTTGGAAAAAGGATGAAGGAACATTGTGGGATTTTGACAGTGGGACATGTATAAAATGAGTTGTGAAGCAGGTTAAAAGAAGCTCAGAAGCCCAGGAAAAGCATGGTAACAAGCTATAGAACAGGGGTAGGCAACCCCCTGCATGTGTGCGAACAGTGACACGAGAGCTCATTTGGAGTGGCATGCAGCACCCTCTGTAATACCACAGAAATTATGGCTCTTGCCATTGAAACCCACTCTGGGCAGCTTCTTTTAGGGGCAGCTGGGGCATGGAGGGTCCCCACCATGCCCATGTTCTAGACATGGTGAGGACAGAAGATGCCTGGAATGGCTTCTCTCCATGATGTGCAGCCTCTGAGGAGCCTCTCTGGGTAGCTTCTTTCCTCAGCATGCCCGCCCCCTGCCCCCAGAAGAGCTGCTCTGGGCAACTTTCCATGGCATCCCTGGGGAATCCTGTCCCCAGGCATGCTGCCAAGAGGAGCCACTGCAGGCAGCTTCTTTCCATGAGTGGCTTCTTTCTGCAGCATGTCAGGGAAGTGCCCCTCTACCTGCCCCCCAGCCTCCAGCCACAGCTGCCACCAAATTTTCAGGTAGTCACCACTTTTACTTCTGTGAGGGAGCCTCTGGTGCTGGCAGACAGTTGAGGAGGAGGGGCCGGGACAGGGGTCGGCAAAGGTTGCTGGCCCCGGCTATAGAAGAAGGAAATCCTTCTCCAGGAAACCAGACAGAAGGTTGAGCCTGAGAATGAATCACAGAGTGGATAAGGTTCCCAGGCAGAGTCCTCTCCAACTACCATCCTTTCTGAGAACCTGTAGATCTGGCAGAGCCTTGCTGTTTTGTTCTTTAACTGATTAACTATTTGGACTATAAGGGCCAAGGTCCTACCTATGTCCCTTCAGTTTAGCAGTGTCCCAGAGCAGTGGAGTGTCCTCTCTGCAGGGAGGACACTGACAGTGTTACTTCCCAAAAGGCTCTGGGCTGGGACTTGGTGGGGAGGAAGGCCTGGCTCCCCTTAGCTGGCCCCCTTGATGACTCTCATCCAGATGCACATGGAGGCCAGAAGATTTCAGGAACTAAGCACCTCTGCTGCACTGAAAGAAACACGGGATTGGACATCAGCTGTGCTAACTGTTAGGTTTCTCAATCCTCCAAGCCCTCATCACTCATATCTTGGACTTTAACCACAGTGTCATCTTAACAACACATTGCATCATAACAGGAAAATAAAATGGCAAAATCATTGAGATAGCACGGTAAGCAGCTCCCTTGTCTGTACTGTAAGTTACGTTATCCCTACCTCATTCTTAGGCTTGGTCTTCCACCATTTTTCAGCTGAATCTGCTTCCATACCCGATGAACTCTAAAGGAGTAGTCGTGTTAGTCTAGTTCAGCAAAACAAACAAGGAGTCTTGTGACACTTGTAAAAAATAAATAAATAAATTAAATTTGTTAGTCTTTAAAAGTGCCACAGGACTTCTTGTTTGTTTTGCGTGCCTGACAAGTCTCTGAACTCTCCCTCTAAAACATTCTAGGTCTAAAAGATGCCCCAACCACATGATGTTGCCACATAAAGAAATGCAATTTTAATGACTACTATCAGTCAACTAGTGAGTGGCATAACAACCCACTTGCCCCTCTGCCAGAGGACTACAACTCCATCTCATGAAAGAGCATACCATGAAACACAGCATTTCTGAGGGTAAGTCTATATTGACAGCAGCAACATCACCGTTGTCAACATGATCTTCCAAGCCCGATTGAGCATTCTGTGTAAAAAAAAAAAAAAAAAAAAAAAGCTCAATTTGTCAAGAAATTGCCATAGCAATTCCAGCCCTGGAACTGGAGTATTGCTAAGTTGACTGGAAGGCATTTCTGGTCGGCCAAGTGTAGTGTGTAGGGAGTAATTAGTAAGTTGCCGGGAGATACACAAGGTATTTTACGTACCTTGCACGTCCCTCGTTGACTACTGCCAAGAAGTGCGGCAAATATAAACTAGGACTGAAAAAGGCAAGTGAGGACTGGCATTTCCTCCCCACCTACATTAGAAGAAGGGCATGCTCCATCTTAGGAGTAGCTGACGCCTCCATGCATCATTTCCATACCTCCTGGAATATTCATCCAATATCACTGAACAGAATGTCAGTGGATCTCAGAAGAGAGATGGAAGTTAAGAGAAAATTCTCCAAAGTAAAACCCTCATCCCTAGTCTATACTTGCCACACTTTTTGGAGGCATTCAATGGGAGATACACAAGGTACAAATACCTTGCATATCTCCCGACAACTTACTAATTACTCCCTACACACTATGCTAAGCAGAAGTGCTGCTGGCCCGGAAAAAGACTCAGGGCTTGGCGCTAGGACTCAGGGCTCGAGCCCTGTAAGCCCAGCACCAGTGATGCCCCTGATGCTAAGCCTGCCAGAAATGCCTTCCAGTCAGCTTCTTAATACTCCAGGTCTGGGGCTGGAGTTCCTATTGTGATTTCTGAATTGATTGAGCGCATCTACACAGACCACTCAATCAAACCCAAAAGATCACACTGATGGCAGGGATTTTGCCACAGTCACTATAGATTTAGCCCTAGTTACAGTACAGCTTAAGAGAGGAGCCTGGGCACTCCTCATATGTAAATAGCTCTTTCATCCCTGGTTTGTGTTAATAACACATGGTAGACTAAAACAGATCTTTTCTTATTTAAACTGATCACCAGTTCATATGTTGGTTTGTTGTTGCAAGGCAAGGCTGAGCTCCAAATTATAGCTTGTTTTTTTAGGGTTGCTCATGATTGTCACTTTGTGTTATTCCAGGGTTGCTTATGAGGGCCAGAGCAGTGTGTGAGGTTTGGCTTATTTTAGATTTAGGAGGGCCAGAGTTTCTCCTGCTGGCATGTCACACTAGGGTCACAGGTATGGCAAAAGCACATTGTGATCTTAGAGTCAAACTTCTTGCCAGTGGAGAGTTGTTCCTTAACTTATGCTTTTTTCTGTCTAGTTTTAAAAATCATGTAATGAAGCTTCTACTGCTTCCCCTGGGAGATTATTCCACAGATGAATAGATGTCATTGTTGGGAAGGCTTCCATGATATTCAGTCTATGTTTTCTGTTAATTTCATTCCAAATTGTTCCTTTCTTTCCTGGGCTTCTGCACCCTACAGATATTTCAGATCAATCAACTGAGAATGTAACAAATTGCCCAAGGCCTTATTTCCACTGGAAACTGCCTATGTGGACACCCTTAAACTTAATCTTCAACATCCTAAACACCTTCCAATTAACTAACCAATATAAGCTAAGACCAGCTCTACACTACATATATACTATAGTGGCATGAACACAAGCCCTAAATGAAAAAAAAAGCATTCTTTCTCTGAAATAAAGCATTCACACAAGGAGCTATGACTGTATAGCTGTACTGGTTTAAATTTAAATGTAATTTATACAGATATAATTTTCCCATGTAGCTCAGCTTTAAATTTTATACCAAGCCCTTCTCTATAGTAATGCCAATCATCTCTAGCCATAAAATCCTTTAGCTAAGTTGTATGGGTGACATCCCAGCCCCACTAAGGTCAGTGACAAAATCAACTTCAAAGAGGTAGGACTAAAAGATTTAAGTACCCAACACCTATTGAATTTTGACAGGGTTAATTGCTGAACTTCCTTAGGCGCCTTTCAAAATCTCAGCCTTATAAATCAATACTTACAGCACATCATCATGTCTGTTGCTTTTCTCTAAACACCCTCCAGTATCTGTCTGGCAATGAAATGATCACAGATGAATTCAATATTGGAGTGTAAGTGAGCAAAAGCCATGTAATTATCTATATTGTGATGTAACACCAAAATGTATTCAGCCAGAACTGAATTGCCCTTTTTCCTCCTGGCTGTCATATCTGGATTGTAAAGCTAAGACTAACCTGTCATCCACTATTTCTCTTTATTCTCTATTGCTTTGAGTTTCTCCTTTCCATCTGAGTGCTTGCGTTTCAGATTGCTTGCCCACAGGTCTGTCTTCCTACATTTGAACTCATTTTAGTTATCTTTTCTCCAATCACATATCTGATTTGTTTAGGTCTCTCCTGATTTGAGTACTAGATCATGCATTGGCATATGCATCAGGTTCACTCAGAACTGAGAAAGGGTGTCAGAATGGTGTTTCTTCTGAGAGTTGGCGGCATGCCAGGCCTTCTTTCTCTCTGGGGCCTTGTAATAATATTCACATGTTCTTTAGGCTGTCCGGGAGAAAGGACTGTGGAGTTACTGTGGTGCCAATTAGCACATCATGTGTTTAAAAATACACTCTGCCTATTTCTGAGGACAGAGAAATCCATTTTTGTTAATGATGTTTTCCGTTTGAAGTCTGGTGGCTTCAGCAGCCTAGTTGGTTTCAAAGAGAGCCAGAGGAAGCGAGGGGGAAGATGTCAGACTGCAACAGGGGTCAGCTAGAATCATCCTAGAACCAGAAGGCAAGAGGGGAGTTTGGGTAATGGAGCAGAAGGGCTGGAGATGGGTGGGGAGAAGTAATTCATAGAGACCTGAATAATTCTACTGTGAGTGAAGTCTATAAAGAACAATATTCTGTATGGGGGCAATGGGGCTTCTCAAGTAAGATCTTTCCCTTTCTCAACATCTGGGGATAGTTCTGGTGGAGTGCTATTTATTCCTACAAGTCTATGGCTGTTTGCCACTCTCTACAGCATCTCCTGCTGGGAAGAGCTGGGGTTAGAGTAGATTTCACCCCATACAGTGCTCCCACACCAGGTTTCATGCTAGGGGATGTCTAGTCTGGAACAACCATGAACCAACCATTCCCCACAGCAACTGATACAGTGCGCGGGAGCTCACTCATTCCTGTGAATGTTCTCTGTTAATATACTGTACTGCCCCTGACAGTTGCAGACAATAGAAAGCAATGGACAGGTGAAGTAGCTCTCCTATCCTCCCACCTAAAGGAAACTTTTGTAATCAGGATAAATTAAAGAAAATGACTGGTGTCAAGTGCTTGTAAATCACTGTGTGGATGGTGAGATTTCAGGGCATTCTGTACAGAGGCTGGGAATGATGAAAAGAACATTGATGGCACCCATGGAATTCCACAGCAAGGATCCCAGCCGGAGTACAATTCAGGCAATTATGAAGTACATCTGATTTATGAAATTCACCCACAGATTTTTTTTTAAAGACTTGACACTTTGATTCTGATGGAAATGAAAAATGCTGAAAGACCATTTGAAAAACCTCATAGAATCCTCCTGCTTTTTAAACACCCATCATCAGATTTCCTTCTCATGCCCTGATGCCGGTCTGGGGTCTGCTGCAAATTACTGTGGCTCGTGATTGCTGATAGCCGATGCAGGAATATGGCAGATGAGGAAGATGACTTGATTTCTCATGTGAGGAATTTGCCAGTGACTCTTCCATCACCATATTTACACAAGTCAAAATTTCAATTCCACTGATCTATTGGTTCACAGAAGTGGAATCACTAAAGCAAGGGTGTCAAATATGTGGCCCTCTTCCATCCAGCCCAAGACTGTTCTCCACAGGACCACACTCTCTCCCTTACAGAGAATGGTCTTGCATACCCAGCCCTCTGCAATGCCACAAGAGTTTCAGGTCTCATAACATCATGGAGTGCTGGGTATGTGAGACTATGCTTCATGAGACCACACTCTCTCCCTAACAGGCTATGTGTACACTGCCAAAGACAATGAGAAACAGTTATTTCAAAACAACTATTTCAAATTTATTTTGCAATACTTATTTTGAAATAGCATTATTTCAAATTTATTATTTCAAAATAGAAGTCTAGCGAAGACTCTCTATTTCAAAATAAAGTAGGAATTATTATTTTGAAATAGAGTCTTGACTAGACTCTATTTTGAAATAGGGGAAGGCAGGGAAAAGTATAGGGCCATTATTTTGAAAAAACCCAATTCCATGACTTGGAATGGTTTCTTTTCAAAATAACTATTTTGAAATAATTGCTTTTTTGAAATAAAAGCAGGTTTAATTATTTCCAATTAGCACTTCATTTTTTCGAAACAATGAAGTGCTTATTTCTAAATAACAAAATGCCTGCATGGACAGGTAAAAAGTTTTTTTTTCAAAATAAGCCGCCTTATTTCAAAAAAACTTTTCATTGTAGACATACCCACCGAGAGAGAGAGAGAGGTATACCATGAGCTACATTGTGATGCCATGAGAATGCCATAGTATTTCAAGTTATGGCACGTATGGCCCAACTGAAGAACATTTAAGTCAAATCTGGCCTGCCATAGCAAATGAGTTTGACACCCCTGCACTAAAGAGAGGAGTCATTTGGAAATATTTTGCATAGATTGTTGCATATTTCTTGACTGTTTATGACGTAGTGTGATAATGCGGTTACCACTTGTGACATGTTACAAGTAGCTGCCAGGATACTGCATCATCCTTCTGCGACAGCCACTACCCTGATGATGAAATAGCCCCTTATGAGACTTTATTTAATTCTTGTGGCTACTCCTCATTTTCACACTAGTGTCACAATTCAATATTGATCACCAGTGCTGTCTTAAGGTTGGAGAATTGTTAGTGCATTGAGCCAGAGATCACATCAGGATGGGTTGGGGTGAGTTGGCACAGCTGCTGTCAAAACTGCAGCATTCTTTCACTCTCTGTGGAGATGTAAGCAATGTATAGCCTTCCTAGCTCCAAAAGTGGCTGTGCTCAACAATAAAAGTGTCCCATCTCTATGTGATTAGAAGCACAGCAGCTGTCAAAGGCAAAGGCTGAATTGTCTGTCTTTTTCCCTCTTGAAGGCAAAAACATGAAGAGAGCTAGATTGTGCCTTTAATCTGCAACTACAGCTTTGAATAAAGAGTTGTTCAGAGCACCCCACCCTAATGGAATCTCTAGGAAAGGTTGCACAAACCCTTCCCAAGCTGCTTGGCAAACAGGAGGAGGAGAATACAGTTTCTTCTTCGAGCGCTGCTTGGATGCATTCAGTAATAGGCGTCTCCGTGCTGGAGTGCCAGATTGGTAAGGAACACTTTTGTCCTAGCCTGTCAGGAGAGGGTAGGCGGCCACTGCCCCCCATGCCACCCAGTGCCTATATACATGGCCGCCTCCCGACCCCTCCCCAGTTTCATTTCTTTCACCTTATGCATTGGATCTGGAATGTCTGCTCCTTGCGAAAGCAAACAGCCTGTCCGCGATTGTATGAGCTTCATGCCCGATTGGGAGCATCTTTTCATGGACATAGTTCCACTAAAGAGGACTCCAGCATTCCGGGCTGGAACATCAGAATCCACCTCTTGCCATGCCAGGGTTTAAACCCTGCACTGCGTGCAGCAAGGCCTCCCCCAGGATGACCCCAACAGGAAGTGCCTTCAGTGCCTAGGCGAAGACCACCTGGTCACCGCCTGCTCCATATGCCTTTTCTTCAAACCTAGGAAAATCAAGGATAGGGAGCAAAGGCACCATGCCATAGCCTCTGAACAGGCCTGGCATTCCTCTCCGGAGGCTTTGGGAGCCCATATGGCGCCACGAGCTGGCTCAGCACTTGCACCCACCCAGCACCATGATGACAGAGGCCACAGGAGGGCAAGCTCGGTACCGACTTTGGTACCTCGGCGCTGACATAGTCCACTGGCACTGGGCTTGCCCTGGCACCACTCTAGGTCACCACTGGCACCGCAAGCTCACTGCAGCCCCGTACCGATGGTACAGGGCCCGCCTAGGCACCGCTCTGAGTCACCTCTGGTACTGCAGGCTCACTTCAGCCCCGTACTGACAGTGCTGGGCCCGCCTCAGCACCAGCCACTCTCGGCACCACAGGGTTGAATTTCACTCTCTTTCCCAGTGCTACTTCACAAAGGGAGCCCCGTCTCTCCTGGTAGGGGCTTGCCATGAGTCCTCTTGGGATCGCTCCCGATCCCAATGACCCCGGAGGTGGTGGAGGCCTCACAGGCACTCCTTTTGTTGCCCACATCTCCCTCTCCGGTACTGGTTAGGAGGGGCAAACCGGTCTTCATATCAAAGGCCTGGGTGCATCACGAACGGCACCATTCTCCTTTCCCCTCCCCGAACCCCAGGCACTCAAGCCCCGCCACCCATTACTCCTTTGGGCCTGGATACTGTAGAGCCTTCCCCGCGGCAACATATAACTTTGCCATCTCTGGTACCACCTCGGGGATCACGCGATGCTTCCCCTTGCTCAAGTCCCGAGGAAGGTCCATCAAGGGGCTCTAAGCGGCCTCGGCACCATGCTTCGGCACTGTCCCCATTCCACATCCACCCTCATGAATGGTTCCCACATGAGACGTCGTCACTATCAGTCCTACTGAGGGCACCTGGTACCACTCTCTCCCCGGTACTGGGCTCATATACAGGCAATCTATTGGCACACTTCGACCTCTTGCACCACACCGCAGCCCATTTGGGGTTGGAGGTGCAATCCTCTGAGCCCCCTCAGATACCCTATTTGGGCCGGTGTTTTCCTCAGCACCAGTTACGGTTCCCCTCCACCCCAGCGTCTGGGACCTCGCCTCCTCCCGATGGCAGAACCCGGGTTCCATTTCCCCGGTGTCAGACACGGCCGGCCTCAAGTATAAAGTCCCGGGATCAGAGTTCCCTTCCCTTATCGACCACCCAATCCCGCCCCGGGATGTGGTACAAATGGCGCTAGGCCCGGGTGAAACCCCCAGCAACCCCCTCCCAGCATCGAGGGAGGCAAGGGAGTTAGAACTTCTAGGGCACAAGGTCTATTTCTCTTCATACTTCCAACTACGGGTTGCAAACAACCAGGCCCTATGTAGAGTTTTAAGGGAGATTATAATCCAATAAGGAGGACAGCATATTCAGAGCTGTATAAGAAGTCTTTACTGAAAGAGAACTGAGAGAGAGAGAGAGAGAGAGAGAGAGAGAGAGAGGAGACAGACAGGTTTTCCTAGCACCTAAACGACTCTCCCATTTATCACTATGGCAACCCCAATGACCCTAGGTAGTCCAAAACACCACACCCTAACCAGCAGATACATGCTGGATGTGTGGGAGTCCTTCACAAAGTTTAGACATCTACTCCCACCAGAGGCCAAGGAAGAATATGACGCATGCGTAGAGGAGGGAAGAATAATCTCCCAAGACCTCTTTCTGTCAGCCAGAGACGCGGTAGATACGGCAGCCCGCACCATGGCCTCAGCCGTAACCATCCATTGAGCGGCTTGGCTCAGGGAAGCCACGGTGCCCCCTGCTTCACAAGAGGTGGCACTCGACCTGCCTTTCGGCGGCGATGCCTTGTTCCCACCCAAGACCTTGGTGGTAGTGGGTACCACATGTGACCCAAGGGGAGACGTAAAATACCTCAGCCTCCTCCCATCAGGGCCCCTTCCATGTCCCACGGCCACATACAGCCTATGGGCTCGAGACCCACCCCGCCCACACTTTTCCCCGAAGACCCTTGGGTAGGGACTTAGTCCCTCCCCATCACCCTTTCAATTAGCATCTTGGGGCCCGCTCAGAAGACCCTTCCTCCCTCCCTTTTTCTGCAGGGAAAGTGAGCCTATTCTAATTAATCTGTGACTGCCTCACCGTGGGCTCTCAACAGACGATATTCCCACGGCTCCAGCCCACTTCTAGAGAAGGTAGGCAACATTTTTTCCCCTTCCTTCCTCTAACTAGACAAGGGGGAATTTCTTAGGGCCAGCCCCCCCCCCACACTTCTACAGTGGGGAGCCAGGCCTTAACCTTGCTCCTCTGATTTTTAGGAAGGCACTAACCCTGTAACCCAAGCCTGCCTCAATCACTAATGGCCCAACCCAAGACTGCGGCTTCACTCCCGCAGACAATCCTTAATTCTTTGTTGCCCTTAGGGCTATCATCAGAGGCTATCATCTTAATGCATTAGGGAGACCTTCACTAAACCGAAGGGCGAATCACCTAGTAGCTCTAGTCAAAGCTACAGATACCTGAGGTTTGTGGAGACGCGTGTATCCACCGGATGACTGGGAAACCCCTTTGCCAGTCTGTTGCCTGTCCCACAATGGGTAGGACCTGTTTCTGTGCCCTGAACTTGGGAAGGACCCTCCAGGCACCATTCCCACCCTACAAAACCAGTAGATGCGCACGCCTAAGTCGGTCCCAGTAGGTCCTTAGTGACCTCCCCAGGACTATAAATCCTATTTAATTATCTCACCTGTTAGATGGGAGCATGACGTTTGGTATTGTTTACCACCCGCTGCTCTGTGCCCTGGAGGGGGATACTAAGGCAGAGTCATGTTCATGAATCTCTACCTTGCTCCTCGTTTTCTCCCCCTTCCCTCCCTATGGAGAAAACAACCTGTAATGGACTAGAATTCGTCCTGTCTGTCCAGGACTGATTTATATCTTTCCAGAATATCTTTGATTGGAAGTCCCTATTAGGCTCCACTCTTCCAGGAAGGTGGCGGTATGTCTCCACCCCTCCCCAACCTGAGTCCGAAGCATCTGTTATCACGGTCACTAGGGGCTTGGGTTCCCTGAATGGAGTGCCCCCCATCGCAAAGTGGGGTCCCCTTCCTCTTCCCATTCCTGAAGCGGCAACTCCGTATACTCAACCTAGATTCAACTAGGTCAGTGGGATTCATGGGAGAAGAGGCAATACTACTCTCCCCCCACCCTTTCAGACAGAGTGAGGGGGAACCCACCTTATGCCTCCCAATTATCCCTTAGCCAATCCAGCAGTGATGGCTCACTGACAGACTTGCTGTGCACTGTTGGGCTCCACACATAGCCGTCACCCAACCGGGCTATATCCTAATTTGTCCTCTTCCCTGGGACGACCAGAGATCCATGGTCACTAAGGGCTAGCCCAGGGCAATGTCGCCTGGGTGCCTTGCAGGCAAGATTTGTCTTCCTACGCAGGACCCCCCTCAGGTCCGGATACTCCTGCCATAGGACATTGTTAAGGCTTTCTCCATCTGCTTACTTGATGAAGCTTAATCTACCAAATCCTGATTTCCGACTTGCATGGAAAATCAGGAAATAGTCATTTTTCCCATGGTGGAATTCTATCCTGGGTAAGACTGGATAACAACATAGGTCGCCCTTCACGGATTCTCCAAATATCCAAGGTACACCTGTGGAATCACCAACTGTACCTTGCCAGATAGTCTTCGCAGAAAACCACTGCCTCCTCAGTTAAGCCTTATCACTCGGAGGGGTCAGTTTCCCTCTTACGAGCTTTCATCCTTGATTCGCACTTAGGTGCATCGTAGCTAAGGGCCCATACCACACCTGCCGGTGCCCCCAGGCACGCAGGGTCATATAAATCAATGTAAATTGTAATCCCATAGGCCTCCAGGTTGTCACAACTAGGCATGTAGTCGGAGGCATCACAAATTCTGCTTTACTCACTCCTTACATTCTCCACATAGTCTTCCCAGTAGTGGAATCCTAGGAAGAACTTGATGGGACAACAGGAGGGTTCGCCTCCTTGAGTCTTCATAAGATAACCAAGGCCAACAGTACTTCCTAAAGCCCACCTTGCTGGCTTGCAAGTGCCTTGTGGGTCTGGAGTATTTCTTCCGAAACATAAGAAGTCTCCCAGGTCAGGGCACTGAAACACTGCTGAAGGTCTGGTGTCACATTCCACCACTGCCCCCCTTGACCAGCCTAGGGACTACAGGGCTGAGATGTTATGTGGCGCCAATCACACCACTTCTGCCATTTGCCTTTCCCTTAATCAACTTGAAGTTTCTGCCTCTAGAATCTTCTTGCTTAATTCCACTAGCCTTTTCCCTTGCAAGTTGAATGGTATACCAAATATACACACCCCTTTGGGCATGTGACTTATGGGTCTTTGCGTGGCTGGTTGGAGGGATGATATTTTATCCCCTCTTATTGCTCTCTGCATGGGCAGTGACCATCATGACCAGCCCAGTATCCCTAAGGCTCCCAGATTCTTTGTAATATTTATGCTGAAGTGTTCTGCGGCCAGAAGATTTACTCTCTGGCCTTCATACCTCAAGCTAGACCCTCAGGTACAGCAATCGAATGCAATTCCCTCCATGTTAGTCGTGTTGCACTGTTACAAATCCCTGGTGTAAGGTGACTTAGTCCGTCCGACCCATGCATGCTAATTGGCTTGGGTGGATTGGACTGACCCCTTGCTCAGGGTTGGCCTTACATTGAGGACTCCATTGCCAGGGTAAGAGCCCTAACTGGTCTCTTAGTCCCTATAAGGACCTTACCCGCTGGGCCTATACCCTTCTGGAGCGTTGCTTTGCAGAAGGCGGAAGACCCTACTCCACCCACTGTCCATCAGTGCGGCTAGTAGTCACCTATTACTGAATGCATCCAAGCAGCACTTGAAGAAGAATGGTGGGTTACATACCAGTAACCATCTTTCTCAGAGATGGGCTGCTTGGATCCATTCAGGTCCCTCTCCTCCATCCCTGCATCTGGAGTTGGCGACTCCTAGGAACTGGGGAGGGGTCAGGAGGCAGCCATATATATAGCCACTGGGTGGAGTAGGGGGCGGTGGCCACCTGCCCTCTCCTGACAGTCTAGGACAAAAGTTTTTCCGACCAATCCAGTGCTCCGGCACGGAGACACCTATTACTGAATGGATCTGAGCAGCCCATCTTGAAGAAGGATGGTCACTGATAAGTAATCCACCGTTGGTCTCCCAATAATTTTATTTGTTCCAGTCTGAAATGCAGAGGATGGCAAGGTCCTGGGTTTCGTCCTTCTTTCTCCTTATAAGATGATGTGTTCCCTGTGAAAAGTAGGATCTATGGCAGACTGGCCTCCTTGAATAAGGTCTTTAATATTATCTCCTTGAGTCCCTATCTATGCTGGGCAAAGACAGGAATCAAACAAGGAAACAGGGAATTTAGAACAGCCGTTCCTTTTCTGCTTTCCCACTTGGCCCCTTCCAGTGTGCTTTCAGCTTCCTTTTTCTGTCAGCTTCTCCTCAGGATATTGCTGCTAGGTTAGGTTGTGGTGTTGCACACATTTCATTTCAGTTTCCTCTTCACTTGTCATTTGTGATGGGCTTGGAGGATTTTTGCTAGCTGTTTTTGGACACCCTTGACAATTTAACTCTGCCCTGTTTAGATGAACATGTGAATTTCCACCTTCAGAGCAGCCCTTTGTCAGCTTGCAAAGCCCTCTCTGTCAGTGTTCTCCCAGCAGAGTATAATTGCTGCCTGGAAATACCTCACAATCCTTTCCAATGTGCAACTTTGCTCTAGGGTTTAACTACAGGAACGGATAAACACCCTGACAGCTTCATGCCTGAGTACTCACAAAAGGTTCTGCCGTGTGGTTAGTGATTATTTCTGTAATGGAAAAAGACCCTTACCTGCTAGCAGGTTGTAACTGACTTTGGTATGGAATCTTGACTTACACCATAGAGACCAGAAGGCGTTCCCCATGCAAATACCGGATGTTGCTCTAGAAGTGACCCTTGCTCAAAGAATTGATGGCTTAGCCAGTCAGCAAATGGGCCATATTCACTGAATATATAGCTTAAACGGGGTGCCTCTGACAGGACTTTGTACCGAGGGATGTTACAATATTATCTTTAGGAGAGAGAAGGCTATATGTGTATGTCTTGCCTGTGTGGAAAGTCCTACACTTCCACTTTCCACATTGAAAGATGGGATGGCCAAACCCAAGCATTCAAAATCATGAATCAGGTTCCCCAAAATCATGAGAGTGATTGAATTAAAAATAAGTTTTTATTGGTTTTTAAATGAGATTCTTCCTATTTAACATCTTGTTTCTGAGCTTATAGGATGAACTTGGGTCACATTTCTAAGCTTTTCTCTGGAACCATTTGGTCTTGAAACATTGTTTTTTTAAATGAAAGCTGAGATTCTCCTCTAATCACATGACTCTAGAGCAGTGGGTCTCAAGCTTTCCACATGACTGCACCCCTTTCAGGAATCTGATTTTGCATACCCCCAAGTTTCATCAACTACTTGCTCATAAAATCAGACATAAAAATAGAAAATACCTACTAAAAATTGCTTATTTTCTCATTTTTACCATATACTTATAAAATCAATTGGAATATAAATATTGTACTACATTTCAGTGTATGGCATATGAAGCAGAATAAACAAATAACTATGAAATTTTAGTTTGCACTGACTTTGCTAGTACTTTCTTTTCATAGTCTGTTGTAAAATTAGGGAAATCTCTAGATGAGTTGATGCACTGTCTGGAAGACCTCTGCATGTACCCTGGGTTGAAAACCACTGATCTAAATGTTAGGGCTTTAAGTAAAGCACCAAATATTGCAAGACACTCAGTAAAATCGAAAGACTTTGCAACACTGTTTCTGTGTATGGTCCCTTTAAATCTCTAAAAAGGCACCCTGGCTGTCCATTTTAAGGGTATGTTTAGGGCTGTTGTGAGATTCTTCTCCATACATTTCTCAGACATAGAAGAACTTTGTGTAGCTCGAAAACTTGCCTTTCTCACCAACAGAAAATGATTAAATAAAAGATATTACCTCACCTACCTTGTCTTTCATTTTGAGGCTGTACATATTGGAGATTAGTTTTAGCATAGTTTAGAGGCAAGACTTTAGTGTGTGTCAGTGTATTCGCTCTGTCACAGTGACTCTGGAATTCTTCTCCATTTGTTTTCATTAATCTGAAACAAAATTTATCTAGAGACTCAGGCTGAGACTTCCAAGTCACAAGTGGCTCTTTAAAGTATCTCCTGCGACTCATTGCAGCACATGATATTAAAACACTGTGTAATTTAATTATTAACCAATCAGGATGCTTTTGCTATGCTGTTAACTAATTGTAGGCAATAAAATAATAATAGTTGATTAGCCATTTTGCTGTGAGAATTATATATAAAACTAAATATTTCCCCATCATATCATTTACATATGAATATATAGTACTGTAGTAAATGAAAAAACTAATTCACACAACTGTGTTTTTTTAAGTAATGTTGATAACTAACTTGTCTCCTGATACACTGAGGATCCCTGATCTAGAACAAAAGATGCAGGTTGCCTTTTGTGTCTGAAAATACAGAGCAGACACCCTCAAGATTGCAGTGAGCAAATGTGGTTGAAGAAAGCAAAACCCTGATCACATCTCGGACACCACCACTCTCTGGCACACCAACTTCAGGATTCAGGTTGCAGACAGACAAATGTCTCTGGCCTCTCTCTGCCTTTATCCTTTGCGTGGGGAGCGGGAGAACAGCTTCTTAGCTGTTTAGCATCTAAATCACTGACCTTCCAACTGGCAATGAGAGAAAGAAGCAGTCACGTTTATTTCTAGACCTTGTGCCTTGTCTCCTCAGAGTTGCATTTCAATGAAGCAGTCGTAGAGTGCAGAGACTGGTGACTGTAGGTGCATAACACACGTACTTGGTTTGACAGCATTTTATTTCAGTCTAACCACAGGGGTGGGGGGTTTGTTTGCTTTGTGTGCCCCAAATGTGACACTCGGCTCTGGATGCTCATGTTTGGCCAATGGTGTGGCTGGAAATGGCTTGCACTGATGCCTTTCCTAGAATGGGGCTGGTAAGGGTGTGTGAAGAGAGGGTGACAATGTTATGGAACATCCATTCTTGTGGACACAAATTAGCCTGCAATCCTGCCATGCAAGTGGCAGTGAAATGTGAGTGAAGAGGGTGAGGGCTGGACAAGGAAGAAAGTGCCATAGCTCTGGCAACCAGTTTGCTTTTGTTTAATGCCACAGCACTCAGTTTAGTTGTAATGGGCTACTGAAGCAATTCTTGTCTCATCAGGAAAGTCTCCACTGCAACTTCCAAACCTGCTCATGGTTACATAAGACTGGAGCAGCAGAGTCTGAGGTTGCTATGACAACATCCATCCCCGAGTCTCCATTTCCTACTTGTTAGAGAACTTTGTGTGTATTTGTGAGGGAGAGAGACAGCGAGCACATTCTGTAGTGATGGACAAATAGCCTTGTTTAAGGAGGTGGGGTGTGATGCTCGCAGGGTACCCAAACCTGTGATGCACTTTTCCACTACTTGCCTTACCTGCCCTTTGCATGAAGCGCTTTTGTTTGTGTTTGCTGTGGATCAGCTGCCTGAAACAACCAACCTCTGGCAGTCCAAGTACTGCCCTCCAGGTCGCTGCAAACCCCTCTCTCTCCATAGCAGTAACAACAGGCACATGCCACCTCCCAAATCCTCAGAGTCTTCCCTGCAGCATCCAGTCCTTTATCCTCTGAATACTCTTTAGAATTAATGGGCCTGCTGTCCCCAAAGAAACAGCACATATCAGCTTGCAAAGATTCAACTCAGGACCAGCACTTTGCCTAACAGCACAGTATATAGATATATTTATAGTGAAAACAAGAATAAGTTTATCATCAAAGAACAGAGACAAGTAAAAATTGGTAAGAATGTTGGCAACACGTGGGTCACCTGTAGAACAAAATCGTAACAAGCTTTCTATAGACTGCTTTCCCTGCCAGAGGCATTGTCATGTTACCAGCTTTTCTTTGCAACGAAAAGGGCTAGAATCTTACCTCTTAATATTAAATCTGTGGCTTTCGTATCACATTAATAACATTTTAAAAATTAAGATCTCAGGCTTTGAAAAAAACACCAAATATACTGTGTCTCGTAATAAAATGGCAAGTGTTAGCAACACTGGTGGTGGCCTGGCAAAAATAGACTAAGGTTTCGTGGCAGGGCTGTATTTGTAAACTAGAAAATTGTGGGACGTGGATTAGCAGGGGGGGATAGTGGTCAGTATTTAAATGCACTAACAGTGTGGTGCATGTGTGGTTTTGGGGATGACTCAATGTTGGAATAGCGGGGGAGCTGTAGGTCACGATTTAGCTGCATTGGCAGAGCAGGGAAGTATCCCAGCACTGAATTAGCAAGAGGTACTGTTGGCAGGGACTGAAATGCATTGGCACAAATGAGTGGGAAATTTGTATAGTTTGTTCCACCTGGGCTATTTATTATCTCCCTTTCATGAGCAATCGTTTCACCTCAACATTTCAGGTACTGTGCCCTTTGCAGATGGCTTTGGCTTTCGGGCCTCATTGAGCATGTATTATCACGAGCCAGGGGAAACTGAAATGCAGTCTGTATCTCTCAGTATATCTTTTTCTCTTTCGCTGGGATTAAAATAGAATAAAGTGCTTTTCAAAAAAAAATAGCAATGAAGGTGAGTTCTTTTTCCATGTTGTTATATAAGCTTTTTAGAGACACCCACCTCCAACTCCCCCAAAAAATCAATATTAACTTCATTATTTTTTTTCTCTTTTATACTCTTTTCTTGAGACAGGGCCACAAAAGTAAACTGCAAATGCCCAAATGGAGAAATAGAAGATGGCAGTAGGACCCTTGAAGCCAAGAGAGAATTCAAAGGTAAATAAGCCATGTGGAGCAGGGATGAGTACACAAAGTTCATGGCCTAACGAGCTGTAAAATGGTATCCCACACCGCACAAATGTTCATAGTTTCCCTCTTCCCTCTCCTCTCCTTGTTTTTCCTGGGTGTTTTAATGACCTTATAAACTGTAGCTCACTTTCCATGTGCTCTGACACTGCAACAAATGGGACTCTCTTTGATTAATTTGATACTAATTACATTTGTTTCCACTGTTCATTTCACAGAACCAGTCATTGTCCACTTTTAAGGAGAGTGGGGGCCTTTATTAATCTAGTAGTCTGTGCCACTGAAGGCAGGAAATTCTGTGGCCAATTGGATTATTGTGGTTTTATTTGGAAAGGAAAGAAGCTTCTCAAAGCAGAGGAAGGTCAGGAGTATATGGAAGCAAAGAGAAGGCAATAAAAACTTTGTATTATATATGTTTTGTGAACTTTGATCTGGAACTTTGATGCATAGAAAGCATGTTGGATCTGATTGTCCCTTGCCCTCCTCCTTGTATGGTCACTTCCACAGCTAACCCACTGTCATGTGAGAGTGGTAGATATTAAGATAAAATCTAGTTAGATCACAAATTGTTGGGACTTGATGCAGGAATCACTGGGTGTAATTCTACAGTGTGTTTATGCAGGAAGCCCAATTGCAAGCTCAGAATTGTTCTGTTTGGCCTTGAAGTCTATTCATTTAAAAAGCAAGCAATGGTGGAGTTGACCCCATGTTGGCACAGCTGTTTGTAGCTTTCATTAGGAGTGTGCAAACCAGGGCTGTAACTAGGGCGGGGTGAACTTGGCAAAACCCCAGGTGCTGAATTTTAAAGGGCGCCAGACCGACCCCTACCTGGCCCCAAAGAGAAATGTGCTATTGCCAAATCCACATTCCTCCAGGAGCCAGGCTGGGGGAGCCCATCTCCCACCCTGCCCCTGAGCCACGCTCACTGGGGAAGGCACCCCCAGCCCATCCCTGGCTGCGATCACCAGGGAGGAGGAAGCCCCCCCCCCCGGTCCTGGGCATGATTGGCCGGTGGGGAAAGACATCCCTCACCCGGCCCTGGCTGTGATTGGCCAGCAACAAGAAAAGGCACCTACCTGGCCAGGGGACTGGGGCCAGATCCAGCTGCCTGCTGAGAGTGACAGATCAGGCCCCAGACCAGATCGGGGCCAGGGGGTGCCTTTGGGGCTGCTTGCTCTGGGCACCAGAAACCCTAGTTATGCCTCTGGTTGAAACTGTGTCATGCTCATCTAGATCTGGATTTCATTCAAAGTCTGAAATTCAGACCAGCCCTGTAGACAAGTTCACAAACATCAGCGCAGTGCTGGTTTCTGAAAATTGGAGCTTGCAGATGAGTTCCACATTGAATTTTGGGGCTCATAGGGACAAACATATTCACACGGTCCTTCTGACAGGTGTCCTACACCTTTTACTTAACAACAAAATTGCTCTGCTTCAGCACTACCAGTTCTTATTTTGTTGCACATCTTGTGATATTTGACATTTCACTTAAAATATTAGCTTTTTAAAAATAAGATTTAGCTCTTTCAGTTGAAAAGAAAAGCTTGAAAATGTGACCCCAATGTATCCTAAAAGCTTTAAAACAAACAAAAACCCCCACACAATAAAAATAACCTAAAATTTTGACTTAAAAATCCCAAATTTTTAATCTCATGATTTTGGGGGGTTTGATGCATAATTTTTTAATGTTTGTGGTTGGCCTTGTGTTTGATAATGCTACGTTTATAACAACCAGACAAAAATTATTTTGTTCCATAGGAGTCATCAGTTCTACCCTCCTCCCAACCTTGATGCAGTGTGGACTATGTTATTAACTCATGTGAAAACTAACCTCCCATGGTAAGTGTTCAGACTTCCCAGTTAGTTTTCCTGGTATCATCTGTCTCTTCTGATTATTTCTGGTCTTATGGTTCAGATCCAAGATGGGGTATGTTGGGGAAACAAGATTTCTATTCACGTGCAACATACCTCATTTAGGAAAGAACAATCCATTGCACATATACAAAATGGGTAATGACTGCCTAGGAAGGAGTCTTGCGGAAAGGGATCCGGGTGTCATAGTGGACCACAAGCTAAATATGAGTAAACAGTGTAACACTGTTGCAAAAAAAGCAAACACTATTCTGGGATGTATTAATAGGAGAATTGAAAGTAAGACACAAGAAGCAATTCTTCCACTCTACTCCACCCTGATTAGACTTCATCTGGAGTATTGTGTCCAGTTCTGGGTGCCTCATTTCAGGAAAGATGTGGACAAACTGGAGAAAGTCCAGAGAAGATCAACATGAATGATTAGAGGTCTGGAACACTTGACTTATGAGAGAAGATTGAAAGAGCTGGTTTTGTTTATTCTGGAAAAGAGGAGACTGAGAGGGAACATGTTAACAGTTTTCAAGTACCTAAGAGATTGTCATGAGGAAGAGGGGAAAAAATTGTTTTCCTTAACTGCCAATGGTAGGACAAAAAGCAATGGGGTTAAATTACAGCACAGGAAGTTTAGGTTGGACACTAGGAAAAATTCCTCACTGTCAGAGTGATCAACCACTGGAATAACTTACCTAGGCACGTTGTAAAATCTCTATCACTGGAATTTTCTGAAAGCAGGTTAGACAAGCACCTGCCAGGGATGGTTTAAGAAAGTACTTGGTCCTGCCATGAGTGCAGGGGACTGGACTCGATGACCTCTCATGGTCCCTTCCAGTTTCTATGATTCTTTGATTCTCATTTCTGCCACTTAATTCATTGCGTGACCAAGGGGCATCGCTGGCGCCTGGCACACGGGGCCCATGCCCCGACTGCCATTGTCAGTGCCCCGGGTCCAGGTGGGGCCCTGCCTCTCCCGGTCTCCAGCTAGATCAGGCTGGAGATCCGGGGCCCAGCCACCCACTGCCGCGGCTGCTGCTCCCGGCCCTGTCCCCGGCCAGGGATCCAGGGCCCAGCTGCCCACGGCCACGGCTGCCGCTCCTGGCCCAGTCCCGGCTGGGGATTCGGGACCCAGTCGCTCACAGCAGCAGCAGCCACTTCTGGCCCCCTCAAAGGCCAGGTGACCCTGCAGCTGCAGCTGCTGCTCCCCGCCCTGTCCCCGGCAGGGGACGTGGCCTGTGGGCAGGGGACAGGGCCTGGGCCAGTGCCCCATGTCATTCCCCGGGGCAGTGATGCCCCTGGCATGACCTTGAACAAATTATTTTGCCTCTCTGTGCCTCAGGTTTACCCATATGTCAAAAAAGACAAGTATTTGTGTAGTTGCCTCATAGGAGGGTCTGAGACTAAACTCATGGACATTTGTAAAGCATTTTAAGGTATTAATGAAAGAAGTTAGAACATCTCTTCTCAAACTGTGGATTGTGACCCTAAAGTAGGACACAACTCTGTCTTGGTGGGGTTGCCAGGGCAGAAAGCCTCAGGGGGGTTGAAACCCCAGCTGGGAGCCCCACACTCCACATTATTCATCTATTTCAACTTGTTTCTATGCTGTTTTATCTCTGCCCTGCTGTTCTCCTACGGTCAGGTGATACCCAGTGTTCACTTTTTCACCCTACTTCTCCATCACTTCCTCATGTTCCCATTGTAACTAATCTGTTATGGAAGATTCCAACCCTGACCAAGGGGAGCTGAAACCTGGAGTGCTGAGGGGAGTTGATGCCTGCACCCTGCCAGGATGAAGCCCGGTGCCTCAAGAGACTGAAAGAGGAAGGCCAATTTTTTTCCAGTAGGAGGGTCACAATTTTTTTAAAGTCCAGATGGGATCTCCAGCACAAAAAGCTTGAGAAACATGGCACTAGAAGTTCAAGAATTACTAATATTTATTAGCATGTCTTTCATTTTGCTTCTTGAGTACATTATTGCTATGCTTTGAACAAAAAGAAGAAAATAGTGCAGAGAACAAGAACAAAAAAGGGACAAATGGTAATTTCGAGCTGTTCTTTTTCCAGGAATTAGTCTTAGTCATAGACTTCAATTAAAAAAACCAGAGGTATTTAATATTATGTGGGAAATTAACAAGGCATTTATTTATCCCAAAGGCCTCCTTATTTTCATAATAAAAAGGCAAATTGGTAGGTAAAGATTTATTCTAATTATCTAGAAATGGCACAGCTTTGAGATAGTCTAGCAAGGGGAGGGGGAAGCAATTGACCTAAATCACTGAGACATTGGGCCTGATCATAGAATCATAAATCATAATAGTTGGAAGGGACATCAGGAGGTCATCTAGTACAACCCTCTGCTCAAAGCAGGACCAACCCCAACTAAATCATCCCAACCAGGGCTTTGTCAAGCCAGGCCTTAAAAACCTCAAAGGTGCAGATTCCACCATCTCCGTAGGTAAGCCATTGCAGTGCTTCACCAGCCTCCTAGTGAAAAAGGAGATTCACTGATTCACTACTTTATCTGTCTATTTTTAATCTGGTGTAACTCTATTGATGCCAAACGCCAAGGTGAAATCCATGAATCTGCAATAGTATAGTACCAAAGTAAGATGGTGGAGAAGCCAGCTTCAGGGAGTTCCAAAGGGGAAGCCATGTTAGTGTAGTTCAGCAAACCAAACAAAGAGTCGGTGTTAGCCTATTGCATGATGACAAGTTCCAAAGGAGTAACCATGTTAGTCTAGTTCAGCAAAACAAATTAGGAGTTTGGTGACTCTTTTAAAGACTAACACATTTATTTATCACATGAGCTTTCATGGAAGAAAATCCCATTTCATCAGATGCTTTGAAGAGGAAGGTATTATTTATCCTTAATAAAGTGAAAATATGGTCCTGAGACACTAACTTTGGGGAGAAAGACTAAGGAAAATGGCAAGGGGTCAGCCCTCAGTTGCATGACCCAACAAAGAAATATTGGCTCTAGGAAGCAGAGAAGCAGTGGTTACAAGAGTTCATCTCACAGTCACAAAGACCACATCTTTGGCAGAGTTCCTGCTAGAAGAAACTATCTGCAAAGATATTTCTAGAAATATGTCTCCCATGGATGAACATGGAGGGGGTGTCTGAATAGATTTTAAACACCAAGATCCTGGAGAAGCTTTTTTTTTTTTTTTTTTTTTTTTAGTAAATTGCTTCCCCATCCAGTACGGCTTCAGGCAGGTTGCAAGGCAGATGGCACCTCAGAATATGAGTGTTTACATTGTCCCAACTGATGTAGCAGCAGCCAGAGCTGCCTGGATGGTTTGAGCCTGTAAACTGCTCTGATTTGCTGTTACTTTATGACATGATCCAATGTTTTACACCCCCTTGCATTTAGTTTCATTCCTTTCTGTAAGTTCACCCATCTTTGAAGCATCTGAGGAAGTGGGATCTTCTCCCACGAAAGCTCATGCAAAAAATAAATCTGTTAAAGTGCCACACAACTGCTTGTTGTTTTTTTACTGGACTAGACTAACACGGCTATCCCTTTGGAAATTGACAAAATAGAACTACCTGCCAGAGACAGCCTCACATGTGCTGCAGAAGGCTGTGGCATTTTAGTCAATGCTTCATGCATTTTTCATATATTTCAGCTTGTTCCTATGAAGTTTGTTTTGTCTCTGTTCTCCTCCCCCACCCCAATCTTATCAGGCTTTATTATGCTTTTGTTTAGATGCTTTCAAGTGATGCCCAGTGTTCATCTCTTCATCGTACATCCCTGCCAGCCCCTCACGTTCTCACTGTAACTAAACATTTTCTGGAAAGTTCCAATCCTGGCAGGAGGTGATTGGGAAAGTAGGATAACCAAATGGGGTGCTATGGAGAAATAACCAGATAACCAGTACTGTGGAAGAGGACAGATAGCTGCCATTTCCCCTCTCTGTGCTATTTCTGGATGGAAGAAGTCAGAGGGAGGTCTAGGGCAGTGGTTCCCAGCTGGTTTGCTGGGGCACGCTGGTGTGCCGTGGGAACACCCAAAGTGCGCTGCGAGCATCCCTGAGAGCTGGAGTTAAAGCTCCCTCCCTGCTCAGCCCAGCCACCTGAAAAGGCAGGGGTTAAAGTAAGGGGAACACAGTTCTGGGGCCCCCTATTTAGGGGGCATTCTGGCCCCCTAAAAATAGAGGAAGGCACTAGAATGGGGAGTTGCAGGGGTCCCCCTAAAAATAGCAGAAGCAGCCCAAATGCACCATTCAGGTAGCTCCACTTTAAGCCCAGCCAGTAGAGAGCTGGGGAAGGCCAGGAGTGTGTGACTCTCCCCCTGCAGGGCGGAGCAGCTTGTGTCAGGCAGCCTGCAAACAGCCCAGGTAAGGGCTTTGGGGAGGGCTGCTGGGGGTTGTGTGGGGCAGGTGTGTGTGTGGCAGAGATGGTGGAAGTGGCTGTGTAGCAGAGGGTGTGTAGCTGGGGTTGCGGGGTGACTGTTTGGTGGGGGGTAGGGTGGCTGTGTGTGATGGGGGGTGTAGCTGGGGGCTGGAGGGCTAATTCAGGCCCCTGCAGTGATGGGAGGGTCCATCACAGGCAGCAGGGGGCTGGAGGAGGGGAGGACGGGACCCACTGGGGTGGGAGCAGCAATGGGGTGAGGATTTGCCCTGGGTGGCAAGGAGCCACTGTGGAGAAGTGGGAAGCGGATGTGCTATGCCATGCTCTCCTGCCCTACCTTTCCACTCAGCAGGTTGCCCCCTGCCCCCCAACAAAGCCACTCTTGTTCTCCCTTCATCTCTCCTCCATTGCCACCCTTGTGCTGTTCCCCACATGGCTGCCCTTGTCCTTTTTGGCCACCCCTGCCCTGCTCTGCTCCCCACACTCACTCCTGCCACTGCACACGACTCCTGACTTCCTGTGTTTTGCCACCCCTGCTCTGCTACCCCTACTGTCCTACATAGCAGTATTTCTGAAACACTATGCCATGGTTTATGAATATTCATAAGTAACTTAAGTTAATATGAATAGTCATGAGTTTTTTAATGGTGGTGTGCCTTGAAAAATTTGAAGGTATCAAGGTGTGCCACAGCAGAGAAAAGGTTGGGAACTACTAGGCTAGGGAATGGAGTCTGTGGAATCCATCATACCTTGTTTTATGACCACAGTCACCAGCTGGCCTGCAGGACTCAGGAGAGAGAGTTGTGCGTACACCCTTATTTGCTCCCATATGCACACTTGTCCGCTTGAAGAAATGGATGTTGGAAAGAGACTGAAACGTGAGATTTGTACCTGCTCTTAAACTTCCGTGAAGAGTTTCTGTACAATACTCTGTACTCAGTGTAAGAGGAGAACATGACTTCTCCTTCACCAGACCCCTCCATTTCCCTTCATCAGGGCAGGGGAGATCAGAAATCAATGAACTTAGTCTACCAATGGGAATATAGACACTGACAACTTTACCCTTAGCTGTGTAACCATCCCTAGGATGTGAATAATACTTTTTTTTTTTCCTGGCACCTTCTATCTTAGACCCTTGAAGAGCTTTATAAACAAAAATTAATTTAGACTTGCATCTAAATAGGGCTGAAAACTTTCATTCAGAAATTTTTTGCTTAAAAAATGGCTTGTTTCAAAACTGAAAACTTTTGCAAGAAGTTTTTGCTTTTTTCAGGTTTTTTTTTTTTTTGCCAGGACCAAATATTTTGAATTTGTTTTTGTTTTTCTCCTTTCTCCCTCTTCTGTTTCCCTACTGATGTTGAAATTTTTCTGGTTTGGTTTGAATTCTAGTTTTTACATTTTTCATTCCATTTTCTACTCTGTAACTTTGCAGAACACACAAAATGTTCTCTGCTCCTTGTTAACTTTTCAAAGATGGGCAACTTTTTTGAAAAATTACAGAGGTACAAAGAAAAAAGCCTACATTTTGAGGTGGGGCTGAAACCTGGGCATCCTTCATTTTAGGCATTTCATTAGCTAAATGAGAGAAATGGGAAAATACATTTTTTTCTTGTTTTAATGAAAAATTATTCAACTTCACACCTTGTGACTTGGAAACAATTTCAGAATTTTTCACGTAATTGTTCCTCCATTTTACAATCATCTTTATTAACTTGCTCTGAGCACTAGGTAATGGGCTGGGGGTCAGGGATCAGTCATAGCTTGCCAGCTCCTGTGTAATAACCGTTTTACACCCAAGGACAATGAGAAGTCAAATGACTTATCCAAGGTTGCACACAAAGACTATGGCAAGGCCAAAAATAGAACCCTGGCTGTGACCCAGGCTTGCATGTTATCCTTCCTGCTGTTCTAGGTTAACACTACTGATATCTGCTTATTTACCCATATCTGTGAATGATTGTAACTTTACCTCTCTCCCCTTAGCACCCCAAGTGTCCTACACCAAAGGGGAGCTGTCATCTTTATGGCTACCCAACTTTGTGCCTTCAGGGTTCAGGAAAAGAGAGAAAGCTTGCTGTCTCCTGCATAATAAAGTTTCAGGGTCAATAGCAGGTAGGGGCCACAAGCCAGTGAAGTGAATGCCAGAGAGGTGGAGGAAAGAGTCAAAAAGCCAGGTCTGGAAGAATGAGTCTGACACAGTGAATAATGAACATGATCTGAATGAATGTGAAAAGAGAGAAAAGCTGGTTTAAATATTTAATCTTGTTTGTGTTTGCATTGAAAAGGAAACAAAAACCTTAGACTATCCTTTGTCTTGAACTAATTGTGACCAGAGGTGAGTAGGGCTTGATTGTCATTTTCCTTGTTTCCCTGGTTAAGAGAAAACAGATGGGACTCACTTCATCAGACCACTCAGTCAGCCTCCAGTCTCCAGCCATGGCTGCAGACTGATACTTCATCAGAAGTAAAATGGTAACAAGTATTGTACTTTGCCTGTAGCATCCATGTGAAAAGCAGTGCTACTGGCCTCTTTTGAGAGCACTGCATCTTTAAAAAAGGAAGACTCTCACTTGCCGCAGCTGCCATTTGCTGCTTTGGTTCAGATGTAGAATGTAACAAACAGAGCAAGCCACCTTGCTTTCCATTTGTCATTTAGATCAGTCAGTTTGCACTGAACTGTTCTAAGGTTTTAATCTTCTCCACCTTCCCTCCTTTTTTATTAGTAAAGGCTCTGTCAAAGTTCAAATGTGGAGCATCTCCCATGTTTGTTCTCCTTCCCTTCAACAATATGGCCTGGGTAAATTTTCTGTCTCTACTCTGCTGATCCTTTTTTTTCATGTAGAGCAGAAATGAGCATGGCACTTTTGCCTGTCAGCACCTACTGCATCATCTATGTCTTTGGGCTGACTTCATTTATGCACCATCTCATGGGATAGCATATATATGTGTTCACTGCTGTAGAGGCAGTATATGGAGGAAGAAACATTATTTTTGCGGGACCCATAATGGCTACTAGTTTTGTTCAACTGTATTAAGAATCAGAAGGACTGTCCCTTTTCCCTACTTCTCTTACACTTTACCCTCAGACTTGAGATCTGTGTCACATACAATGTCAATATGACCAAGAAAGGGTAGACAGAGCTTCTCCCAGAATCTGTTGCTGCTATTCTCTATTTGGCCCAAGAGAGAGAGTTGTTGACATGTAGTTTCTCTCCTATCATTTTAGCCATTATCTTGACTTCTTTCACTGGGCTCCACACTACCATGTGAATCTGTATCATAGTGAATGTGCTTGCGTTCAGTATCATGCAACAGGTTTTTCTTTACATACTTTATCCGGCTTCATGTTCTGACTCATAAGTCAACTATCTAACATGCTTATATTGCCCTCACTACCATAGTATCTGAGCACTTCACAATCTGTGATGTGATTATCTTCATAGTACATCTGGGAGGAAAAGTAATGCTACTATCCCTATGTTACAGATGAGAACTGAGGCAGAAAAGAGAAGGATCTACAACACGCTGCAAAGCTGAGCATTACATCACCTAACTTCTACGCATCTGAAACTAACACATTCACAAAACAATCACAGGAACAACACAGCAATCCACAAAGCCTCAGCTGGGATTCCAGTGCAGTAAATGGTGAGAAAGACATTGCAGAGAGAGTAGCTGTGTTGGTCTAGTTCAACAAAATAAACAAGGAGTCTTGTGGCACTTTTAAAGCCTAAGAAATTTATTTATCACATGAACTTTCATAGGAGATTAAGTGATATCTCTCCCATGAAAGCTCATGCGTAAATTTGTTAATCTTTAAGAGTGCCACAAGACTCCTTGTTTGTTTGGGGGGAAAGAGGTGTAACCCCCCTGGGGTTTTAAGGAGCGTGGTCCCTTTAAATTTTTGCCCTGTGGGAGAGGGTTTGTGGAGCTGAGGAGGGGGCTGGAGCTGCAGCCAGAGGGCTGGGAAGGAGGAAGAGGGGGAGAGGCCCTGCCTGAAGCCAGGGAAGACAGAGCAGCTGACCTGGGATGCCAGGCCAGCACCCACAGAAGGATGCTGTGCTGGGGAGAGTCGCCCAAGGACAGAGCAGCATCCAGTGACTGGCCATCTGGAGCTGTGGGGCCGTGAGTACAGCACCTGGGACTCAGGGGGGAGGTTGTAGTTAGTTAAGTGGGGAGGGTGCCGCTCTGGGTTCGCAGAGAGCTGTGGAAGAGACATCAGAGGGATTTCTTTTGCTGGGAATATGCTGGCGCCGAAGACTAGGAGTTGCTGGACTGAACTCTGGACTGGAGCTGTGCTGGGACTCCTGAACTCATGGTGCAGAAGCAGAGCTCACGTCTGCCTCCAGCCTGCTCTATTGTTGGGCCTTACAGGGCCCTGTGTTAGCTGTTACTCTGCATTACTGCTGCCCCATCTCCCCTGTTGGTTTCCCCCTTGCACCTCTGTAAATAAACCTTTCCCATTCCCATAATCCCTGCGCTATCCCAGTGTGTGTGTGGTGCCCCTGGGGCAAAGGGGCTCTCCTTGCTGTGTTCCCACACACACCCTTCTCTGGTCAGAGCTGCCTGCAAGGCAGACTCAATCTGGCCACGTGGGTGTTACACTGACATAGAATCATGGGGTTGGAAGGGACCTCAGAAGGTCATGACATCTTGGAATGTGATTCAGAAAAGTCAGCATGCTCAACAGGGAGTCACCTAAGCCAGTCAATGGGAGATGCTGATGAGAAGAGTATGTGTTAAGCCCCATCCCCTCTCTGAGATGGGCACCAATCTCTACTGGGAACCTGTGAACAGGAACTAATGCTCTGTGAGACAGCCTCTAATAAAGGAACGCAAGAGAGGAGAAGTTCAAGGAGGCCTGGGGTGTCTCCTGCATTGGAAACAAAAGATAGAGGAGCAGTTGGTCCCAGTCTTTAGCTTCTGTTCCCACTAACTTAAGCATATTCCTGAGGGTCTTATTGAACCACTCTACTAATCTGTCTTTTGGGGGATGGTAGACTGAGATCTAGAATGGTTTTATTTTCAACAAAGTCCACACTTGTTGGAGCATCTGGGGCATGAAATTCAGCCCCTGACCAATAAAGATTTCCAAAGAAAGGCCAACCTGGGAAAACACTTGGAGTAGCTCTCATGTTAGGGTGCAAACAAAGGAGTTTCATAAGGGAATTGCTCTGGGTATTAGGTGGCATAGTCCACCAGTACCAAAATAAACACATGACCTTGGAAGCTATTCTCCCGAGGGCCCATTATATCAATCCCTACCCTTTCTAAGGGGGTTGCAAGAAGGATAAGAGAAGCCTAGCTTGAACCCTTTGGGGTCACCTTTTGGCAATCAGGGCACAATAAGCCCCATATGTATCTTGGACAAAAGAATAGAGGCAATAATCTTTCTTGGGTTTTCAGCTTACTTAGATGTCTAGCCATTTAGAGCATACGGGCTAGCCGTAGGAGCTCCCATCAGGCAGCCTTGGGGACTGAGTGGATAACTGGGCTCATTAGTTGGGGATGTCTCTACTCAGTACAGCTTCTCATCTCAGTATTCAAAGCAGGGGAACTTTTGTGAGATAAGTCATCAGAGGTGTCTACCTCATAGATGGCAGCAAGTTGACTGAAACATTCCCTGAGTACCTGGATGTCATGTTGAATTGCCATCACATCAGATGATGTCATTTAGCATGCTGCAGGCTGAGATAGCAAAGGGTTCTGCGGTGTTCATGGAAGGGAGATAGATAGCCTACAAACTGTTGGGATGTTCCCCATCCCAGGTCTGCTCTTTGGGAAAGTTCTTCTCCCAGTTCCACGGAGTCACTTCCAACACAGACCTTCTTCTTCCCTTCTGAGACTTCTTGGATTGTCTTTGTCAATCTTGAGACCATTATGGGATTTCCAACAGGTCAGACTGAGTGATGAGAAATAGGTCCCAGGCATCACCAAGAGGGTTCGTTTCTTGCCTTTGAAGTTGTTATGGGCTGGAGGGACTTGATTCTCCCCTCAGAGAGTCTGAGGATGTTTCCCCTCATATGCCAGGATCATAGGCCAAGGTAGGCAATCTGCCACTCCTAGTGGAGGCTTTAGGGGTAGATGAAGCAGGCAGCTGCCTAGGGCCCGGAGCAATAAGGGGGTCCATCCTCAGTTTGGTGGACAGAAATGAAAATATAGAAATATATAGCAATTGTTCCCATCTAGCAGCGCCAGTAGAGCTGGAAGCCTCAGCACTTTTCAGTCTTGGCTCAGCAAGGCAAACTATCATTAGGATCTGTGCTTTGTCTGAATAGCAGATTTCACCATTATCTGCCCATCACCTTCACACTGACATGCTAAAAAAGCTGGAGCAAGCTCTTTGTGACACTAATAGACAGCATAATAGCAGGAAATTTTCCAGTGGTCTCATCTTAGTTCCTCAGTCTGGCCATTTATGCTGCCATTTTTTAATCTCACTTGTGAAATTTTGCCTTTTTTGTTGTTTTTCTTTTTTTACTGTTCTTTTGCCTTTTCCTTTGCCTTTGTGACATTTTTTCCTTTGGCTCTGGTTAGCTCAGGTTACCAGGTAGGTCCATATAGGCCAGGCGTGGCCAAACTGCAGCTCGGGAGCCACATGCGGCTCTTGAATGAAAAGTTGTGGCTCCTGGAAGAACGTCAGCAAATCAGTTTAGGAAAGCAGCCCCAGCCTAGGAGTTCAGGCGGGGGTCAGGATGGCAGGGAGAAGTATGGCATGGTCAGGATTTTAAAAAACTCACCACTAGCCTGCAATCTTCTACATCAAGCAGCAGCTAAGTTTTTACTATATAGGACTAATTTTCATGGTAACTTTAAGTAATTATTAGAATCTGACATTAGTAGGATAGATGTTTGTCCTCTTTTTACAGTAAAATTAAAGCATGCAATGAATTTTAAACTTAGTAATTTTGGAGCAGGTAAAAGTATGCCTCAGTGCAGCTCGCAAAGGTTTGATAATCAACTTGTGTGGCTCTTGAGTTCCACAAGTTTGGCCAGCCCGATAGGCTGCTACATATAAATACAGTGCTGCCCTCAAGCAATCATTGCAGCTGTGCATGATGTAAGTGCTGTATGTCTTTCTTCTGGTAAGTAATTGTTTAGCTTCTTTTGTACTTACTATTTAATATTTTTGAGAGGGCCAGAGTCTTATAAACGTAAGTACTTCAGAGAATTTTATTGAAATTTGGTGGTTTTCATTTATAGCTACAGACTGGAAACCTTCTTTTCACTTATTACAATTATTTGTATTAAACTGCTAGTGCATATAAACCCAAGCCTATATGAAAAACTTGTAAGATTTGACTGCCAAAATTTTAAATGTGGTATTCTAGTTATTTTTGAGCAATCATTAATTTTACCAGTTTTTGTTAATTAATGTACATACTTATTAAATGAATTTTAAATGTTCATTTTAACTTTGTAGTTCAGCATTAGCTCATTTATGTTAAGTGAAAGATGATCAACTTACAAGTTTCATTATGGAAAGATCTTTAAAAATATCATACCCAAGAATAATTTATAAGTTCTGGAGGGATAGTCATGTTAATCTGGTTCAGCAAAACAAACAAGGAGTCCTGTGGGGGTGGGCGGTGGTTAGGGCTACAAGGCAGACTGGGGCCATGAGGAGGGGGGGCCCACAATGGGCCTTCACCTAGGGCCGTCAATTGCCTAAGGCCGCCTCTGGCCACTCCTCACAGGTGCCACATTTGATCTGCTACTTGCAAAATAATGGAGATTGTTGGATATGTACAGATTTCCCTGTGGGCACAAGAACTCTGAACCAGTGACTCTTGAGACTATGCTTTGCTGAAGTAGTATTTGTTCATACTGTATCTATTAATCCCACTACCATGTTTGGCCCCATCTTTATTGGGCCCACAAAAGGCCTTGGGGGTGAGTTCTAAAAATTGGATTCTTCCATGGTTGGCCAAAGAGGCATCCTAAATAGTCAAAGAGATGCCAAAGTTGCCCACAATGGTAACATATGAGCCTCTTCTGGGGAGAAGGGGCAGTGGTGGTCCAAGGGAAGTCTGGGACTTTTAGGCCCTTGTTCTGGGTGTGTGGACCATGACAAGGGTAGGGTTTCAGTTGCTTGAGGTGGACCCATTCTGCAACCTTCATTGCATTGTTGGGTCATTGTCTCTTGCCATATTTCTAAATGCAGCCTGCTAATTGGAAGGCTGGCCTTCCCACTCCTAAGTAATTCAGTTTGCAAGAACTTCTCCATTATCTGAACAGCCTCTGGTGCATGTGCACTGAAACCATCAAACCCACCTGTGTACTACCACAGGGAGAATATTGTCCATGAGCTCCAATACCATGGTCTCTGGGTTTAGCAATCAGGTAGTCAATCCCAGGAGCCAATGAGCTACTATCCAAGGGGTGTATTCCATTAGGGAATGGCTCCAACCAAAATTTCTGTCAATAAGCTTCTGCAAAGAGACTGAGGCAGTCTAGAATGGCCAGCTGTTGCATTGCATAGGATTGTGCCTCATCTACACTCAAGGTCTGGTAAGGTGCCTGGGTCTCTCTAGTGAGATGTGTTGCCAGTCGCCCAAGAGCTCCTCTGCCAGCCTGCTGTGGTTTTTGTTCGTCCTTCAAGTTCAGTGATGACCATGATGCCACTGATTGAGTATGGCATGAGTAGCATATGAATTGGATTTATGTGAGGGAAAGTAGCATAGAGTCTGCTTTGCTCTCTCATCAGGTCCTGCTGCACATGAACTGATGCCCAGTAGACTGTCCACACAGCTCTTACCATCCACCTTCCAGCTGGGGAGATAAACATGCCTGCTTGATCACTTGGTCCACCAGAAAAGACTTTCCAGTGGGAGCCAGGTGCAGGTGTTCACTCTGGTTAGAAATCTCAAGTGGTACCACCTACAATTACATAGGGTATCAGTTGGAGCTTGACCTGTCTTGCTATCTGTGGTAGCAACACACCTGCATGTGGTCTGATAGGCCCTGGGATCATCACTGGACCTCCAGGGCAGGCTTCTCCTCTGTGGCTGTTCCTTTCTCTCACCAGCCACTGTGAGAGTAAGCCAACCATTTCTACCTGGAACTGTCTGCTGTGCTCATTCTCACAGGTGCTACTGGGAGACCAGGAGGCTTCCTAGAGCTGATCCTTTCATTCTCCACATGCCTTTCATTCACTATTTGTCAGAGTATCTTCTCCATGCCCAGGAGCATTACTAGCGGGGGGTTGGGACCCTGCCCCCCCCCCACCTGGCCCTGATCTGGCTGCTGCTGCTGCCGCTTGCCAGCAGCACCAGGGGCTCAATCTGGCTTCAAGCTTCCTGCAACAGGCTCAGAGCCGGAGATGGTCTGTGCTTCTTTTTACAATCAGCAGGAGCAGTCTCTGAGCAGCAGCTGCTCCAAGACGGCTTCTGCCACTTTTTACAAGTGGTAGGGACTGTACCCAGCTCTGAGTCTCTTGCAAGAGGCTCAAAGAGGGACATGGTCCCTGCAGCTCCACACAAGTAGCAGGAGCCATCTCGGAGAAGCTGCCATTTGGAGACTGCTCCTGCCACTTGTAAAAAGTGACATGGACCATCTCAGGCTCCGAGCCTCTTGCAGGAGGTTCAAAGCCAGGGACAGTCCCTGTCACTTATAAAAAGTGGCAAAAGCTGTCTCTGAGCAGCTGTCGTTCAGAGACAGCTCCTGCTGCTTGTAAAAAGTGGCACAGGCCATCTCCTGCTTAGAGCCTCTTGCAGGAGTCTTGAAGCTGGATTGGGTGCCTGCTGCAGCTGGCAAGCAGCAGCAGCTGGATTGGGCCCTGGTGCAGGATCCGGGCCATTTGAGGGGGGGGGCAGGTCCCAACCCCCCTCTAGTAATGCCCCTACTGGGAACTGTGTGGCTATGGGAGATTTTAATTTCCCAGATATAGGTTGGAGGACATGTGCTAGTAGTAATATGAGGGCCCAGATTTTCATGGAAGTGATAGCTGATGAATTCCTTCTCCAAACTGTTAATGAACCATTGAGAGGAGACGCCATCATAGATTTGGTACTGGTGAGTAGTGAGGCCCTCATACAGGAACTGGTTATAGGGGACAACTTAGGTTCAACTGACTACGAGCTAATTCAGTTCAAACTAATTGAAAGGATAAACAAAAATAAATCTGTGACCAGGATCTTTGACATTAAAAGGACTAACTTTAGAAAATTAAGGGAATTATTTGGGAATGTGAACTGGACTGCAGAATTCAGGAATGCGAAGGTAGAAGAGGCTTGGAATTGCTTCAGATCAAAGTTGCAGGAACTATTTGAAGCTTGTATTCCATGGAAGGGGGAAAAAAAAATCATAAGCAAGAGCTGTAGACCAAGCTGGATGTGTAAGCACCTCAGAAAGGTAATTAGGAAGAAGCACAGAGCCTACAAGGAATGGAAAATGGGAGGGATTAGCAGGGAAAGTTACCTTTTGGAGGTCAGAACATGTAGAGATAAAGTGAGAAAGGCAACAAGTCAAGCAGAGCTGGACTTTGCAACGGGAATTAAAACCAACAGTAAGAGGTTCTTTAGCCATATAAATAGGAAGAAAACAAAGAAAGACATGGGACCACTGAAAACTGAGGATGGGGTAGAGGTCAAAGATAATCTAACAATGGCTGAATATCTAAATAAGTACTTTGCATCTGTTTTTAATGAGGATGAAGATGAGCTGGGGGACAGAGGTAGGGTAGCTAATGGGAACAAGATCATGAAAGTGGAAATTACCATACCTGTGGTAGAAGCCAAACTTGGGCTGCTGGACGGTGCTAAATCAGGGGCCTGGATAATCTCCATCCAAGGATATTAAAGGAATTAGCTCATTAAATTACCAGCCCATTAGCACAAACTTGGGTTTTGTACCATTATGACTGGAGAATCGCTAATATAGTTCCTACTTTCAAGAAAGTGAATAAAGACAATCCAGGTAACTACAGGACTATTAGTTTGACCTCAGTAGTATGCAAGGTCTTGGAGAAAATTTTGAGGGGGAAAGGACTTAAGAATATTGAGGATAGCAGTAACTGGGGTAAAATACAATATAGCTTTACAAAAGGTCAATCATGCCAGACCAACCTGATCTCCTTTTTTGAGAAGATAACAGATTCTTTTAGACAAAGGGAATGCGGTGAACTTAATTTACTTAGATTTCAGCAAGGCGCTTGATACAGTTCCACACAGGTAATGATTAGTTAAGTTACAGAAGATGGGGATTAATATGAATACAGTAAGGTGAATAAGGAACTGGTTAAAGGGGCAGCTACAGTGTCATGCTGAAAGGTGAACTGTCAAGCTGGAGGGAGGTTACCAGTGGAGTCCCTCAGGGATCAGTCTTGGGACTGATCTTATTTATCCTTTTTGTTACTGACCTTAGCACAGAAAGTGGGAATGTGCTAATAAAGTTTGCGGATGACGCCAAGTTGTGGGGTATTGCCAATACAGAGAAGGATTGGGATAACATACAAAAAGATCTGGATGACCTTGTAAACTGGAGTATCAGGTATAGGATGAAATTTAATAATGGGAATTGCTAGGTCATGCATTTAGGTACAAATAACAAGAATTTCTCCTATAAGTTGGGGACACATCAGTTGGAACACACTGAGAAAGAGAAGGGTCTGGTAGTACTGGTTAATCACAGGATGACTATGAGCCACCAATGCAATGTGGCCATGAAGAAAAGCTAATGCAGTTCTAGGATGTAACAGGAGAGGTATTTCAAGCAGAGGCAGAGAGGTGTTAGTGCCACTGTACAAGGCACTGGTGAGGCCCTATCTGGAATACTGCATGCAGGTCTGGCCCCCCATGTTTAAAAAGGATGAATTCAAATTGTAACAGGTGCAGACAAGGGCTACAAAGATGGTCCATGGAGTAGAAAACCTGTCTCATGAGAGGAGACTCAAGAAGCTTGGCTTGGTTAGCCTAACCAAAAGAAAGTTGAGGGGTGATACGATTGCTCTCTATAAAGACATCAGAGGGATAAATATCAGGGAGGGAGAGGGATTATTTGAGTACAACACCAATGTGGACACTAGAACAAATGGATATAAACTGTCCAACAGGAAATTTAGCCTTAAAATTAGATGCAGGTCTCTAACCATTAGAGAAGTAAAGTTTTGAAATAGCCTTCCAAGAGGAGCTGTGGAGGCAAAAAACATAACTGCTTTCAAAACAGCTTGTTAAGTTTATGGAGAAGATGATATGATGGGATAGCCTACTTTGGAAATTGACTGATCTTTGGTTACCGGTGATGGATATGCAAGTGGCCTAAGAAGGGAGGGTAGATGGGGTGGGTTCTGAGTTATTCTAGAAAATTGTTTCTTGGGTGACTGACTGTTGAGACTTGTCTACATGCTCAGGGTTTAAACTGATTGCCATATTTGGGGTTGGGAAGGAATTTTTACCCCAGGGCAGATTGGCTATGGCTGGGGGGTTTTCACCTTCCTCTGTAGCATAGGGCATGGCTCACCTATGGGTGAATTCTCTGTATCTTGGAGTCCTTAAATCATGATCTGAGGACTTAAATAAGTTAGAAGCTTATTGCTGGAATGGGTGGGTGAGGTTCTGAGGCCTGTATTGTGCAGGAGGTCAGACTAGATGATCATACTGGTCCCTTCTTACCTGAGAGTCTGTGAGTTTCCTCATAAAACCTATACAGCTTAAGTCTCCTTTCCCCAAATCAGTCCCTTGTCCCATGAGGTCATCTAGTCCAACCCCCTGCCAAAAAAAGCAGGACCACTCCCACTAAATCATCCCAGCTAGAGTTCTATCCAGCCGGGCCTTAAACATCTCCAAAGACGGAGCTCCACCACCTCCCTACGTAGCCCATTCCAATGCTTTACCATCCTCCTAGTAAGAAAGTTTTTCCTCATATCCAACCTTGACGTCCCCAGCTGCAACTTGAAACCATTGCTCCTTGTTCTGTCCTCTGTTACTACTGAGAACAGCTGAGCTCCATCTTCCTTGGAGCATCCCTTCAAGTAATTGAAGGTTGTTATCAAATCCCCCCTCAATCTTCTCTTCTACAGGCTAAATAAGCCTAGTTCTTTTTTGTTGCCCTCCACTGGACTCTAATTTGTCCATGTCCTTTTTGTAGTGTGGATCCCAAAACTGGACACAGTATTCCAGATGTGGCCTTACCACTTCCACATAGAGGGGAACAATCACATCCCTAGATCTGCTGGCAACACTTCTGATGCAGCCCAGTATGCCATTGGCTTTTTTGGCAGCAGGAGTACACTGTTGACTCATATCCAGCTTCCCATCCACCAGGACCCCCAGATCCTTTTCTACAGTGCAGCTACTTAGCTGATCGCTCCCCAGCCTGTAGCAGTGCATAGGGTTTTTCTGTCCCAAGTGCAGGACTTTGCACTTGTCCCTGTTGAACCTCATGTGATTTCTATTGGCCCACTGCTCCAATTAGTCTAGGTCTCCCTGAATCCTGTCCCTGCCCACCAGCATGTCTACCATTCCCTCCAGCTTGGTGTCATCCACAAACTTATTGAGTGTGCAATCAATCCCATCATCCAGGTCATTAATGAAAATGTTGACCAGAGCTGGCCTGAGGACTGACCCCTGGCGCACACCACTTATTACTGGTTGCCAGCTAGACATGGAGCCATTGATTCGTACTTGCTGAAACCATTGATCTAGCCAGTTCTCTATCCACCTTACAGTCCATACCTCCAACCCATACTTCCTTAACTTGCTGACGAGAATGCTGTGGGAAACTGTACCAAAAGCCTCGCTAAAGTCGAGGTATATCACATCAATGGCTATTCCCGCATTCACAAATCCAGTCATCTCATCATAGAAGGCAATGAGGTTGGTCAGGCATGATTTACCCTTAGTGAATCCATGCTGATTGTTCCTGATCACTCTGTTTTCCTCCAAGTCTTTCAGGATGGATTCTTTGAGAACTTGCTCCATGATTTTTCCAGGGATTGAGGTGAGGCTGACAGGTCTGTAATTCCCTGGATCCTCCTTTTTGCCTTTCTTGAAGATAGGCACCATATTTGCTTTTTTTCAAGTCCTCTGGCACCTCCCCCATTTGCCATGAGTTTTCGAAAATAACGGCCAGTGGTACTGCTACCTCATTGGCCAACTCCCTCAGCACCCTTGGATGCAGGTCATCCAGCCTCATAGACTTGTGCACATCCAGCTTCTTTAGGTAGTCCTGAACCTGATCTTCCATCACCAAGGGCCTCTCTTCTCTCCGATCTGCCATACCCAGTGTAGTCGGCTGGGAGCTGGTTCTCCCTGTGAAAACTGAAGTAAAAAAAAGCATTGAGCACTTCAGCTTTTTCCTCATCCTCTGTCACGAGGATGCCTGCCCCATTCAGTAAGGGACCTACACCATCCCTGATCCTCTTCTTGTTATTGATATACTTGTAGAACAGCTTCCTGTTATCCTTCACATCCCTTGCTAGCCACAACTCCAATTGTCCTTTGGCCTTTCTGATTTTATCCCTGCAGTCCCAAGCAATATCTTTATATGCCTCCTTTGTCATCTGTCCAAGCTTCCACTTCCTGTAAGCTTCCTTTTTATCGTTTAGCTCAGTGCAGAGTTCTCTGTTAAGCCACACTGGGTGCCTTCCACATTTGCTGTTCTTTCTGCTCATCAGAATGGTATCTTCCTATGCCCCTAGCAGGGTTTCTTTAAAATGCAGCCAGCTCTCTTGGACACCTTTCCCCTTCAGATCAGCCTCCCAAGGGATCCTGCCCATCTGTTCCCTGAGCAAGCCAAAATCTGCTTTTCTGAAGTCCAGGGTCTGTGTTTTGCTTCTTTCCATTAATCAGCATCTTGAATTCTATCATCTCATGGTCACTGCTGCCCAGGTTGCCATTCACTTCTACATCCCCAATGAATTCTTCTCTGTTTCTGAGCAGCAGGTCAAGAGGTGCAAGGCTACTAGTTGGTTCCTCCAGCATTTGTACCAGGAAGTTGTCCTCAACACTCTCCAAAAACTTCCTGGGTTGCCTGTGCACTGCTGTATTGGCCTCCCAGCAGATGTCAGGGTAGTTGAAGTCCCCCAAGAGAACCAGGGCCTGTGATGTGGAAACTTCTGCCAGTTGTCCATAGAATGCCTCATCCACCTCCTCCTCCTGGTCTGGAGGTCTATAGCAGACACTCACCACAACATCCCCCTTATTGCCCTCTCCTCTAAGCCTAATCCACAGATTTTCAACTGGCTCAGTTCCACTTCCATAATGGAGCTCTGAGCAGTCATAGAGCTCTTTTACATATAATGCTACTCCTCCCCCTCTTCTTCCCGAACAACTTATAACCATCCATGGCAGAGCTCCAGTCATGCAAGCTATCCCGCCATGTCTCTGTTATTCCAATTCTATCATAGTTCCTTGTCTGCGCCAGTACTACCAATTCTTCCTGCTTGTTTCCCAGGCTCTTCATATTCGTGTACAGGCACCTAATATACCAGGCTGATTGCCCTACTTTCCCATGTTGATTTTCAGTTCTGTTGCATCTACCTCCTTGTATTTTCTCCTGGGATTGTCCTCCTGCACCTGCTTCAGGTATTAAAGCTTCATTAGAACACGTAACACAATTATTTGATTCCCCCTCCCCATGTTCCAACTACCTTCTCTTTTACCCCTGGTGTTACAGTCCCCGTTCCCCCCAAGTTCCATCCCTTCCCCCAGGTCTCCCACATTGTCACTTACCTGTGGGCTTTGGTCTCCTTCCCCCTTCAAACCTAGTTTAAAACCCTCCTCACTAGGTCAGCCAGTCAACGTCCGAATATGCTTTTCCCCTTCCTCGACAGATGGAGTCCATCTCTTCCTAGCAGTCCTTCTTCCTGGAACAGCATTCCATGGTCAAGGAAGCCAACGCCCTCCTGACACCATCTTCGCAGCCAGGCGTTCACCTCCAGGATGCATCTGTCTCTACTCAGGCCCCTACCCTTGACTGGAAGGATCGAGGAGAACACCACCTGTGCTCCGAACTCCTTCACCCATGCTCCCAGAGCCCTGTAGTCACCTTTGATCTGTCAAAGATCACTTCTCAAAGTATCATTGGTTCCCACATGGATGAGAAGCATGGGGTAGTAGTCAGAGGGGCGGATGATTCTTGACAATCCCTCTGTAACATTTTGGATGCAGGCACCTGGCAGGCAGCATATCTCCCGAGAGGCCTTGTCAGGGCGAAAGATAGGTGCCTCCGTCCCCCTCAGAAGTGAGTCCCCAACCACCACAACCCTACGTTTCCTCCTAGCTGTGGTGGCTGTGATCCTCCCAGCCTCGGGGGTGCATGGCATCTCCTGTTTCACCTCATCCATCGTAATGGTTCTTCACCACAATGGAGGGAGGGATGGAAGCAGGGGTGGAGCACTGTCTGCTGCCTTAGGTAACCAGCTGCCAGTGTCCTCTCTCTGCCATAGGCATCCCATCCTTCTCCTGTGGTGTGGCAGTAGTCTTCAGCACCCGGAGAGTATCCTCCTCCTTGCATGTCTCCTCATGGATGCTATGGAGGAACTTCTCCAGGGCGTGGATACTCTGTAGCCTAGACACCTCCTCCTGTAACTCTCCCACCTGCCTCCTGAGAGATTCCACCACAAGACACCTGTCACATTGGCTATGTCTACACACGGTTTTGTTATTTCGAAACAAGTTATTTCGATATAAC